>VXBB01010004.1:58467-154405 GCA_013399915.1 Illadopsis cleaveri | reverse complement strand
GAAGGAAGGAAGGAAGGAAAGAAGGAAGGGTGTGAATGCTACTCAGGAACTTTGATGCCAACTTATAGCAAGTAGCAGCTTTTTGAAAGGTAAAGGACAAGAATTAATTATGACATGTTCCAATGACAGAGATGAAAATACTGAAACCCTTTACCAGTGGAGGAAAATGTACAGCCTGAGTAGTAAAAGTTTAATCCATTCATATAGTAGCTTGAACTGCAATGTAATGCACTTGGATATTGAACACCAAACAGGATTTTTCCTGGTATTGAAAGTGACAACAGAAAGATATACCTGCATATATTCAAATGTCACTGGAACTGATAGTCAAAGGAGCAAGGGGTATTTATACACAATCATTTTAGACGACTGATTTTGAACCCTGAGGTAGATGGACTGCTTCTAGACAGTCAATGAAAGGCCACTCTATCTTTCTGAGACAATTTTGGTCTACTAGGGTTCATTGTTTTTCCTGGAAAATATTTAAAGATCCATAAATAATATTTTTAAAAAGCCCTAGAAATAGGTGCTTTAGATTTTTTTCTCTCTCTGGGAACATAAAAATGCAATCTCTGGGGGCAGTTCAAGAAAAAAAATTAAAGATCAAATTAAAGAAGAAAAAAATTGGAGTGCAAAATCAGCAAAAAAAGTTTTAGAAATAACTCTGAAGAGTGTGAAAAAAAGACTTAGAGCATAATTTCCAGGTAGAAAATGGAAAACAAATGTCACAGGTAAGGCTGAAGGTGAGTTCGTTTTCTTTGATCTTCACTAGAAAGGTTAACTGTGACCAGAATTAAAAATTAATTTTAATGAAGAGTAGACATTCAAGCCCAAAGAAGGGAAGGACCAGTTAAATAACATTCAAATAAGATCAATGTGTTCAAGTTAACAAGGCTTTGCCAAATCCATCTGAGAACTAGCCAAAGCAATTTCTGAGCCATAGCCAATCATATTTGAAAATGTGTGGAAGACCACTAAGGTCCCAGATGAGCAGAATAAATGTAGAATCTATCCTTTAAAAGGTAAAATGAAAACTCAGAGAATTATTGATGAGTCAACATAACTTTTGTCCACTGAAATATTTTTGAAAAAATATTTACAGTCAGACATCNNNNTGTAATGCACTTGGATATTGAACACCAAACAGGATTTTTCCTGGTATTGAAAGTGACAACAGAAAGATATACCTGCATATATTCAAATGTCACTGGAACTGATAGTCAAAGGAGCAAGGGGTATTTATACACAATCATTTTAGACGACTGATTTTCAACCCTGAGGTAGATGGACTGCTTCTAGACAGTCAATGAAAGGCCACTCTATCTTTCTGAGACAATTTTGGTCTACTAGGGTTCATTGTTTTTCCTGGAAAATATTTAAAGATCCATAAATAATATTTTTAAAAAGCCCTAGAAATAGGTGCTTTAGATTTTTTTCTCTCTCTGGGAACATAAAAATGCAATCTCTGGGGGCAGTTCAAGAAAAAAAATTAAAGATCAAATTAAAGAAGAAAAAAATTGGAGTGCAAAATAAGCAAAAAAAGTTTTAGAAATAACTCTGAAGAGTGTGAAAAAAAGAGCATAATTTCCAGGTAGAAAATGGAAAACAAATGTCACAGGTAAGGCTGAAGGTGAGTTCGTTTTCTTTGATCTTCACTAGAAAGGTTAACTGTGACCAGAATTAAAAATTAATTTTAATGAAGAGTAGACATTCAAGCCCAAAGAAGGGAAGGACCAGTTAAATAACATTCAAATAAGATCAATGTGTTCAAGTTAACAAGGCTTTGCCAAATCCATCTGAGAACTAGCCAAAGCAATTTCTGAGCCATAGCCAATCATATTTGAAAATGTGTGGAAGACCACTAAGGTCCCAGATGAGCAGAATAAATGTAGAATCTATCCTTTAAAAGGTAAAATGAAAACTCAGAGAATTATTGATGAGTCAACATAACTTTTGTCCACTGAAATATTTTTGAAAAAATATTTACAGTCAGACATCTAGAAGATAGCATGACAATATAAAGAGCTAACACAGTTTTGACACAACAGACTTATCTAAATTCCTTTCCTGAGGTGGAAAATGGACTAGCCTGTAGATACAAACGTGATTTAGCATATCTAATGATTTATCATGGCTTTTGGTACACAATATTTTCCTGTAATATTTTCCTAATCAAGAGAAGAATTTTGGGATAGGTGTTATTGCCATTAATAGGAACAGAGCTGGTTGGAAGATTGCTCTTTAAAGTGCTGTTGGTATTTCACTGTCATATCATGAGCATGTCAAGGAAGAATCCTCCAGGAATTTATCCCGAACTTGACTAAAGTCAGGAGCCAAGGCCACTATTTTCAGCAATGGAAGAGGAGCTGGGCAATACACTTGCAAAACATGCAATTGTTGTAGAAATATGGAAGACTGCAAAGATGTGCTAAGAATACCAGAAGATCTTAACACACTAGAGTCTGATGGTGAAAAAATTTTCATTGAGGTAAATGACATTGTGGAAGGGGAACAGAATGGACAGTGCATTCACCCATTCTAGCAACAGTGCTGCAGGACATGATCGGAAGTGTTCTCATGGTTTTGTCAGGAAAAAAGAAGACAGCTGATCAGATAACTGAGTGGTGTGCCCAGTCACTGTGAGATAAGCACTGTGGGATTCATTAGGGATGTACTGTATAAGTGATTCTTGAATTTTATTGCATCCTTGGAAGAATGCAATAAAATACAAGGATCACTTATTCTGCACTAGTGATATTTCAGATAGAATTTTGAGTTTAATTTTCATTACCTCGATCTATAACAAAAATAATGAAATAAAGGAGAATCTGAAAAAGAGAGAGAATGCTAAAACACTTAGAAATGTGGCATATTGGAAAGCTTGATAGGATTGAGTGTATTTCCTCTAGACAAAAAGATTCATCATTTCTACATAAATTATGAAAATTTTGTTGCTAACAGGATAGGAATCAATCTCTGTCCATAAAAGATGAACAATAAGAAAACTGCTCAATAAAGTAACAGCAACCAAGAATGAAGTTGTACTTTATAAAAGTCTTTCAAAAAGTAACTCTGGAAGTGACTGTCTAGGTATATTGGGCAGCATCTACAAGAACTCTTACTCTTTGTGACTTAAAATTAGTAAACCCCTGAAAGGATTGGATTCTCAGTTCTCCAGAACTAGTACAAGCAGAATCGAGCGTGATGTCATTCATTCAGTCAGAGAAAAAGGAGTCCAGGCCTAGGTGGTCCTTTGTGAATTGCCCTGCAAAATGCATTTGAAAAGCACACAAATAGTTTTTGGATCTTCTTTGATGTAAATATTCTCCACTGGGGTTCTTAGAAAGTGAAATAGTGTTGACTCAATTGAACAATCTCCTGCTTCAAGAGACCTACGTGGTTTCCAAATTACTGAGTATGATCTTACTTTGCTGTTATAAATAGACAATAACCCATTACAGCTGGTTTCCCTTCTGTTTATTTTCCCTCATTAGATGAGTTCCACTCTAAATGCTTCATAATTCATCAAAGGTGAATTTTTGTCCTCTGCAAATATGTTACTATCTGTGTGAGACAAAAAGCAAATTATAGTTCATATAGTTCACTCCCAATCAACTTAATCAGGATAACCTTCAAAAGAGGGCAAATTGTGAAAATTCTGCTCTGAGAAGCAATTTTTCTCAAACTGTTTACAATGCCAAATGCCAGTTTCTGATGGGCAGTTAGTTATTGCTGCCAGGATTTAACTTTCCTGGGAATTCTTTTGAGTGTTTTGCATCAGATGCTGAAAGTGCACCATTTTAAATACAGCAAGGTACATACTAAGTAGTTTCTTTAACCTACATTGCACTGTGAACCAGCCATGACAGATGCTGAACCTTTCCAGTGGAGTCATAAGAGACCTGTGAAGAAATTCTAAGCATATAGTAGAGTGGAAGGGAAGCAGTGACTGGCTGAGAGTGGTGCTGATATAGAAGCCATGATGGATATTAAATGCATGTACAAGTGTATATTTATGTCTCTTTTAAATTCCACAAGAAGCACTAGCTTGGTACAATTGCAGTTATGAAGATTTTTCTTAGCCTGAACAGTAGCTGGTCAGTACACACAGCTGAAAATATTGTACAATGGAGAGAAAAAGTTTTGGAAATAAATTTTATACCTTTAAAGGAATTCAAGAGCAAGGGATAAGAAAACCAGAAATTATCTAGGGGATAGAGTTAAAAGTTGTTTCACTCAGTTTATACTGGCACAAACTGTAAAGCTATCAAATAATAAGTACTTCTTTTTATTAATTCTGAGTGAGATTTGATATTACAGCAAGTGTTGTAGGAAGCACACTTCCTAAAAGCCTGCATAGAATCTGCCAATTTTCCTTCTGTCCCCCACCTGAAAAAGGGCAGTGAAATCTCACTGCTTGAAGTATTTCCCAAGACCCCAGGAAATCACTGAGACAGTTACCTGATACTTATGTCCATCTCCAGTTACAATGAGTTGCCTCAAAAGAGGTAGTGAATTTCTGAATGGAGTTTGCAGTAGTTATCCTTCCTCCAGCAGAATATGCATTAGGAAGCCTGCTTAGCTGGAGAATAATTATTTCCTGCTAATGATTATTGCACATGCTCCTGTTTTGACAGTGCAAGATCACCTATTTCTGACAAGTAAACTTAAATGTCAATGTGCAATTTCCTATGCTAAGCTCTTGCCTGAGCACAATTCTTAATACCCTAAACCTGATGAGAAACAAGGAAGGCCTGTGCAAACTGCCAGCAGAGCCCTGCAGCTGTTCTTGTCTGATTATTCTACTTTGGCATCAGCCCATTGTTACAAATTTCTAACCTCCTGTGATGGGCAGTTCACTGTGCAGATCCAGTTGATCCTCAGTGGTCAGTCTGAGCAGAACATGACCAATCTACAGCTCACATTGTTTTCCAAATCTCTGGAAGTCAGGCTGTGCCTGATTTATTCTGGATGCCAATGTATTTCAAGACATGCTATAATAGCTTTTCCAGCAGAAATACAGCACATCTCTAATGAATCCCACAGTGCTTATCTCACAATAACTGGGTACATCGCTCAGTTATCTGATCAGCAAACCTCAAGTACAGCGGTTAATTCTGAACAAAAGAGATCCAAAATAAAGAGAGGTATATTCTGTCTTCTTAACTCCATGGAAAGATAGCACACTTGAATGATAGTTTTAATTAAATTACATGAGTTTAATAAGACTGGGCAGTTTCAGGGAAGAAAAAGCATTCTTTAAAGCTTTTAAAATGCTTTCATTCCTTTTTTTTCCCTGAAGAATGTCTTTAACTGTACTACATCCTAAAGTAGCCTAGTTTCTAAAGCCGTCAATCTGATAAGGTTTATTTTTTTGCCATTGATAATATGACATTTGATGGAAGCAGGTTGTAACCAAATCATTAATGTAAATGAAGTACAATTTTGTTTTTTAACCTTAAAAATTAAAATCTGACAGCAGTTATGTAGCATGTATCTCTGGACACTGTTTGACCTATACTACTACTAATATTCTTTCCTGCAAATAGTTGTCTTTTACAAATGTTTTATGACAAACTTAAAAGAAAAAAATAAGGAACCAACTATAGGGGAAGAAAAAACTTGTTAAAGTTTTGATTCCAAAAAGCAAAAAAGTAGGAAATTTTCCTTTATTTATGTTTTATTTTCACAGAGGTTAGAACTTTTGAGAAGAAAATTATAGAACTGGTCAAAAGCCATGAAGGTGCCACAACAGCAACAGTTTAGAAAACATGAAAGTCCATCTGAACACAAAGAAAAAAAGTCATTGTAAGAGTGTAAAATGTCACAGTAAAAGTTGCTGGAACTGGTTGCCCAGAAGCTTGTGGAGTCTTTATTCATGAGGATATTCAAATCCAACTGGATATGGCCCCGAGTAACCTGAATTAGATAGCCCTGCACAAGCAGTGATGAGCTGTACCACAAGATCTCAAGACATTTGTTCCAATCTAAAGAGTTCTGTGATTCTGTGATTCAAGTACAAGTCATAAAAACTGCAGGAAAAGGGATTCATGGCTGTTCCCTGGGAAGACTGGATAACTGTTGCAGAAGACATCCTACTGACATACTACAGAGTGACAAGGAAGTGATTAAACAGAAATATCAGAGTCAAGAAAGAGAAGTAATTGCTTCAACATTCTTGAGGAATCTGGTAGTTCCAGCAGCACGGGAATTTCCAATGATAGGAGCAAATAAGCACTGTTTCAGTCAAGTCAAAAAATATGCTTTAGAATTATAGAATCATTAACGTTAGAAAAGACCTCCAAGATCATCAAGTACAGCTGTTGATAGAATACCACCATGCTCACTAAACTGTATGAAAAAGTGCCACATCTACTCATTTTTTGCACACTTCCATGAATGGTGACTCTATGACTTCCTTGGGAAGGCTGTTCCAGTGCTCTAACCACTCTTTCAATGCAAAGAAATGTTTCCCTGATATCCAACTTGAACCTCCCTGGGATGACTTGAGGGCATTTTTCTCTGTTCTATTGGTAGTTGCCCTGGAGAAGATTGCCTTAAGATTACAACACCTGTATATCTGACCTGTAAGAGTTCATCTAATGTTAAGGAATTAAAAATTATTAATGTCCCATTAACTCAAATTTTGAAGGGTTTTCATCTGAGTGTAGAAACCTTCTTACTTTAAAGTCAATGGGCAGGGAAATATTTCAGGTCCACTTACAAGCAGAAAGAGTAAAACTCATACAGTATTCACTAATACTTAATATTGTGATGTCTTCTGCATAAAATGAATATATTTGCAGTTTGCATGCTATTGGTTAGCTTTATAGATCATACAATTAAGAGAGTGAGAAAATACTGCATTGCGCAAACATGAGCTAGCTGAGCTAAAGACAGATCACTAACCACCTAAAAAGGAAGAATTATAGTAATGAGAAAAACTGCAGTAGTTTTAAAACAATATCTGATTCAAGTTTAGAAAACTTTTATGGATATGCTGGCCAAATGGACTTTCTCTGACCTTATCATAATACAGAGATAAAAATAAAATCAGAAGAATGAAACTAATAATGTAGAGGAAATTTTTGCTGAAGAACAAATGAACATATTTAAAGAACAAGAGATTAGTAAATTCCCTTGATAAATTCAAGGTTTTATGGATTTCAAACTTAAAATATTCCACTCCACTGAGAATCTTCTACTGAAAATTTACATTTTTTCCTAATAGGCTAGCAATGTTCGTCACAATGAAGTCATGAAAAGAGTATGGAAAAGGCATGAGGAAATTTGACAAAGAAAATGGTTCTGCTGCCAGGGACAAAAAGAAGACAGATAAATTTGCTATATCAGCCCAACCAGGATGCTCGTCTGAAAACACAGAGAATTTTAAGTAAATAAAGGGAATAGAGAAGGGGTATGTTGGGAATATATGCTGGCTCTATAGATAAGATTTTTTTTCTCCGGGTAGTTTGCACTGCCTGTTTGCCCTTCCTCTCACTGTAACAGAATTATATATTTGGGAATAGCTTTAAAGTCAAGCGCAATAATGGGGCTTCAGAGGCATGGAGAAACTGTCTGGTAAAGACCTTAGTATGTGCTACAATAATTATCTCCATTATACTTCTATTTAATCATGAGAACTGATGTTATTTCCGTAAAGGTAATCAAATTCAGTCTTACAGCAGAAATATTAACCAGAAAACAGTGTCCATTTTAATTACTCAGGTTTCTTCCCCATGCTTCTTCCCCATGCTTCTTCCATGCTGCTGTCTGATTACCTTTTGTGGAAAAGCAATATTTTGTAAAACGCCTACATATTATATTTTAACTTACAAGTGCCCAATTTTGTGGACTTTCAGAATGGGGCTGTAGGCTTTGTAATTTTAGATATATTGTAGCAAAGTAAGATGGTGTTTGCCAACAGAAGAAACACGACACTTGTCAAAGGAGCTAATTGCAACCAGGATAAATGGAAGCTGGCCTAATAACAGTAAAGGACGTATAGGATATATACTGAGAAAATTTTCTCACTGTGTGAGCCAAAAAATATTTGACAGGACAGGGTAGTCATAGATTAGTACTTGGCATTTTTTATCAGTTGAAATTCAGAACAGATTATCAAATTTTGCATTGAATAAATTGAGTAGAATGAAAATAGTAAAAAAAGTTTTATTTTATCCTTTCATGATTTTTATGATTCCTATGAGTTCATAATTTCACGATTTCATGATTTCTATGAAGATAGAGACTGATGAGACAAGTTAGATGTTCACATACCCTCTCTGCTGCTACAGCAGTGCATTGTGTGCTGCGCTGCAGGTACTTTCTCCCATACCTGAGCTTATATGAAGCTTGATATGGGCTTGATATGGGCTTTGATATGGGCTTTCCAAGGGAGGTATTTTTGGGAATTTCAATTTTGAGCATGACTTCAAGAACATCAGATGAAAGATGAACACATGCTGAAGTAATAAGAAGGGCTCATGTTAATATATATCATGTCAGAGTGCTGTGTGGGATAGGGTCTCCCCGGCGACTAACAGTTGCAGGGTGGCAGGGCGATGTAGCCCATTCCATTCCGCTGCTCCAGCCAGGGAGCAGCCCCAACCTCAGGGATCAGGCACCTCCCTGGGGACAGGAGTGTGACAGCACTGGCCTGGGTTGTTAGTTTATGTGGAGAGCTAGAAGTTTGAGATTACCTGAAGCTGCAAGTTTCTGAATTACGTGTGCCTTTAATTACAGAAATATTTTTATCAATTAACTTATAAATAATTATAATCATTCTATTTATTGATTTTTTTTCTGAAAAGTATTGTAGGAGGTAAATCAAAACTGGATGGGACAAACAGAAGAGAAAATTATTTCTTGGAAAACTTTTTTTCTGCCGACAACCCATCTGCTGTTGTGGGAACCTTTCATTAGCAGACGTTGGTTTAATAAAATGCATAATATACATGCTGCAGAAATAATTTCTTGGTAAACAAATTGAGGTAAAGTACCCAATTCTAGTGAATATGACATTTTCCCATCTATATTTATATTTAATGTACACTGACTGATCAATGCTCCTGGATGTAATTTCACCAATGAAAAAAAAAAGGAAGGATAACTCCTAAACATGATTGCTAGACTGAAAGAGAGTAGATTTTAGGAAGAAACTCTGTACTCTGAGAGTGGTGAGACACTGGAGCAGGTTTCCCAGAAAAGCTGTGGATGCTCCATCCATGGAAGTACGCAAGGCCAGGTTGGAAGGGGCTTGGAACAATCTGGTCTAATGGAAGGTATCTGTGCCCAAGGCTTTGGGTCTCAGTATGAAACAATCAAAAAGGTCCCTTCCAATTCAAACCATTCTATGATTTTGTGATAAATGACAGCTGCTGTTTCTTCTGTAGAAGAAGCAAAAGCAGAACAGCAAACTTATGTTTTATATATGTACATATATATACTTCCAATATATATAAATCATCTAGAAAAATTTTTTAAAAAATTGAAAGCAGATGCTTTTCTAAGCCAAAACTTGATGTTCTTGGAGAATCTATTATGTTTGTTTAACATTCATCTTGGTTTTGTTTGTTCTCATTGTTCAAATGTATGTTATGATATCTCAGTAACTCCAGTCAAATATCAGACCTTTTTTATTTTAGCTTATATAAAGACTATTGGTAAAGAGCACATACCTTGTTCTAGAAATATAAGTGCTTACAAACTTCAGTCTAGGGCCTTGTTTACATAAGAAAGTTAGTTTCAGTACAAATCAATATGTATTAGCTTTATACGTATTATCTGTTTTATATTCACATTAAGACTGTATTTTCCAACTTTATCTTGACTTTCAATTTCTGCTTTTAAAAAATCCATACCTATACCTCAAAATCAGTAGTTCACTGTAAGATTTGGGTTGATGCATCTCTACAGAGAGTGGAAACAAGGAGAGGTAGCCTGGGAGGAATACAGAAAAGTTGTCTGAGCAGCCAGGGATCAGGTGAGGAAAGCTCAAGTCCTGACAGAATTACACCTGGCCAGGGAGTTAAGAGCAGCAAGAAAAGATACTATAGGTATGTCTGTAATAAAAGGAAGACTTGGAAAAGTGAAGGATCTCCCCAGAAGTAAACAGGAGACCTATGATATGGAGTACTGGGGTACTCAAAGACTTTTTTGACTCGATTTTCACCTGCAAGTGGATGGGGCTTTGAGCAGCCTGGTCTAGTGGAAAGTGTCCCTGCCCATGGTGGGGGGTTGGAACTAGATGATCTTTAACATTCTTTCTAAGACAAACCATTCTATGATTAATTTTGAATAAACACTTCAAAACTGTTCTCACCATACTTCCAATTCAAATTGCTAATTTCTTATTATCTCATGTTTCATTTTTATCCTGATAGTGAAACTCTATCCTTCTTACGTGCACAGTAAGCTCAATGATATTAAAGGTCTTTTCCAGCCTAAATGATTCTATTGTTCTATGATCTATTTGTGACTCTAATTTGATAGCAAGTTTACAGACTCTATGTTTGCTCCTGTGTTGATATTATGTTTTTACGTGCAGCCTTATCAAGAAAACCTGAAGTATCTTGCCTCATAAGACCGAGAAACTTCAGTTTCATCTTACCTCTTGCCATTGAATTGTCCACATCTATTTCTAACATGCAAATGAAGAAGAAAGGTATTTCCTGGGACACATGATGGTACAGCCACAAAAGAAATTTAAAGGCAAACAGCAGCCTCTCAGTCATGTTTCCAAAATATGCATATGCTCTGAAAAACTCAGATGAAAATCTTCCCTATATATCACCATAGTGCATGTCTGCACATGCAACAGCATCCAGTGAACAAGATGAAATTGCTTTGCAAGATCAAGGTCTCCTCAATATACTGCCCATACATCCAAAGGAGCAGCTTTGGATCTGCCATGAAACCACAGGGACAGGAATGTCACATCATTAAATAAGACACCTTATAGTGCTTTTATTCTCAGAATGTGGAATAGGAAATCTTTGTCCATGGTAATAGCTATGGGGAAATGTGTTTGGTAAATACTAAGATATTACATTGGATGGCAGAATTGTCCACCCCTGTGTAGTAAGCCTTTTAGACATTTGCTAGCTGAATGCCATATATCATGCCCTGTAGATACAGATATCTGACAGGCTGATAATTTTTCACCATCTAGGTGATTATCTGTTGACTGTTAGCTTTCAAATAATGATCCTTACACATTTCTGAGTACAGAAGAAAACCTGTCTGATCAACACAAACTCTGCAGTTCAAAAAGTGAGTTCAATAACTGGTTCCTGAAATAAACAGCTTTAAGAGCTTTAGCTATCTCTGGTCATTCCAAGTGTGCAGCAATCCCCCGATCCATGCAGCTGAGAAAGGAATTTCAGGAGGAAGCAAATGAAGATGCCTGGTACACCTTTTTTTTTTCTGTCTGTGCATCCATTACAGTAAGGAACTTTATTTTACTTCTAAAGCACATAACTTGAACAATTGCCAAAACACCTAGAATTTTCATTTCATAGTATTTATCATCAGGTTGATAGTGCTCAACTGTGCATCCAGTCTGACAACAGTATGAAGATGTTTCCAAAACAAAAAAAAATTGCCGATAGTGTTGCAACAAGGCAACTATACATTTGGATCAGAAGGAATGATGAGACTGACTCCATGGTCTCAAATTGCAGCCTATTCCACAATGTTTCCTATAATCCAGAATGATAAAAAGCTGCTAAATCCCCACTCCCTAGCAACAGAGCATTGATCCCAGATACCTGCTGAGAACATGGTGCCTTGATTGTGAATTAAAATCAATCAGAAAAAAAAAAAAAAACACAACTTTGAGCAATATGTTTCAGAAAATAAGCTGCTTAAATCCCAATATAGCAAACACTGTTGAAGCATAGCATATTAAAGTAAAAAAATTGTTTAAACTTTTCCTTGTGTGTTCAAGAATGACATATAAGACAAACTGCTTGGGCAGATGAAGCAACTACAGTTACCTCAAGGGTTGGAAGGTGCGGTAACCTAAACCATAAAGCTCAGAAGTAAATATTCTCTTCTAGCTTACCTTTTCTTTAATTTCTGCCGCACACCGTAGTTGTCACAACTGAGGTGTGATGCACAATCGCACATCAAAGAAACGAGGCAGGCAGCAGCAGGTGAAGGGAAAGCTAAAGATCTTCATTCTATCTTCTTCCTTCTATTCAAAATCCAACTCCATATATACAGTTTGTACAGAGGCCAAGAGATTGGTCATTTAGGTTGCCACCTCTTTGACCTGGATGCTGAATACCACCATCAATCACATTTCTCCTCCCAGCGCTGAAATATGAAAAACAATCTAAAAATATACATTGTTTTCTTGAGGCTGCGTGAGAAACCTGGACTGCAAAGTCCAAACATTCACGAGCTAGAAAACTGAGGGCAACAGAGGTGGGATTTAAATGAGAAGATGGTAGTTCCAAACATTTTCATCAAAAGTGTCATATCCATTTGGATGGATTTTGAAGTGCAAGATGTTAATTTTAATGTTTAAAGTTATAAATTGTTTCAGATGCAGTGACATGGAGAGCACTCACCTTGCTATACTGTTCAGCATTGACAATAAAGACCACTGCAATATCTAAATTCCTGTGGAAGAATGAGAGCTACTGGAAGATTTTCCATCTTGCATCCATGAGCTGCCATGCCCATTCTTGTTACTATAATGATAAATAATTATTATAAGATTTATTGGAGGTAGAATGTACCCACAATATTCTAAGTGTCTATAAATTGAGGAGAAAAAGTTATATCTGTCCTGAAAAGTTTATAGGGGGTGCTGATTTTGACAGGAAAGTTTCATATTGGCAAGGCAATAAAGTGATGGTTTCCCAAGTTTTGGGGAAGACATTTTCTTTATGAGCCTCCAACAAGCATTTATATATAGAGAAACTCAGATTTAGGAGCAGAGCTCAAGCAAATTATTCTCAGGAAGAAGGATGGAGCTGGTAAGAAAATGAATATGCTAGAATATAAAAAGGCTTCTGGTTTAATATGCAGAGGTTTCCCACAGTGGAAATGAACTAAGAATGTTCCTTTCATTTATCTGGTCTACTTTGTCAACAAGTGCATTGTAAGAAAGCAAGTACAGGGAAATCAGCATCGTGTCCCTTCCCCTCCATGTTCCTTTCAGGTGTCAGGAATGTCAGAGAAAACCTTCCAGACAGACCATCTGCTGAGACTACCATTTCTCTGGTCCTTGTATGGAACTTACATATGTGAACATTTGTATTCTTTCCCCCGTCCCCGAGTCCTTCCACTGCAGAAATTTGATTGCCAGAGACAGTCCTAAACTTAATTGTAAAGTTTGTTATTTTAAGTCTTATATAACTTGGCAGTTTTTCCTGAATCTTGTCACTTCTCTTTTTGAGTATTTACATATGGACCTAATAAATGCTATAGATAGCTGGGACTGGATTTAAAACTATATGCTCTGTAGTTGGAATCCATGGCATGCCACAGAAAGCTGCATGTGGTGCAAGAAAACACACCTCATTTCTCTTCATACACTTTCTTCTCTAAAATATAGTCTAATTGGGTTTTAAAAAAAGTAAAAAATATATTGTTTTAATTCTACTATCAGATCATTCATAGAATATGTCAACTTTTGTATCAACTTACTTAGTCAATACATCCAACATTTAAAAAAAATTTCAGCTGTTTGTTTGGAACATGGTGTTAATAACACCAAGGTTGTGGGTTCAATCATTGTATAGGTAATTTTTTTAAGAGCTGGACTCAGTGATCCTGGTGGGTCCTTCCTAAACCAGAGTATTCTGTGAATCCATGAATTTTATGTAACTTATGTAGGAGAAAATTTTCTTATAGCGGAGGTACAATTTCAGCATAATGAATGACTTCCAGGAGTACAGTCAGTCACACCCTAAAGTCAAGAAAATGTTTCTCTTAAGAAATTTTACCTGCTGTCTTCAAGATATCTAAAATGAGGCAAATTCAGACGGTATTTAAGAACTGAAATATTTTTTTCTTTAAAGACACAGATTCAAGAATAAAGAATGTATATTCATTATCCTAAAGCATGCATTTTTGTTCTGTTGCTGCTTATGAAATCTACAGACTTCAATTTTTCATTCACTATTTTTGCAATGTTGTCAACTAACATGAAGAAAATTATTCTTTTTTGTCATTATCCACATGAAGACAGAAACTCTTTGCATTACAAAAAAAAAATATTATCTTTTAAAAAATATTTCAGTATGAGATTTCGCCTTCAAATGTTCATTTTGAACATCATGCATGTCCAGCACAATTCTAGACACACATGCAAATACAGTGGAATGTTTGAGGATAAGAAATGGAACTCTATACTCTTTACAGGATAACAAAATACAGTTTGATTGGACAAAAATGTAAGCAGATCATGACAGTGATGTGAATAATTAGATCTATAACTATATCCTACTGAAGCATTTTCCTCACAAGTGCTTTGTACTTCAGAGGTAAAGTAGCCTGGACTAAAAATTCTTCATAGTTCCAGTACCAAGCTAGAAGTTGTTGTGTTCACAGTTCAGAGAAATCTTATTTCGCTTGCATCTTACTGTGTATTTCTTAGGTTTTCTTTTTATTCTGGTTTTAAACAGCTTACCTACTCCAGATCTTACTCTGAAGTCATATTCCCAAACATGCTTAATAAATTTTTTTTAACCAATACAGATTTTTTTTTCTTTCTGTTTATAGCTGAATTACATTTTAATATGAACTTTGATCCCAAGCTACCTATTTTCTCGACCTACTCATATACTGGTTGTCAGTACGTGAGATCAAAAATGGAATGGAGGCTTGTAATGCATTAGTCATGAGTTATGTTATTCATTTACACTTCTAATCATGAAAAGATTTATTTTGAAACTTCATTATCAACTTAGGTTAAAATTTCTCAATTTCTTCCTTGAGGAAGAAAGCTTAAATCGTAATATTCAGTTTTGTATTTTACTACTTACTGAGTTAAATGAAATATGGTAAAACCTTAACTTGAAAGAGTGACAGTAAATCAAGCCCTGCTGTATATCTAAAAATTGTACCAGAAAAAAAAGAAACAGGAAACCTTTTTAAAGAATGAAATCCCAAAGTCTGTGTCTACATTTTTTCCATGTCAAATTTTTTTTAAAGACCTAAGCTAACAGCTTAGGTAAATCAATCATACATATAATTTTTGGCCCATATACCTTTTAACTTGTGCAAGACTTGAACAGTAGGGGGAAAAGGACATAACTCTAGGAAAGTCTGAATAAGTCAATTTTGTTTTCATCCCCTTTGGAGGCCCTGTGGTGTCCTGCACTCTATGCAGATCTATGCTAAAATACTGATATTCATTCTTGATTTCAACTATTTTATTACACATCAATTGAAATTATATATTCTGATTGACAGGGGAACCACTTTGCTTATCCCAGCAATCTCAAAGTTGGAAAAAAAAACATTTCCCTGTCATTAAAAGAGATTTCCACAGAGGAAGATATATTTAATATTACTGTCTAGTCTCTTGGCTGTAGACATCTTGCTCTAAAGTTATGACATTTATGATGTTGACGATATACCTAATTCAAGGATTCTGAAGACTAGATGGGTAGAGAAAAGCAGGACAGAATACAAAAGGATGCACAAGCAAAGCCATCCTGGCTACCAGATTTCAAAATCCTAAGGTCCCTGGGACCCTTTTGGGTCTGATACAAATGACAGCAATCAAAACCATCCCTGGGCATGGTAAGGACTAAGCGTAGACCAGGGGTTGCTCCCAGTAAGTAGTTTACATGAGGCTGGGCTGTTTTAGAAGTGGGCTGGCATTACAGACACAGCTCCGTGCCACTTGGCCTCCATGCCAGACATGACATCCTGGTCCCATTCACTTCCCTATTACAGACACACATCTCACATTCATTAGCTATACCCACTTGCTATGACCACAGCTGTTCTGTGGTATGTCCTAACTTGGAAAGACTAACAGCACTCAATAAAAACACAGAAGATGAAAGACTTTTCTATTATGGACTAAGATAATTCTTCTTCCATTACACTCATTTAAAAAATAAAAGCGGCATGGCTGTGTCCTTATTTGTTAATTTAACTTCTTTGGAATAAATTTACTGGTGTACATGTATCTGGTCCCCTAACTTACTAGGAAATGTCATGATTTTCTCAGATTTAGCTAAGTACACCTTTTAAAAGTGGCTGGTAATTTCTGTTAATAGTATTTAGGTCACTTCTCCTAAATGCCAGAAAGATTCTGTTTTCTGAAATTCAGATATATCAGTCGGATATAATAATAATAATAATAATAATAATAATAATAATAATAATAATAATAATAGCTGTACTGGAAACAAGCAGAAAAACCCACCCATGAAAACTCAAAACAAAGCAATAAATCAAACCAACATGGCAATTAGAAAATATTTGTCAAAATCCTTCTTTTGGACTGTGTCACAGTCAGGTCGATGGTCAAGGTACCACAATCTTCTTCGTCAGAAGCATCTTTAAAAAGACACCTGGTTTGACAGGCACAGGTGGAGAGTGACCAGCTCTTTTGTGAGGCTGCCTGAGCAGCAGATCCACATTTGCCACCTCAGGTGATGCAGGAATAAAACAGCGAGACAGGATCTTTCCGATCTCCAGGAGAGCTTCTTTGTTCGGTGATGTCCAAAGGGGAAAGAACCGAAGAGCCCAAGGGGAGAGGGACTGTATAGGGTAGCCAGGAGGCGGAGTTTCATAACTTGGCCAATGGGGAAAGGAATTGGGAAAGGGACCAATCACAGAAAGGATCCAAAAAGAACCAATCAGGCAGGGTTAAAACCAGGAACTAGGGGAATAACCAACAGGGTACAAAATATTAGCATAGAACTGCAAAGACTCATGGGTTGAAGCATTTTACTCACCCTGAGCTACAAGGAAGTCTCCCAAGGGCATTTCCCAAAGGGGAGTCACTGCTATCTGAGGCAGCCTGGCAGTTGTACAGTCTCCAAGGGAGTGAAATGGCTTCTGTGGATGGTCTAGGGACCACTACAGGACTGAAATTACTTAAACTTTAGCTGCAGACAGCTCTTTCCTCAGTAACGGAAAACCATTATCATAGAGCTGGAGATACTTAGCACTTTTTGTTCCAGCACTGAAAAAACTTGGTTTCACAGCAAACAGCTGTCTCTACATGAGAATCAAATGTGACAAAGACAGTTAGGAAAAAAGGGTTTCAAAGTGTTCAATATGAAAAATGTTTCTTTCTAGACTTGGTGAACATCCAGCTGTTATGCTGAACAGGTCACCATTGTTTTCCCATGAAGGTTAATTTATAGAATAAGAATGAATGACCATTCATTTTGCTCATTGAAAGGACATATTTTCCCCCAAGACAGTTATTCTTTTATACGAACATGTTGAACTCACAAGGAAAGAGCAAAATTATTAGTCTGAATCCTGCCATAAAACTACAACTTGAGGCAAAATTTAATGGTGTTCATCTCACTAATTACAAATTTCATATTTTTTCTTTTGCATGAATTAAAAAATCCAAAGTGGAATTAATTTGCAAAGTGGACACTTGCTGCTTTACAGTGGGCAAAATCTTTTCAGTACATTAGGTAGAGTGTTTCACTCCAGCAAGGAACCTTAGAAGGTCATATCTCTTGTTCCTCCCACTGCTTACAGCCATGATAACAACACATGGCAGGCAGAAGGCTGGTGTAGCCTGTTACTCAATGATCCTTCCAATGCAAGGAAATTGCCAAGGGGAGAGGTGGAGAGGATGGATAGACCTGAATCAGCTCCTTCTTTTTCATCCTGTTTCCCCAGCTGAAATACATTGAAACCAAGGCAAAATCTGGCAGTTTTTAACCCCTCTGATCCACAACTTTTGTAACACATGGTTCTGCCAGACATGACTGGGACAGTCTTTGAGGCTAATCAAACTTGTGAGTCATATTTCTATATAAAGATGGCATTATACCACATCTATCTCCTTCCCAGCTCTCTGAAGTCCAAATGTAATTTAATTTTGTAGTGGTAGAAAAGGAGCTTATTCCATTTCTCCAAATTAGAAAGTCTGTCTAACCTTCAATCCTACGCAAATGCAACCATTCAGACAACATGGAACAGCACTCCCAAACTAATAAAATATTTTCCTCTGCAAAAGAATGGAAAATACTGAAGGGAACAGTCATAAAACACTCCATTTGCAGCAGGTGAAAGAAAAGGAGAAGGCTTCACTTGTGGGCAAGGCAAAATAAAAGTATAGAGTAAGCTCAAAGGTGCAGAGTAGGATGACGGAGAATATTTGTACATTGTCTCCTATCTCCAAATAAGCTACCTTCTGCGGTATACATGCCAGACACCTTCCTGGCTGAGTCTGCTCTTCACATTGTAATCCCTTTGCTGTGACTCAGGATTCTTCTGTTCCTGTATTCCAGGATTTTTTCATAGAATCCTAGAATGTCTTGGCTTAGAAGGGACCTAAAAGACTATCTAGTTTCAAACCCCTTCTGTGGGCAGGGACACCTTTCACTAGTTGGGTTACTCAGAGCTCCCTCTAACCTGGCCTAAAACACTTCCAGAGATGGGGCACCTACCACTTCTCTGGGCAATCTGTTGCTATGCCTCACCCCCTTTATAGTAAACATTTTTTTCTACTATCTAATCTAAAACTACTTTCAGTTTGAAGCAATTTCCCCTTGTTCTGTCACTATATGCCCTTGAAAAAGTTTCTGTCCATTTTTCTTGTCGGAGCCCTTCAGGTACTGTAAGATTCAACTAGGTGATCCCAAAGCCGTCTCTTCTCGAGGCTGAACAATCCCAATTCTCTCAGCCTTTGCCCACAGAGAAAGTGCTTCATCACTCTATCTTGGTGATCCTTCTCTGGTCCTGCTGCAACAGGTCAGTGTCCTTCCTGGGGACCCCAGACCTGGATGCACTACTCAAGGGGGGATCCATGAGAGGAGACTAGAGAGACAGAATCCCTTCCCTCACCCTTCTGGCCATGCTGCAGTCCAGGACACATTTGGTTTTATGGGCTGAGTGCACATTGCCAGCTCATGTCCAGCCTCTCACCCACCAGCACACCCAAGTCCTTCTTGGCAGGGCTGCTCTCACTCTGCTCATCCCCAGCCTGTGTTGATACTGGGGATTGTCCCAACCCAGGTGAGCACTTTTCACTTGGTCTTGTTAAACGTCATGAGATTCCTGTGGGACCACTTCTTGAGCTTGTCCAGATTCCTCTGGTTGGCATTCTCTCCTTCAGGTGTGTCAACCACACCACTCAGCTTGGTGTCAACTGCAAATTTGCTGAGGCTGCACTCAAACCCTAGGTCTATGTCATAAATGAAGATATAAAATAGCAGTGGTCACCATATGGACCCCTGAGGGAATCAGCAATGCTTTGCTCCACTTTTCCCCTAGTCCCACAGTTACTGATGATTGTGCTGTCTGTTGAAGACTATTAGAAGAAAAATTTGACACACTGCTATCTTGCAACTTTCTCTCTCTCTTTTTTTTTTTTTTTTCCTTTTCTTTTTGAGCTGGCTCTTTTCTTAGCCAAGGAATCTTCCTCCGCAACCTCACTTATACCTCCAGTCTATGATGAATCTTTGTCATCTTTGAATCACAGTTGGAATAAGTTTTCTTCTCTGTCCCTTTGTTTTTATCTCTACCAGGATTTGACAACATATTACACAGTTACACAGTATTTTCTTTTGAAATCTTCTGCATTCTCTCCATGTCAACTGGAATGGCCAGCACCTGACTGTGTGATCAGTGAGTATTTGCAACACAGGTGTTTACATCTGAGACCCGCAGATTTTCCAGAATTTCCACCCAACAGGACATGGTTTATCTCTGCTGAAAGAAGACACCTACATTTTGTCACATGAATCATACCCTAAACTCCACTGACTATGCTAACAAAATTCTGTTGGCTGTTATGGAAGCCTACAAAACCAGCTCAGGTGTAGAAAACCGTGTTATAATCCTGAAAGTCAGCTGTGAGTATTGCCAAACTCAGAATTGCTCCTTTTTTCCCCCACCCTTTATAACAGACAGCTTTTTAATCAAGCAAAAACTCATTGCAGGATTGATGTTGGACTTTCCCAGGCTGATGTCCTGTGCGGAAGGCAATGTAAAATGAAGGCAACTTTAATATAACAGTGATACTATTTCCCTTGCCTGTCTGTCCTCAAAACTGTGAAATGCAACTCATTCGTTCAGCATAACTACTTTTTCAAAAAAATATGTGGGTCATGAACCCACTGTAGCTCAGTTTGACAAAAGTCATTGCTTTTTTCTTTTTTGTATTTGATGTTTCTGTCTGGCAGATAATTCCCCTGTGTCAGATACCATAAATGATCTACGGTAAGTACCCACCCATCAAGGTGGTAACCTTATGATTCTCTACACTGGACTGCCCCTGTTCTGCTTCATCACTCAGTATCATGTAACGAGTTGATGTGGTTATCTCCCAAAGGCAACTTTGGAATCCTTTCTCCTGGGTTGGAGTCACTGGACATTTTTTCATTAATCACAGAATCACAGGATCACAGAATCACAGAATGTGTAGGTTGGAAGAGACCTTCAAGATCATCGAGTCCAACCCAGCCCTAACACCTCAACTAGATTACGCCACCAAGTGCCATATCCAGTCTCTTTTTAAACACATCCAGGGATGTTCCACATCCACTCCACCACCTCCCTGGGGAGACTATTCCAGTATTTAATCACTCTTTCAGTGAAAAACTTCTTCCTAATATCCAACCTATATTTTCCTTGATGCAGGTTAAGACTGTGTCCTCTTGTTCTGTCAGTTGCTGCCTGGAGAAAGAGACCAACTCCCAGCTGTCTACAACTATCCTTCAGGAAGTTATAGAGAGTGATAAGGTCACCTCTGAGTCTCCTTTTCTCCAGGNAAGATTCAACAGCCTCATCCATGTCATCAATGAAAATATTGAATAGGTCAGCTTTTCACTGCAGGCTTAATGTGTCTTATTAAACTTTATATTTTCTGGCTTCACCATATAAATTTAATTTTTATTAAGTTGGGTCACTAGCTGAAGAAAATTTGTTTTTCAAGGCAAACGCTAATACTATTTTTTCTAACTGCACACAGAATAAATCAAATAACATTTCCCAGAATTTCTAAAAGCTTAGTTTCTATGCTTTGCTCTTTTGTCTCATTTTGATATCCTGTAACAAAAAGTCTGTGTATCTTGTGTCTGTGTGTCTTGTGAAGAAAATGGAAATGAGATGGAAATATTCAAAACATGATGAGCAAATGAACATAGGAAGCACTAAGGCATATATAGAATGTCAGAGATCTAGATATTCCTAGGGCAGTTATGTAAGTTTATAAAAGTCTTCATCCAGTTTGGTCGTTAACTAAAATGCCTCACCATGGACAGCTAGTAAACTGGTAAACCCTCATCTCTTATGTGGGGTCTTACCCTTAAATACACAAAAACTTTTCTTCTTCATTAAAAAGAAATATACCAGCAAGGAATAGAAAGGCATCAGAACAACTGACAGTAGCAAGAGAGTGCTGAAAGCCCTCAAAAGCTACCCTCCAAAGGAGAGAGCAGTGTCTGGAGCAGTGTGGAGCTGAGTAATGCAGGAGTGCACAGCAGTGCAAGGGGCTTGTAATGTAACATAGCCGAAAGAACCAGCTGACAGTGCTGGTGACCAGCTCAATGAACACTGATGTCAAACACACTGCAGCAAGGCCTACAGGTGAGTTGGGAGGTTTTGATATGTTGAAATACATATACCTGCTCTAGAGGAAATTTCAGACTGAGTTAATTGAAAGTTACTAATCTCCAGTGAGAGAAAATGGGAAGGAATTGGAAATAAAAGTAGAGAAATAAAGTAAAAACTTTGGCCAACAGAAGAGAGAACAAAATATAGGTAATCTAGTACACCAGGGTATTTAAACATATGCTTAAATTTCAATGTGTGGGTTATCCCATTGACTTCAACATATGCTTAAATGATTTGCTGGATCAGGGCTTTAATGTGTATTTGAACTAAACTGTAACATGATGATTTAGAAGTGAGCTCATTTCAGGTTTCACTGACTGAAGAGAGTTCTGCTCAACTGACATTTGGAGTAGATATTTATAATGAATGCCTAGTTACTTCAGAAAGCAATTAGGCTGTCATTCAGTAATGGCATTTTTCTCTCTAAAACAATTTTCCTCATTTCAGATTATTTTGTTTCAAATAAAGCTTGCCGGACATCATGCTGCTGGTGCATAATTATAGTTAATTCATACACACACACACACACACACAAAAAAAACCCACACACATGTAGTTTATTTCCAGCCACTTCATCAGCATCTAGATTCTCATCAAGAAGGGTTGGAAGTTTCTGTAACAATGCATACCTCTGCTTAGTACTCCATATTACAATATATGCAATATACTAACAGAGTTAAAGGAGACTGGACAGGGTAAAAACATCTAGAAATAAAACAGAATTAAAGTTTAGACAACTGTAACAAACTACTTCATAAGAATTAAGATTGTGGCTTGTCCACTGTTTGGGACATACTGAATGTCAAAATTCGGAGTAGTGTGGTTCACCAGATGGAATTGGTGGCATCAGCTAGAGAACTTTGGCTGCAATGTTTTTACTGATCTCTCTCCTTTTGCCAGCAAATTGTTGCTGAAAGCAACTGGCTGTTTCAACTGCGTCTGGGAGCAAACCCAGAGTTAATACTAAAGCCATAAGAAGACCAACAAAAACAACCAGCTGGAATTCATCTATGGAAAGCTGGAGTTACCGTGTGTGTTTTTATGATGCACTGTTCAGTATTAAGCATGCTAGCCTCAGGAAGGAAAAAAGTTAATGTATAAGTGCACAGTCAGCAGAGTCTGATACATAACCAGCACACATACTGGGATAGCAGCAAGTAGGCCTAATTCTCCAGCCTGAAGTAGAAATAAAATGAAGCAGATAAAATAAAATGTTGAGCTAATGTAGGGAAACACACGGCTAGATAGGTGGTTAGGGTATTTGTTGCATTAAAATATTTTCCCCTGAGGCAATCTTTCTGATGGCAAGTGGCATGACTGGTGTTTTACAGTGGTGCCTTTTCAAGAGAGTCTAATCAGGCCAGTGCTCAGTTCCTGAAGGAAAATGGATAACAGGTGCTAAACCCAGCTGGACTGTTTGAATTAGCCTGGCTGGCAAAAGAAGCCTGTGGCCTAATGTTCACCATAAGAGCAGTCAGGCTTCATGGCTCAGCTCAGATCATAGTGCTGGGATCCAAACCTGGTTCTGAAGGAGGTACATAAGACTGCACTGAAGTTTACTATGGATCTGTGCCTGAGAAATTCAATCAGAACTGAACAGAGTGAAAATAACAAGTAGCAAGAAAGTACAATCATTTGTAAGCCTGTCATTTCAGAAAAAAAGCCAGTAAAAATTGGCTGGGGAGGGTGGGTGAAATGGGCATTAACAGAGTAAAACACCTTCTTCTAGAGTTATACTCATTTAGACCTCTCTGTAATTTAATTTTTATATCTTTTATTTATTTATTTTCTTAACCCTTTGATTGAAAAATGACCAATTATTGTATCAATGTCATTTCAGGAGAAACCTTTAATCCTGTGCTTGAGCCACACTGGCTTTAAAGAGACATCCACACATTTCCTGTCCACACCGCTCCTGGCAAGGGGACATGATTTATGTTGCTGTGCCCTGAATCCTTGTGTTTACTACCTGTGAGAGTAGCAGACCACTGGGTGTTGCCATGTCCTGGGAGCTGTAGAGGAGGAAGCATTTTATGGGGTCAGCATGGACCTCTTCCCACCCCACTGTCAATGTGCATGGGGAACTGTTTGGCATCTGGGGCTCTAACAATTCTGTCCACAGAGCAATGCCTGAGCACATCAGTGATGGACAAATAGCTTCTCAGAGGAGTTCTGTCACAGTGGAACTGTGAGTATATAGATAGTGATAACCACACTGAATGCCTGGATTTTGGTCTTGGTAATGCAGCCAGTCAGGATCAAAAAAAGATTTTGTCTGTCCTATGTTTTAAATTATATCCTATGTTGCTAATCTTCTTCACTGGCTTGACAGGATTTGCTCTTCCCTGCCTTTAGTGTATAGATCATTTTCTGAAGAGTAGTTTTCTCTTTCTCAGAAGCTCTGGAGACTGACCATAGCTATGCTGTGTAGACAGACCTTACCATTGCTCCTAATATATTATATTCATTCAGTCAGTGCAATGTACATGCCCTGTTGTGATTTCCAGAATTAAGCCAGACTGCAGACTTAGGGGCAAGGAGTTTTTTTCTGTCTAATTACCAAGAGTCATGAAACAGGGGTTTTTTCTCTTTAGCCTGACCATAGTCACTATCTAAGATTGACTGGCAACAGGCTACCTTCTTTGATTTCTCATGTTCTCTTCCTTCAGCATATTACAATTGTTAATTTTAAGTTGTTCAATATAGCTACTGAATTTGTTGCAGGCTGCTGATCAGTATTATGTAGTAACAGTATTTGAAGTAGAAATTCTGTGAACCCTGAAAAGGTAGAAACCTATTTCATTGCTATATATGGTTTTACAGGTCTTGACACAAAAACCAGATGGTGCCCTTAAATCAGACATTCATAGGTCTTTAAATTTAGCAGAATTATCTGACAACCTAACTTATTATGGCTTCTTGCAAGCTTTGTAGAACAATCAAATTCTGTTTTTCTGAGAAAATCTTGAGACTTTCAGTGGAATGCAAACAATTTGTTCTCAGTCCTTGGAAATTATTGCCAACAAAATTATGGAATAGTTTCTTTCTTGAAAAACAAAAGCAATTTCTTTGGTGCAGTTTGTTCTGTTATTTGCAATGTAAGTTAAGTGAAGGTACAGTCTCAGTCCTACTTATTAGCTGTGGCTTTGATAGTGCTATAGATAGAGTTAGCAAGTGCCATGGTACTATCTCAAGGACTCCAAAGCCCAGATTTCAGATACCACAGAGCATTCCTCATGGCATCAAGGTGTTGAGAAGAAAACAGACACATGTCCAAAGACCCAGCTCATTGGAAAAGCTGCCTACATCCCTTAACTGCAAAGAGTGCAGCATAGCTTAGCCTCAAACAAGGGAATAGAAGTGGACACTGATTTTTTCCAAATCTTAAAGATATTTTCATCATGTGACATGCATAGGAGCAAGTCATCTGGACTTTTTATTTTACCCCGATCTCTCAAAATCTGACCAAAGCTTTGGTTGTAACTCTTTTACCAGAATCTATCCTATGTTGGTTGTAATGATGACACACTGTCTCTTTTGTATTGGAATTTTTTTTTTCAGCTTGTATGTCTTGAGTAGAGAGATAACTCAGGAAGAAATAGGGACAAAAGAAAAAAAAGGATACTTATCTTTCAGTATTTGCCTATACCTACCAGTAATCTTAAAAACAAAAGCAATCCACAACCTCTTAAATCTTGGATTGATGATGCAAATTTCTTGCAATCATCAATTTCTTATGGCAGAATACCCAACAAGATTGGATATGGGTGGAAACTTACAAGACGGGGGGGTTTTTTATGACAGGTGTAAATATGCTTCCTTCCTTTAAGTACTCATAAATATCACAGTAAAACATGTTGACGGGTTCGACAGGACCATATTTACACTAGGGTGATAAAAATACAGCTTATCAAGTGCTATAAGGCCAGGTGCACATTTTGGAGAAAAGAATGCAAAGACTGAATGTGAGTTGAGCTGATCAATGAGGTCTTCTGTTCAGAATCAGCTCAAAAGGAAAGGATACTGCAGTAGGTTTTGTTCTCCAATTTGAGAAACTGCCAAAACAGCATCTTTCCCCGCCCCCTCCAGTTTGTCAGCAACAGCAACACAGACATTTCAACTTACTTCAAGCCACTACTAAATCTCTACCAACATGTCCAAAATAATTTACTCCAACCAGCTTTCAGCTGCCCTTTTGAAGTCACAGCAGCACTACAGAGGTGAAAAGCTCTAACTCCTGCTTGTGCTCCTGTGAGTCACACAATGCTTCAAGGTGTTTATTTTTCTGAAAAAGTATTTCAATTTGCCACTTATAGTTAAGACACATTTACCATCAAATATTTGGAGCTAGAATTGAGTTTCTTCAACAGCTAATACCCCTAGCAATCTAATCATGGAATTAAAAGTGTCACTAATACAGTAGATTTTCATTCTGCTAAGGATTTATTCATAGTATTTGCTGTTAAAACATTGCAGACCCACTAGATATTTTATTGATTTTTCTTTAAAAATCACACTGTGCAAAGACAAAGACCTTGGTCTTAAGGTTTAAGACAAGTAATTTTAGTCGCTGAATTTAAAAAAAATGTATTTTGAGGAATGCCAGCCATTTTTTAAAATAAAAATCCCCAACCTGCAGGTCAGAAACAGCTTTATATATTTCCTAGAAAATATCCATGCTATCTAAAAAAGGAAAAAAATGGTGTTGAATGGCAATGCCCATGACAGTTAACGGTGGGACTCCTTTAAATGCAACTGTCTAAAAATTCAAGAATTAGGCTAATAGATGTTTTTCTCTATACTTCTAGGAGGCAAGTCACTTGTTTTACTGCACAGTGCAGTCAGCTACAAATCACACCCAACAGTTAGCAGTGGAGAGCCCTTGGACTATTGATGTTAAGTGGGTGACTCACTTTGCCTGTAAGACATGCATCTGTCCATATGCTACTGACACAACACTGTTCAGGCAGCAAAACACGCTTTTAAAATGTTGTCATAAGACACCTGGTTGCTGCCACCCAGGTCTGTGCAAAGTCCCAGTGTACTCATGAGCAAGGCAGAGGCTGAGCACCACAGAGGACTGAGTATAGAAAAGAGTTTTACACATGAGATGATATGAAATGCCTGTGGTGGCAAAGGCATTCATGTTAATCACAAGATTATCATTGTCTATATTTCTGGAGGATGCAGATATTCAGTGTCAAAGCAGTAAGATATTAAAGGGACACTGAAGGGACACTGAAGGATTCTGATATCTACCTTCTTTCCTAACCATTTCACTTTTCCAGGAGACTATTTACCAATTACATTACCCACAAAGCCATACCTGCAACTACTGCTATTTTGATTAGGTTTTGTAAGTCAGCAAGAGAATAAATAAATAACACAAACAAATGTATTTCTCCACTTACTTGCTTTGGAAGGTTTTAGGTCACATCTGCTCCCATCAGCTTCTACCATGTTCAGATACTAAACCATCTGGGACATATTGAGAAAGATGTACACAAAGGAATTCTAACAGAGGAATGTCATAAAGTGGGTCACTCACTAAACCTCTTCAGTGGAAAACTAAGCAGAAATTGGCCTATTTGATAGAGGAGCATGAAGTATGTTTGGATGAGTGACATGGCATCAGAGTGTAGATGTAAAGGTTGGAGTGTGCAGAAAGCATAGCTTGCAACCTCCTGTAAGTAATTACATGGACTCACAAGTGTGGGGAGCATGTTTTCTAATTATTTCTTATATCTTATGGACTTTCAGTTTGAATTGTTGACTCATTCTCCACTTTTCCTTTTTTACAGATAAAATGCGGAAGATTTTGTTCCTGGCTACCTACAGGGTAATGGATATTCACAGCAAACTAACATTAAAACTGCCTTCCTTGTTATAGAAAACTGTTACAGATGTGCACTTCCCTTCAAGAGAGAAGCAAAAGTAAACTTTAATGATATTAAAAACTTCAGTGGTAAATGCAACAGTGTTTTAGCAAGATTTGATGGCAAAGGTGCACTCGATTACTCGATTTTACTGCACAGATGACAGGGACAGACAAAACTCTCAGGGAGACCCTTCCATTGAGTTATGAGGTCCAGAAGGGCCCAAATTCTTTCTAAACTACTTCTCTGAGGGAAGTTTAGGTGTGTCTCGATTCAGATTTCATTCCAGACTAGGTCAACTATTGTTTATGTTTATAAATTATTGTTTGTGTCTGAACAATAATTTATATACAATCAATCATTTATAGAACTTGACTAAGATTTCAAAGTTTCAGCATGCTTGGTCAAAATTCACTTACTAAGTATCTGTTATGATGAGGAGTTTCTCAAACTTGAGCAGTCGTCTTGAGAAGCACAGGGACCCCCTTCCCTCCTCAAGGGGAGGTCCAGCTGGGCAGCCCACTGCTATGCAGGAGACCACATTGTCATGCTAACACTGACAATTACACAACAGATAATGCACTTTTTATGTTCAATAACTATGGTACTGTTTAATTCCCAGGACTTCCTCAGTCTTTAAGATACAAGACAATTTAGGCTATTAACAAATATGACAAATATATATATAAAGCCTGAAATTAGGGGGGGGAAAAAAAGATATAAATACTGCCTTGCCAATTTGTTCCATGTTTTCAACAGCCATCTGTCTGAAATGTCAATCTAAAATGAATTATTGGGAATCAAACAAGAAAGACAAGCCACATACAATTTTGAATGTGCTTGGCTTTAAATGAAAATACTGTTCCAGTTTAAATATTCTCAGAGTAATCCTTCCTCATCTTTATTTATCATGCATGTTCAATAACAGAAAACAAAAGAAGAGTGTCGTTATATTAGGTACCAAATCTATCAGGAGGTGGTATCCTACTGCATTGTTGTGAAAATTTAGAAAAAGTGATGTCTGTAAAGTGATGTCTTATGTTCTAAAAATCCATTGTGATATGGGGCTAGCAAAGGATATTAAAGAAGATGATTTTATTAACAGCAAAAGTTAGGTGTAGATTATCAGGTGGGACCACTGCCACCAAGTGGAAGTAAGATTTGCATCAGTTCACATCAGAAGTCCATCACATTCTGTTTCAGGCTGTGTCATCTACTAGTGAGTATGTTTCAAAAGCTAGTCCAGTTTTCATACAACTGCAAACAGACTATCCTTTGGGGCATAGGTACAGGAAAACTGTAAACAGTCTACCTCTTGGGATATAGATATGGAATCTGGGATTCCCCAAAATTCTGTCAATAGGAAGTTCATTTGCATAGGCACAGACACATATATATTTAGTTGAGCTAATGCAACTGCCTTTCATTATCATATAATTAGTTTTATAATCCTGATCACTTCTTGGTTTTTATTTCTTGTAACAGTGAGTAGGTCTCATTAGATACTAAGCATCTTAAATAGTACTTTTGACAAATTTTAGTCTGCTTCTCCTTCAAACTTCCTCAAGTTCCATTTCTTACAGTGGGAAAATGCTCACAACAAATATTAAATTTTTCATTTCAATTTACATTAATCACTGCATAGGTTAGAATTCAATTGCATTTGTTAACATATAGCCCATTCACATTGTTAGCAAGGCTTTTGCTCATATTCATGTGTAGAAATTTTGAGTTCTAACTAGAATAACTTGGGAACATGTATATTAATGTGCTGTGTTCTGCTATGGACTCTCTTTGTCATCTTGGATTAATGACGTGCTTTACTAAATTCATCATTTCTGTCAGCATTCATCCTTCATAAATTGGGAACAAAATTTCCCCATATCAGAACGGCTGATGCCAAGACAAAATTTCTAAATGGCAGTGAAATGTTGAGGGCCCTTTTAGTAGGCAAGGATTTGGAAAATCACTAGAGTAAAATTAATCAACTAATGAAGATAGGTATTTGGTAGGTGGATAGATGAACTCATAGACCTCAATATAATTTTCCTTATCAAACTCATTAACTTCTTTTCCATGAAGCCAGCACTGTAAAAATTGGACCGTTATCTAAATTAGTTTTTTAAAAAACATCGAGAATTAACATGGTTATGTTTAGAAGCACAGATGTATTTCCTTGCCTAAAATTAAAAAAATACTTATGTGCTATTGATACATATGCACCACATCTCACTGGATTATTTAGTATATGCCTAAATTGTAACAGAATTTTGATTCAAACCTGCTCAGGGAGCTAATTCATCCATGGATAATCACCACACCCTGCAGGTTGATCTACTCATTTCCTGTTAAAAAGAGGGTCAGTCTACAAATGCACAGCATTAATCCCTTTTTATTTCTTACAGGGTCTGTTAAGAACTGCAAATACCAGAGAGCTGAAATATTTGAGTAGCTTATACTTTTTTTACCCTTCCAAATCTTTTAAGTTGTAGTTGTAAGGAAAAATCCTCTTTTTTTGTAGAGACTGGGGAGATTCTTCTACTGGGTAGAATTGTTCTGTGAAACTTTTTCACAATTAAATCTGCATATGAATCCATCACCTTAATCATCTGCATTAGAGAAAGTGACAGAAATATCTCCAATATGGAGCTAAAGGGGTCAAGATGGAATAATTCTGTTTGTATGCATGTCTAAACAGTTGATTTTTTTTCTGTGCTTAGAAAAGACTTTAGGCATAGAAATAAAATTGAATTTTCTTCCTTACTTTTTGAGATATTCCTTCAAACTAGAGCTTTCCTTGGAAAGCTTATTGCTTGAAATTAATTAATTGGCTGAATGTGAAATGAAGCCTGCTTCTAAAGCCACAGTGTATGCACTGCTTTTCCACCCAGTGAAGGCTCACAAATACATAGAAATTTATCACAAGTCACACAGTATTTTCAGTGAGGGCCCTCCATCTTCAGGAGATCTGTTATCACTAGAGAATTTCAGACTAAACATGGAAATATAAAAATGTGAGTCTCAAACACCACAGGCTTCCAAAAACCAAGGATGGACTATCTTTAATAATCCTAAGATAAGTCTGTATGATAATCGTTATTCCTAACAGTTTCAGATATTTGCAAAATTGGAAGTGGAAACAACCCCAAGAGATTCCATGTTTCTACTTCTGGGTGGTACTAGCCATGCCTACATCACTCCTGATGGATGTCCTTATAAATATGAAATGAGGAATATTCCCCATATTCCCCTTCTCAGCCAGGTGAGTTTTCATTGATCTTGCCATTTAGAAATTTTTTCAACTTGATTCAGCTAGGTTAATGGTTAATAGCTATTATATCTTGTATAATTTAATATTGTGTATTGTGAAAAAATTCTTTGCTGCTGACATTTTAAATACTTGTAGACCAGAGTCATTTTTCTATTTAATCTTATTTTGTCAAGACTAGACAGCCCCAGTTCCTCCAGCTCCTTCTTGGAGGCAGTGTTTGTTAGATCTCAGCACATCATAGCTGCTTTGTGTTGGACTCCCTGTTAACATGCATCTGAACACAGAGCTCTAGTCAAGGTCTAACTGTGCTGGGCAGAGCAGGCCTGCATTCTGTACTGAGGCTATTTGATATGCTTTGAGTCCTGTCCTATTTCTCTGCTGTCTTAACAGAACCTTGGTTCTTTTAACCCGTGCCCAGACTGTCTATTCTTTCCATTCTGTCTTCCAAGATATTAATGAAACATCAAGGACAGATGTCTCTGGATCCCTCCTTACCAAGCTTTCTTCTTTTGTAGAGAGCTTGAGAGCATCCTGTGGCCTCACAGCACCCTAATCTCTTGAATAGAAAGACAAACAAGAGGTGTATGTTTCAGCTCAAAACTGGTAAATTTTTTACCATCAATGCTGTTTTCCAGTTTAAAAATGCCATCACGTGAACACAAAATGCACACTCCATATGGTTAATGAGTTCAGTATGCTTTTCCAACTTGCATGTACGTCTCATCTTAGAAAAGCTGGGAATGTTATTGTGTAGGCATATTTTAAATATTCCCAACATTTTCAGTTTTTAGATTCACTGTAAATGGTTGACTATTTTTCACATAGTAATAATTTCAATAATCTCTTGGCAGCTTTTTGAAAATACACATGTGAATATATGAATGTAACCAAATTTCCACACAATGAGGTTTTTTTCTGACTGTACATAGATACATTACTACATTGTGGTTTAGGATCATAAAATGCCCTTTAGTGATACATCCAACTCCCCCTTTATTGTAAGAATTTTACTTCATGCTAAATCTCTAATTAGATTCTTTGTCATGAAAATTTAACAATTGCGAACTGCATAGTTTTTACATTGCTTTTGCATTTACCATCTTACATGCATATTTTAATTTTTCATTTTTCAGGAGGCAGTAATTATTCTATTAATATTACATTAAACATGACTGTTCTACAAGCTTTTAGGAGCACATTACCCTTGTTCTTGGGCAATAGACTCCAGGGACATATGTAGAAAAGTATGGTTTTGCTGATACAAAAGTTTGTTTTCAAGGAAATAGTGCTAGAACTCACTTGGGATTGCTAAAAAAGCCTCACTTTTGATCCTCTAAGGATAGACAACAAGATTGTTGTTCATGAAAGAGAGAGGTATTTATGTTGTACAGAATAGAGCGATAATGCTTTCAGAAAGTGAACTAACAGCTCTATAAAAAGACAGAGGTTGACCACAACATATCAGTTTCTCCAGGAGGAGGCTGTGGGAGACCCTATTGAAAACCTTGGAGAAATGCAGGTAGACAGTGTCCACCCCACACTGAATGAGGAGGTTACTTTTTCACAGGAGGAAATCGGGTTTGTCAAGTAAGATTTGCCTTTGGTGAATCCAAATGTTTTTCCCAGTCTTGGCCTTCATCTTACCTATGATAGCCCTCAGGAGGATTAATTTAGTAACTTACCCAGGGACTGGAGTAAGACCGATGGGTCCATAATCGCCTGGCTCATCCGTTGGACATTCTCCATTTGTCAACCAAAAGACTAGGTGGACAAAAGTGTTCACTGATAAACTCCTCCAGGTCTTCTAAGGGTACTTTGGAATGCACTAGGACTTCCTAACTCCTTACACTACTTAGTGAATAGGCAAAGCTCCTGACACCAGCCAGGTTACTAAATAAGTTGCTTAGATTCATGGTCATGTCACTTGCAGAACATGATTCTATAGATGTTGCCAGATGACAAATACTGAAGAACAGCCTTTCCAAAAGACTGGTGGTATTTCTCCTTCTCTCAACTTTATCAAGTATTCAGTGATTATATCATTACTACAAAGTGAGAAGACAGGCTCCACTCCTTATTCCTAAATTTACTGTTACTCAGCTGGATAATGTTACTACTGCAGTGTTTTATTCTAGGCTGATTGTAATCCTGGTGTCTCATGTTGGCCATGACCACCTAGATGGAGAGCAATTTTCATTTGCTCACTCTGTGTTTTGCCAGAAGATGTTGAAAAAACTGAAACTATATCTGAGAAGTCATCCTGGGAAATCAGTGATTAAATTCAAATAGGAGAGGAAAGAATAGAAGCCAAGTCTCACACAACCTAAGTTCTTAGTCTGTCAGTAACCTCCTATTTTGGCTGCCGTAGCCAGTTCCATGAAAGTATTTGGGGTTACAGTTGCTAAGTAAAGTCAAAAAACCTTCTGTGGCCTGATTTAGTTCCTAATCCTTTGTGAGAAACTAATCCTGGAAGACATATACCTCTTCATCATTTTTGATGGAGAAACCTGAATGTCTTCGTGTTCTAGCCTTCATAAAGGAGATTTAAGCTGCACGTTCTTCTTAATGTTTACAAACGTACATATACACAGTAGGACCACCAAGTCCTAGATATCTGGAATTTCAAGGGCAGATTTTGACTTGAAAATTCCACCTATATAGATAAGGATTATATATTCAGACATCTGCAGAATTTCAATGTTGTTATCCTAAGTGTTGAGAACTACCGTGTTCAGTAATACAATGTTTTGTTTACTGGACTCTGGTACTTCGCCATTTCACAAAAGGTTTATTTTGATTTAAAAAACATAGCTAATTAGCTACTTTCTGATTAAATTCATTTCATGGGAAAATGTTACTTATCCCAGTATGCTTTGTCAGAAATACATTGTCTAACAAAAATTGATATGGGGAAAGGCAGTTTTCCCACAGTTTCCTGGATTGCCTCGGTATCCCATATTTTCAGACAGATTTGCGCCACACTGAGATAATGGTATGATGATTTCAGTTTCCTCATTCCCAAGCAGTCTTCTGGTAGCCACAGGTTCCAGCAGGTTAGAGACTCGGGTCAGAGATGTGGAGATCTTCATGTCCCTTCCCTCCTGCTATTGCTCTGGTGTTTTTCAGAAAGATCTCCATATGGGCTCCTTCAAGACCAGGATACAGGGATTTCTGACTTCATCTGTCCAGGGGTGAAGTGCCAGAGTCCCAGCCTCCATGGTTTGGGTGCACTTTGCCATGCCAGAGGTCTCAGTTGATCTACCGTGGAGACAGGATTTTAGTAAAGTCATAAACCACATTATCTCAGTCTACTTTAGTGGCATTGCTGTTCTTGTAAACTTTAATTCTACAAATAGCAGACATGAGCAATAGACAGAAATTTCAGTTTCAGTGAGCATATACACACCAATAGTCATATCTGAAACAGTATATCAGCATTTTCTGATGCAAAAATTTCATCTAAATTTCTGGTTCCCAGGGAAATTAGGAAAATCTTTTGTTTAGATTATTTACTTGTTCTGTCTATTCAGCTTAGACCAGAAGAAATTGAAGAAATAAACACAACAGAAAATTTGTCTCATTCTACCTTCATCTCCTTGAGCTTTATCTAAAGCCTAGATTCATAAAGTTTCTCAAAGCTATAAATAGAACTGACTGCTCTATTCGGATGGATTTTTAGGTGTACAAAACACATTATTTAAAGGAATTTTTAAAGCCACATTACTCAGGAAATGACAGGTTTTGTTTTGCAACATTTTATACATATACATTAGCAGGTTGTGTCACTTCAAATGAGAAGTGACAGGGCAATTAAAATAAAGGTTTAAAATAACTTTTCCTCATATAAAAAGAAATAATAAACCTGACCTCCCCTACCTTAAAAACAATAATTTCCAATTCTGTACTCTTATTATTTCAAAAAAATGAAAGTTGCCAATTGCATCTTCCAGAAGAGTAAAAGCGTTTTTCTACATAGAGGTTGACTGTATTCACTTGAAAAAAAGGAAGGTGATTATATGTTCTGAAAACCACAAATTAGAGCCAGCATATGGAATGATGTGTCTATGGTAAAGGAAAAAAATACAAATGTGCTATCATTTTCTTTGTATTAAAAATATAAAAAAACTTAAAATCACATTGCAATTACTAAAAAAAACCCAAAAAATTATTAGCTTGATTGAAAGGCATATGTTTTCCCTTTCTTCTATAATGCTGTTGTAAAATAATCTACTTAGCAATTTTATTTCTGAAATTGCAAATTAGATTTTTTCTATACCAAAAGAAAACAGAAAATCATATCAGTTAATAACTGTATTTTTTAATTCCAGAAATTAAAAGCTCACTAGAAAGAAAAAAATGCCACATTTTGTACAGAGTTAGAAGGCAAATTTCTTTGGCAGCCAAGACATGTAGCTCCCATTTGCAAAAAATGTGCAATCAAATTCTCCTCCATAAATTATGATAAAAATAATTATCACAATATCACTATTGAATACTAGACTTTCAAAAAATGTATTTTATAATACAAGAGTGAATTAATTATAAGGCGTTTTTCCAAAATATTGATGATCTGTCACTTTGCAGCACAAGCCTTCATTCAGGATGCTCTATTTGATGTTCTTCATTTCTGCAATGCCAGCAGAAATCAGCTTGCAATTCAGCCACGCTTCTAAAGCTTCAGGAGACCAAACAGAAAGTGACTACCCATCCCTGTGGCACAGATAACCTAAGGGAAGGTCTTTTTGACTTAAGAATTTGTTGGCAATATCATCAACTGTTGTATTTAAACTTAATCCTGTTTATTACTTTGACTTCATAACAAATCTACTACTTCTAGTAAATTGAAATTTTTTCTGAAATTTAAACAATCTTTTAATATTTTTGGGGTTGGAAGTCTGATGGAGCAGTGTCTGTTATATGGATGAGCATAGTCTCTTCTGTTTCCCTGATGTAACTTCTATCCACTGTACCTACTTCTATTTTTTAGGTCTTATGCAATAGCTTACTTAAAAACACTTTGAAGCAGAAACCATCTTCTCCTCTGGCATTAGTACTAATCTCTAATACACTTGGGGCCATACTCTCTTTTCCAGAATCTGTTGCTGAAATTATTCTTATGTCTATTCAAAGTCTGGGAGGCTTAACACTAGGCAGCCTGATTTGTTTAGCACTCTCTTGAATCTAAATGCCAGCACAATTGCAGATGAGCTTAACAGAGCTATTTGCAAAGGAATTTAATGAAGGGTTCATTAAGACAATGGTACAAGGTACATTGCATCTGGAGAAAATGATAACAGTAAAAAAAAATGCAAAATGCCTTCTTTATGTCATATAAAATCTGTAGAATTGTATTTATTTTTAAAGTCATGGGTGTTTAATTCTTGTTTATTAGCTATAGAATGAGATGATTGTTAAACTAATTTATAAGTAATTTATATATTATTTAAAGACTGAAAAAAAAAACAAAAAAGAGAAGAACTATTACCTTTTGATGATGATACCTTTTATTCTCACTTTTTTTATCATCAATTTGTGGGTAAGCCTTTATGCCATAAAGAAATAAACTAAAGCGAATAATTATAAGATTCATTACAGTTCCAAAACTGGTGGGCTCTCAGAATGGCATGAAAGGAAACACCAAAACACACAAGGGAATTGAACACGGTATTTTTTGATACTTTGAGCTATGTGAAAGTTTTCCTAGGAAGGCACTATTCAGAAGAGTTATGCTGACAGTCACTGATCAAAAGAAGCAGTAACATTTATGATGCCAAATGCCTAATGCAGTATAATTCATAGAAGAAGCACTGGATCAGATCTACACTTCAATAAATCACATGAGAATCTGGTGCAATCAGAGGAAGGTGACACTACTGAGTGTATTCCACCTCAGGCTTTTCTGTAAAGCAGCTAAGCTGTAGATAGGTATGAAAAAGCTTGTCACCATGCTGAAAAGCAAGCACAACTATTAGGTTCATTTTTATGTATCCTAGGAAGAATTCCGGAGCAGAATGAGAAATCAGCATGATTTTAAAAAATCATCTCATACTGATCCAGTGTAATGGCAACAAAGGTACCCTTAGCTGAAATAGTCGATCTATTTTTCTATTTCTATCTCACACCACTGCTTATGTCCCAGAATTTTACTGCTGATGTTACTTTGGGGATTTTTGTTCACTTTGTGTTTGAGCTGTGACAAGTACTGAGACACAGGGATCAAAATTTATTCCAGTTGAAATAGAAAGGATCTTGGTGTGTTTCCATTAAAAGATCTTTCAAGATTTATGGGGTATATACCAAAACACAAGTACCAATATTAGCTCCCTCCAACAGACTCAGTTACAAACAAATCAATCCTTTAGCATGAAGAGAGTTTCTGTGCATTATAATGAGGAGTTTCTTGGAAAGAGTAAAAACATGGAAGAATAACAAATGAGTAATCAATATTTAGCCCAAACAGAAAAATAGTACCAGGCTGAAAGAGTAAGTGATAAATATCAAACCAATGATCAGACAAAAAAAGGTGAAATCTTTTCACAAGGCAAAAAAAAAAAGTTCAAATGGCATGTGCCTGTCTAGGAGATATGTATTAGCCAAACCTGAACTCCATATATATTGTCAAAGAATAATCACCTATCAAACTAAACTGTTCAGTGCCTGTCACTGGTTTTAGAAGGCTTATTCTGAACGATAGTGTTTCATGTTGTGCTGGCATTTGGAGAGTCAGTGGTGGAATCTGAAATGCAGCACAGGTATAATCCGTGAAGTACCCTGCAGTCTTGACCCCCAAGAGGTATGTTAATCCTCTCCCTGCCAGTGCTACCAAGTTTTCTTTCAAGAGGAAACAAACTGTAGGAGATAGTCTCTGATACCTGAGCCTTGTCACAGCATGCATTCAGGAAATGTCCTTGGCCTCTCAGATTCAACAAGTCCAGTGGATAGTGGAGAATGAATGTTAGGAAGCTGATCTGTATCACAGCTACAGATCTATTCTATTATGGGCACTGTAAGGGTGCTAGAGAGTTCTTCAGACCTGTTTCTTCTTTCTTAGCCAGCGTAAGACTGCATTTCAAGACTTGAAATTGCGTTATCCCAAGGCAGTTCACAGAAATGTAGCCACATTATTTCAGTATCACAGTTCCTAGTCAGACACCAATATGCCTGCTAACTGTGATGAAGCTCTGTCCTCATGCTGGAAGGGTTTTGTTTCTCTCTACACCTTGTTTCATCTCAGATCATGGAGTGTAATAGCATTTCACCTTGTTTGTAGGGAGAACGATAAAGATACTACCTAGGTGACGTATAGCTAGACGGCAGAGCAAGGACAGCACAGCAGCCCAGTACAGCTGGCAGCAGTTACAGTTTCTCTGTTACCATGCTGTCAGAGTCTGAAATAGTTTATGCCTCAAACAATGTTATAAAGTTTTGCTCATTATAGCAAAAACCATATAAAGAAGCTACAACCAAAGAAGCTTCCCTGAAAACACCTGACTGGGACTTTGGACTGAAAGTCAAACTGCTGAGATTAGGTAAAGGGAAAACCCATTCTCCAATCACCTGAAACCAACAGTAAACAAGGAAAAGAATGCAACCCAAACCCAGCAGCTGTGCTAAGAATCATCTTTGATTTGCTTCAGGATGGGGGAGACCATAGTCCACAGACCCCTTTGCTGGGAGCAGGTTTGCACAGATTAATCCCTCCCAGCCATGGTGGGGGGAGGAAGTTTGGGTGTGTTGTAACCTCTGCTCAGGAGCAGTGAGCCCATCCTCCCTTACACAAACTGGCTATGGAACCCCCAACCCTGGGAATGCCGCATCCATGGGACGTTCACGTGAGAGGCAGCTGAGGGGGTGCCTTAATCCATCAAAGGCCCCCCAGTGTGCCCCCAGAGTCATTCCTGGAAACTTGCACCACAGGACTGCACATGATGCAACAAATGTGGAGTCTGTTGTAAGAGACAACGGCAAACTCCCCCCACCCAGGGAGGTGCCTGGATTTTCCTACCTGGCCTGAGTGTATATTAACCCCTCAGATTCTATGCTTTTCAGAGGGACCTTCACCACCAAGAAGAGAGCATCCACAGACCATCATTGGGATCCATGGAGTGGTGATATTTTCCTTATCCTGTCCCTGTTACTCTCTTTCTGTCCCCCCAAACTATTTCTTTCTTTCTCTCTCTCTCTCTTATTCACTATCAAATAAAACCCACACTATTGTCTCTTGCATATTGGTCTCATTTGCGCCTTAGTTTGGGCAGAGGCATTTCTAAGAACCTTAGTAATCAGATTCTGACACATGCCAAAGAGGAAAAACATGAGAGGCTTTGTCAGGTGGGAGTGAGTATCCTTTTCCTCTTTTACTGCTTGTCTGGCAAGTGTGAAGGAGCCAGACTCACTTATGTCCACTGCCTATGAGTACACATGCATGTGTTCTGTTGCTCAGCCATTAGACACAGTAAGTATAACTTACACACACTAAACATCATAATGTATGGAACCATGCTGGAAATGCAAAAAGAGTGTGTCTGACTTGAGATCAGAAAGCTACCTTCGGCAGGCCTTTTCCTGGGGGTTCAGTGTACATTTCTTTTTGTTTGTTTAGATAGCTCCAAGCTAAAAATAGTGTAACTTACAAGTTTGCTAGCAGCAAGGTTCTCTCCTAGCACCTTGGGTTGTGACATTGGAAACTCCAGAATCAGTCTAAACTCAACTGAGATATCACCAACAGGTTCTCTGGAGGAGGTGAACAGTGACTGCTAAAGCCCACAGCAGAGTCGATAGAGGCTGAAAATCAACTAGTATCTGCACTCATGAGTATGTATGTCTTTTCTCCAAGACTTCCATTCTGGGGAAATGTAAAACCTATAGCTCCTAGATGACACATCTGACTATAGATCATTTTATTTTCTCTTCCAGACTCTTAGTGTTTTTATTTTTTCCTTTGTTTCTGGCCCAGAGAAATTGCTTAGTTAGGCAGAAAGGAAAATCTCACAAATGCTGCATACATGCCATGCAGTTTCATACAGATAGATTGCACTATATTTAATTCCAAAGCCTTTAAAAGTGACTACTCTTCATTAGTGTCTACATATGGGTACATGTCCCAGCTTGAACTATTTAAAACCATCTCCTGAGCAGAGGATTTTTCGCCGACCATCAGCATACAACTACCATTTGTCTACTTATGCAGTGCATTCTCCTATAATCAACTTACTGGTGAAATACTGTATATACGTATCGAAATTAATTCTTACTCAAGATTGGTCTTCAGATTCCACCATATCAGCCAAAAGCTTCTTTGCTCACTATCGTTTTCCACTTGTTAATTAATTAGAGAAAGTCACAAGAAATACCAGCTAAGTATTTTTGGGGGCCTTAATGAATGAGTCTATTAATTTAAGAAGATTTAGCAATTATGCATCCTCTAATATTGATTTCCACTAAATCCTATCTGGAAATTAAGGAGATTGATAATAAAACCTTTTATTCAATTCCACTACAATATATCTAATGAATAAATTGGCTGCATGCACATCCTTAGAACTAGACTCGTTTAGCAATAAATAGTGCAACACAAAGGAGCACATTGTAATTGAAATTAAGGAGGGTGAAAAGCAGGTGTAGACTGAACTCAGTAATATGCTAATCAAGCACAACGGAGAAAAGAAATTTTGTGTGGTGTAGATTTTTTCTTTTGACATTGAAAGAATTTAATTTTCCAACTTTTTTTCTTATTTATGTGTAGCCAGCTCCTGTTTGTTAGGTTCCTCAGCCTGCTGTTTCACAATGAAAAAAAAATCTCATGTACAGAGCAGAACACTGTGAGTTCATCCTGCTGGGCCAAAAAAAAAAATTACAGAACTAATTTTGAAAGTTGCTGGCAACACATTTCTTCTACTTCAGATTGTTTATTTCTATTCCAAAACCACAGAAGAGGGGAATGATTTCCATTAATTCAGAAAATGCATAATGGCCCTAAGAGAAAGGAAGTAGTAAATGAAAAGAAACCAAAAGTAAAAACAGAAAAGCTCAAAATTTCAGCCTTCTTCATCTTCCAGAAGGAAAGCTATAATCGGTTCATGTAATACTCGTATCTGTGATCATTTGATTTCAAGAGTGGCGATACAATCCATTCAGATCTTTGGAGAGTGGTCACCACCAAGAATCTCTCATAGCCCATTTGTAAATTCTTCTTTTCATTTCAGTAAACCTCACACATCTGAGCAATCTTTGAGGATTGAGTTGAAACAGTAAATTGTCATAGCATTTCCTCTCCTAGGAAGCAGAAAACCATTTTGTTAATTCTTTAGTCACTTTTGAACCTTCAGTCAACACATCTTTTTGCTTTCCATTTTCTTTCTTTTTGATTCACTCTTCTTAAATGTCTGCTACCTATTGACTGCACACATGAAGTTCAAATATCTAGCAGAAAAGATACTAAGGACCTGACTTGAAACCCATATATGTTAATTCATTTGACTCCCACAGGTTTTAATAAAATTTTGATTAGCAATGTGATTATTCAAATTAGCTTATCAAATGTACTGTATAATATATCCTAATTTGTTTTATTGAGTTAAAATTCATCTCTTCTTGCCCAAGGGAAAAAATGCATATAAGCGAGACTCCAGCCTTTTTAGACTTTAGGTCTTCAGAAACAAAACAATGTCAATATCAGAATCAAACGTCAAATACCAGAAATACAAAAAAATGAAATATTGATTCCCAAATCATTCATTTCCATTATTTTTTACTTATTATTACATTATTATTAATAGAATGTATAATAAAAAACCTATCTTGACAGTAATTCATTTAATGTTAACAATAAAGATTCAAATAATACTAAATTCATAAGGACCATGTCAAAACAACCCGTGGCTTGACAGTGTGTATATACAAAGGCCACTAAAAGTTAATGATTTCATTCTCAGCAGTCATTTTGTGAAGTAAGAAAATATTACTGTAATTGTAAAGACAGCAGAAAGAAAGTAGGTCATTTTCTGGACTACAGAGCACAGAATGATAGAGCCAGAATGAGAACTCAGAGAATTTTATAAGCTATTCCTAGGCTTTCCTCGTATAGCCTTCTAGATACATCTTTCACCATTTGATAGGCCTTAACTTTTTCAGCCCCATATCTCAATCACATATGAAGAGCTCCATCTTACATAACTTACTAAATAAAACTACTGTAATCACAGATAACCTGCATCCTTAAATAAAATTTGTAATATGTGCATTAGCACGAGGGCTTAGAACACAAATTATGTATGATGTGGAGACTATGAAGACTGACCCTTCCCTAGAAGTCACTCTTCTTGTCCCTCCTTTTACATCTTTGCTCCTTTCAGACCATTACCATGGAAATAGAGGCATTGGCAGAGAACCTAGGACAAGCTGACTGGAGAAAGAAGCAGCACAGAGGGAATGGAAACTGCTAAGCATGGCTGCTGGGAAAGCAAAGCAGTGGTGAAAAGCAGTCTAGAAAAGATGAAATATTGGGGTGTCTGTCCCAGGACATGGGAAGACAGAGAATCCATAAAATCAGTCTTTCAACAACAGCCTTATGTTCATACACACACAGGTACTTTATCCTCAGTTTCTCTCTCCAACTGCTGCTCTCTCAAGGTGTGAGAAGGAGGAATAACTCTTTCCCTTACAGTGGTTGCAGTTCTTTTAAAAGGCCTCTCAAACACATTTAGCTTTGCATTTGCATACTCATATACCGTATACTGATGCTCAGTCTCACATTTTCTGCAGCTAAGACACGAATATACAGTAATTCTGGGGGTAGTTATTTTGGTATGATGAAGTCAGCATAATACAGCTGAAAGTGAGAGAAAGCTGCCAAACTTGTATCTTTGATACACCTGAAAGTAAAAATCTCAGAAGAGAAATTTCAGTGTTCTGCTAAGTAGCTCAACAGCTAATAGTTTGGGTAATGTCTGCTCCCTCTGCTCTTTGTGTACCTCATCCAAAACAAAATGTATATGCAGTTTTTGGAGCAGGGAATGAATCTGACTTGCCTTTGGTACCAGGGAATGCTCCTTTAACAACCTGCAGAGTTAGGGTCTCTCTACCTATTTCTCAGGTTCCACAAATTCTGTGTCACTTTCTGTGCAGAAATTGGCTTCAAGCGGGAGAAGGAAGCTGGAGACTTGCCTCCCTAGAGGTTACAGAATAATCTTGAAGCTAATGTGCTCTACTCCTCAAGCTGAGGATACATATTCCTAAATTTCTTGCTTAGAGTTTTGCTTATCAGAGCATGCATAATCCAATTCATGGTCCATTAGTCAGATTTGGCCCATGGCACTCTTGTGCCCAGCTTTTTCATTTACATCTATGAAGTGGGGCTGCTCAGATAGTGAATTCTTCCTGTATGGCTGGATAATCCGTCTCCCTTGGTGAAGAAGTTCTGTTCTCACTTAGAGACAGACCTACTGCCATGCCATATCCAAGGAAGATGAAGCAGGCACCAGCAGACACATGTCTTTTTATGAGTACCTACATAAAGCCCGAACTGCTGCTCCCTTGGGCTTCCAGTTAACTGTGCAAAAAACTGTTCCTCCACAAACCCTTTCAGATGAGGGCTCTGTGCTGTGAATCCTGAGTAGGAGGAGGTGTTCAGGCTAGTTGCATATGCAGAATGGGAGATTGAGTCTCTGCTGAAACACTTTGGCTCTGTGTACAGACAGCGGTGAGAGCTGGCACCTCTGAAATGAATTTCCTGAGAGTATTTGATACAGCACTTCATTGCCAAAGTAGCAGTGAGTCCTGGCTTGCTATGTCACAGATAACTAAAACAGATTACAGCTGTAGAAAAGACAATTCATTCAGGAATTGAAGAACTCTGGTTTATTGTGAATAACTGAAGAACTTATTTATAAGTTATCTTAAATAAGGCCTCATCAGGAGAAGGAATTTTTAACTCAGTCTCTTAGAAAGAATCTCATTCTACACAGCAAAATATGCACCAGTTCAATTACAAAGGTGGTATTGTAACATATTTAAAAATTAACATTAATCATCTCTCACCCAGACCCGTTTTTTCTCTCTTCTCCCAGGATGCATGCTCTCCAGAAATACTTCTTTAAAAACTGGTTAACAGAATCAGCTCTTACAATTTTTAATGTCAATAGGCTTTCAGTACCCTATGGAAAAATTATTACAAAAGCAATTTAAATTTAATTCCTTGGCAACACTTTTGCAAACATCAAATTAGCAGTGATGAGAATGTCTGGGTGATTTCGTCCTGTTTAATCAACAATGCTGGACTGGAAGGCAGCACTAAGTGATGCTGTGCAGGAGGTCTCTGTCTCGGAGCTGTGTGTCTGCATAGAAACATTACATCAGTAGACAGGGGAGTGATAAGAATTAACACCTCATTTTAGAAAGATTTTAAACTTTTCTTTCCACTAGCATGATAGAGAAATAGCACAGATCTAAAAATCAACCATGATTACCTTTAGGTTAATTTTTCATGGGATTTTCCACCACTGAAGAAAGGCTTTACAAATGTACCAAGAATACATCAATATACAAAGAATACATATATTCTTTAATTTTACTAAAGATCCAGAAAGTTATATGAAGCTTTTCCTCCCCCAGGACTGCCAGGACTTACTGTGGGCTAAGACAGTCTCCCAGAAAATGTTGTTTTCCAATTATGTTAGGTGAAGGAGGGCATGGTATCTGGGACTCTCACTTGACTTCTGGCTTAGAACAAACTTCCTAAGTATATGAGTCACTGGAGTGTTGTATAGAAGGGGAAAAAACAGCAGGAAAAAAAACACTGCCAACTCTTTTTTTTGTGGAGTCTACTGCAGTGGGTATATGACTAATGTTTCAAAGTATGAAAGTAGGACTGAATCTCTCTGGAGAATGTGCAAAATTCATTGGGTTTTTTTAATCCTGAGTAGTCTTAGCTATGAACCAAGCTGTGTCAGAACTGCCTGCTCCTAACTGTGCTCCTTACTGGAACACTTCCTGTGCTTGTGGTGCTTCATCACTGCTCTGTGAGTTGCATTCAGTATTTGAATATCCCAGAGAGTATATTCAACCTGCACGTGATTGATTGTGAGAACGGATTCTAATGCTGCTAATGCACAGTCTGGGGCAGCAGCCTCAGGACTTAGACTTTAATTCAGGTATTAGCAAAATAAGATAGTAATATGCAATTAACTATCCCAAAAGCATATTATATGGCTTGCTTGGTTAATGCTTATAAGGCACACTTTGGAAATTAAAATGCTACATGCACTGAGAATTGTACAGCATGGAAAAATGTTTGACTGTTTAATTCAGATGGAATGCATGTAACACAATGAAACCATGAGTCTTGGCCAGCACACTAGAAAACCTTTGCCATCTTTCATTTGATATGCAAACACTGGATTAAATTTCCTTTACTTTGGCCAAACCAGCACTCCCAGGAATCATACTGTGTCTCTCCCACAGCTGTAAAATATTCTTCTTTTTATAGAAGAATATCAGGTGGATTTTGGTAATAAAGTGCCAATACATGGAAATATTTTAGGTATACTCTGGGAGCAAATGTTTGTTCAGTTTGCTAACTGCAGAAAACTGAGAAAGAAAAATGATGTATCAGACAGACTTGCACATAAACCCTTGAGACTGTAATGGAGAACTTTCTTTTGTCATCCGTAACAGTAAAAGAAACTTAAACCTTAAGGTTCTCCACAGCAAAAGCAACATCCTTATCCCAGCCAACAATTAGAGTTGAACTCCTGATACATGCCACTAATCACACAAGAATATCAGTGACATAAATGTCAAAAGAGTGAGAGAAATTTTTAAAACACACCATACATAGACTTAAGTTGCTTATATCCCTGGCTTGCTTTATATTTCAGANTTCATTTTTCTTCTCTTTTCTCTCTTTCTTCTTTCCTCTCTCTCTTTCCTCCCCTCCTCCTCCCATTTCCCTTTCTCTTTCCCTTTCCCTCTTTTTATCCCTGATTATGCTGTGATTTGTCAATATCAAGTTTTAGCTGGACACAAACCTTAACACTACTGAATTTTGTGAATGTGCATTCCTTGGTGCTCATTGGCCCTTATGTCTACTCCAATAACAGGAGCAGAGCAACACAGGATGAATCTGCCAACAGCTCTCTACTGTCTGATGACATAAACTATCAGAGTTTACATGGGGATTACAACATGGGATAGAATAAAAAGGAAACAAAGGACATAGAGATGCCTGAAGGTGATAATAAAAAATTAATGTATGTCTCCTTGGTTTTTAGCTGCTAAAAAAACCACCTTGACTTAATTAAAATTTATTCTTTAGCAGTTAGAGTCTTAGTCTGCCATTGTTTTATTATAATACACCATGAATATTAAATAGTAGATTACTTCACCTCCCCACATTAAGAGCAGAGCCATTTGTTTTGAACTCTTGATCCTCTTTGTTTGCTTTTTGTTTCATGTGTGTGTTTTCTCCATTGACATTATTCATGATGTTGTGAGATACAATAGAGAGCTGGGATTCACCCTGAGTGGTGGTTTCTGATGTCCATTTGGAACAAATTCAAACAACCCAAACAGTCCAGGGAAAACTCCAGCTTCTCTTGTGATCACCACCTGCCAGCAAGCCAAGCCCAGCTGCAAGAGAACATCACAGTTTGGCAGATCTCCATCACAAGAAAGGTATGATTTTTCTCAGATGTAGTTAACTCCTTAAAGAGCCTGGCAATGCAAGCAAGATGATACTCTCCTCAGAACAGAGAAGGTTCCATATTATCAGCATTTAAGAACAGACATAATTGACACTGTATTTCAAATTGCCTTTTGAAAGACCAAGAAGCTCTGTCAATTAAGCAGTTACTTGGTTCTAAATACAGAGATGATACAGTCAAATTTTCACTAGAATTTACAAAAGACTAAACTCAAATAACATGCATAGCATCACTTTTAGCCTTGATTCAGCAGACTTTTAGGTACTTATTTAACTTAATGTCTGTACTTAATTGCAAGTGGTTTGCTGGACAAAAGCCCTTGTGAACATATACAGACTCATAGAAAGTACCTGAAGGAATCAATCTTTTCTGACACAGAGGCATATTTTAATCATGGCTTAGTTCCTGGTTAGAGTAACTGCAGATCAGAGGGCTGGAATGTTCAGTGACTTAATGTGCTTCATTTCTACTAGCTTCTTGCAGCAACAGTGGACAATGACAACAGTAGGCCTGGTCTTATGCCTGATGATTTCTTATCCATGTAATTGTACTGGCTGCAAGCTTGGCCCAGCTACGAGAGTAAAGACAATGAAATTTAGAAAAGTGCTGTAGGCCAGGGCTGATATCTTCATATGGCAATTGCTCACCTTTTCTTCCCTAGGATCACTGGAGATTTCTTACCCATATAATCTGCATTTCTTCTTTTGCCGATGGGCATGCTCAAACACTAACAAATAAAAATTTATTTTAGTCATAGGTATAGTATGAATGCTTAGATATCAGCTATTGCAGCTGAGCTGAGCTTGTCAGCTTCTAAAATTGTCTTTATATTGACATTCATTTTAATTGTTACTTATACTTTTAAGTCTAAAAATTTAAGCCAATCACCTCAGCTACATAGTCATTGTCTGAAAATATATTTTTCATGCCTCTGGTACATACCAACACAGAGTGAAAAAGGCAAGCATCTTAAATTCATCTGAAATCTTATCAAGGAAATCTCAGCTTAAATTCAACAACCATGTTTCAATGCTACATAGTTATAGCTGACTCCCAGCTATCTTGTAAGCTGCTGCAATTGAAAAAGCAAGTGTTCATGATATGTGTAATTAGCTTAGTCTTTCATCTCTAATACTGTGAAGTGGAAAGGGTTAGCCAGTCTTTTATCCAGATGTGACATAACCAGTCAGAGACAACTTTCCACATGGACATTGCTATCTCTTGAGATCAGCTAATTAGTTTCTCAGAAAAAGCTATTAAAATCTGTTGACTATGTACAAAACATCTTCAGAAACTACATAACAAATTCCCAGTAGACTCCTGTTTGTTGCAGTAAATTATACATGTCTCTCCTCTGCTTAAAACTGAGTTGCGTGTTTGTACCAAACCCCTGAACATTTTATTTTCTTTTGAGGAGTTGATAACTGTGTTCATGCTCTTGATTTAAAACAAACAGGAAATTTCACAAGTCAGGTGCGGACATGCAGGTTTAGATATCTGTAGCTTGAGCTACAGATTTACTCCAGTAAGGGAGAGCTGCCCTTTACATAGACAAGTTTTCTTTCTTCCCTAATCTGAACCACAAATTCCTGCAGCCCTTTTGCACCAACACTGAATGTTAAATTGAACCAAGAAAATAACTAGGTTGAAAAACAACCTGGGAGATGGAAGGAGGCTGTGAGACATACTGGGTGATTCTTTTCATTCAGATTAATTCCCTGAACAAGGTCAATCCTTAAGTCCAACAGGAAGACCCAGCTGGAGATGGAACAGAGGGTAGGATTGATTGTCTCATGCCGTTTAGGTTGGTTTAAAGTGATTACATAATTGCTATCTTTACTAGATATTAAAAGTAGGGGGCTTTTCTGTAGCTCGTGATTTTCTTAGATTCCAATTCAGCAAGATATTTAAGTAAACACCTATCCCAAAATTTCATGCTAAAGCAATACTCTAGTATTCCTGTTTCTTAGTTGACTTCCTGAAGTGTCAGATTCAGGGGAACCGTTCTTCTTTGTAACTGTCTCACTTAAAAATATTTAGCTGTTTTAAGAAAGTATTCATTGTTGCTAGGAAATATTGTTTATGACCTTTTTATTAAGCAGCTACAGCACCTCAGGGAAGAAAAAGAGAGACATAAGCTTGGCAAGGAGTAAAATTGCAGGTAAGATTTGTGTTTTATTTGTCACAAAAGAGTTGGATGTAATTTAACTAAGGTTTACAATATATAAAGGACTTTGTACACAGGCCGTGGAGCATATTAGATGATAAAATTGACTTCTTCTGCTTTTCCATTAGCTCTGACACCAATAGATAAACTAACTTAGACTCATATGTCTGGATGCACAAGGAAGAATGCAGCACATTAAGGAGGATAGAGGTCTCAGAAGTGCTTTCCTAGCATAATAGCTGGTCAGCTAGGATGCAGTTGTAATTTCCTTCTTCATCCTCAGTGGGAATACATGTGAGAGCTTAACATGTTGTTGTAAGGAAGATTTGCAGCTTCCCAAAGGACACCTGAGAAATCTTCAGAATCAGCATTTTCCAAGATGTTTTGCTTTCTTAATGGAAAAGATGAATATTGCAAATCTGAACACTGTGGGGGGTGGATAAACAAGACAGGGTCATGCCTGGATGACTGCACACATTACATGATATGTAGTGCAGGGCTGTTATCCAGACAGTAGATAAAACAGGACATATTTCTTCATCCATTTTTCTTTCATAAATACTTTCTAAAACAATCCTTTGAAACCAGCTGAGCAAGTATCAGCATGGCAGAAATGGAAACTCAGCATGTCACTGCTAAGGTTGCCTTTCTAATCTTAGCAGTGGCCATTTCCATGTATTTGTTGCAGGGTGGCCCTTCTTACATTCAGCCACATTGATTTCCTCTCAAACAAGGCATACTATACAGAAATTCCCAAAAGGTCTGCTCTATATCTCCCTTCTCCTCTTTCTAATCTCATAGATTTCATGTCATTATTAGTGCATTGCTCTCTTCTTGTTAAATCTTCTTCTTCTACTTCTTGATCTTCACACTTTTTTTCATTTTTTTTCCTAAGAAATTGCCCAAGTTTATATTTACTTCGAAAATTAATCATATAGTATTCTGTTCTTATCTAATCAGCACGTTATCCGACTATGCACTAAACTATGCCCTGTCTCCCTTTCATAAGATAGCTGCACTCTCCAACCTACAAGCACAACTGCTCCATAACCTAGTTCTGTCAGAATGATTTGATTTGTAAAATCCTCACAGAGAAGTGGTTTAGTAGGTTTTAAAAATGAACTCTTTTGACAGAATCAGGCTGGGGACAGCTACGTATGTAGTTATACTAGCAAATCTGAAGGAGGATTGGTAACCTTAGGGGAAGCAAAAGGGAGAAGGGAGTGGTTGGTGATGAGCCATCTACATTGTCTCCATGCTTACATTGTCCACGTATGTATCAACAGCCCTATCAATATCTAACCGTACCCTGGCTAATCAAATTGTCCTAACTTTTCCTCTTTCCTCTAAATGACAGACCTGAATATAAAACCACAATGCTCTCACTCCATTAGACTTTCTGTCTAAACCTGCATTTTCATTTTCTCAGATGATTTTCGTTACTCCCTTCTTTTCCTCATTCTATGGCAATTTCCGTATGTTTTCATACTGTCCAGTCCTTCTTTCCAAAAATTTGGATTTTCACTTACATCTCTTCTGTAGTCCCTTTCTCAAAAGAGTTTCTCCTCAAATCTTATTAGACAAGCTCTTTCTTTTGCCTTGTTCTAATTAAATTGTGTGCTCTTTGGGTGAATGAACATGGCTGAAGTGTGCAAAATGCTTTTAGTGTGCTGGTCTGCCAAATTACAATAACAGCAATAGTCAACAGAGTTCTGAAGTTTGAGCACAGGATTAGATGTCATGCTGCAGAAAGTAAGCTGACATAAAGAATAATTATTTTAAAAATTAAAGGAAGAAGGCATGTAACACTGAGCAATTTAGGAAATTCAGAACAGCCAACAGTCACTGACACAGGGAGATGGCAAGGAGAAAAGACAGGTCTTGAGACAGAAGACAAACTTCACACCTGAAGTGCCTGATGATTCAGGCAGAAAAGTATCTGCAGTTCAGGAAACTCCTAAAATGTAATAGCCCCACAGCATTCACAGGAGAAAATTCCACCCTGCCTTATAGACTCAGCACACTATATCTATGGAAATGAGTGACATATGTGACAGATGTCAGAAAACTGGGTTTAGGAATATATTCCTAGATGGGAACTGTTGAAGACTTTGCTGATAACCAAAAGGCCTAATGCATCTCTGAGCAAAGTAATTTCTGGTGCTGTTTTTAGAGGAGGAACAAAGTAATGGAAAATATACTGCATGATGTTTATCTCAATATACAACCTGTAACAGACCTCGCTGGTAACCTAGAAAATGCCTTGAAGAAAATCATGGAGCAAGTAAAAAAAACAGTAAATTCGTATGAGAGAGAGGGAAAAGGAGAGGAACAGTGAAATGTAGAGGATTTCAAATGAAGTACATTTTGTTTCTGCATCTGCACACATTCTGTATAGGAAAGAGTAGGAGCATTCTTTTAGTGTTGGGGCACACTCCAAATTCGTGCATCTTTTCAATGATATTTAAGTTTGTGTAACTGGGGTGTAAATCTGTAATTTATGTTCCCTCTCAGATTGAAATCTGAGCCCAATTTCTTCTTTCCTCCACCCTGCTTATGCACAGATACACAGTCATCTGCCAGGTGGCTACCTAGGTTAAGAACCATGGATTTAGAGGTGGCCCTGACTCAACCCCCATCACTGCAACATGGAGTTTCATGGGCAGTAATCAGTAGCTGATGCTTTGAGCCTTTTTTAGCCTCTCACTCTTCTTTTCTCTGCCTCACTGAGAACCTCTTAAAAGCGTAAACAATAAAGGTCCTCTACTTCTTGCTTCCTTTTATTTTTTCTCTTTATTTTCTTTCCCCAGGATAATTGAAAGAAGAATAAATTCAGAGAATGTGATGGGTTTCAAAAAGAAACAGGAAAAACTTTGGCAATGAAGCTCAGCAAACAGTTGAACAACTGGCTTTGGAAGAGGATTTAGACTACCCTGTCAAACGAAAGAGTGTTGACCTGGAAAATCAAGATGTATTAGGCATTTCAGTGCAGGAGAGAGAAGGTTATGCAACCTGGTCAGGTGGAACGAGACCTAGCAGTCAAGAGTTTAATGAAAAAAACCCAAAAAACTAGAGGATGTTACTAAACAAAAAGGAGTTTTGCTGAGAAGAATGTACAGAGAGATTTAAAAAGAAAGAAAGTGGCAGACACACCAATGAAAGTTGTATCTTCTCAAGGCTCAAAATGAATGGAAATAAATTTATCAGCAACATAGAAATTAACCATTTCAGACTTATTCATGGGATAGTAATCTGACAAAATAGTGTTCATTAAAAATTGTAAATACATTTTTAATATAGTTTATGCACTCTACTTGAAAATAACACATTTAATAAAACAACTTCTTGCATATGATGTTCTCCTTGTTGTTTTCCATTCTGCCAACCTTGGTGGAGATCACACACAGACTGCTTGTCAGGCCTGCTGATGATGGAGGTTCTGATTACACAGAATACACATTCCCGAGAGGAGGGGAGCCAGAAGCTGTCCAGTGAGGAGAGGGAAGGAGATTTAGTTGGCACATCCTTAAAAGTACCAAATTAGGAACACACTGCAACATGGATAGACACTCTTTCCTGGGGGATTTATTGGATCAAGACATTTCTGAGTATGAAGGCTAAGATGAAAATAACTGAAAAGCAGAACTCTGCACTAGCTCAAGCAGAAGAAAAAAGTGCCATAGATCCAGGTGAAAATAATCATGAAAATGAGTGTGCATATTTAGTTAATAATATACTTGAGAAATCTTAAAAGACATAGAAAGGATGTAGATGTCAAGCTATCATTAAGGCACAGAAACCCAGCCTCAGTACCTGCTATCTAAGTAGTGTTATATAAATGAAAACCACTGTCCAGAAGCATTGGCATTTCTAATGAGGTTCAACAATTTAGCACTAAGTCAAAAACTGCGGACCTTTCAGGGTCCACAAATATGTTTTTTGGTGCTGGGCTGAAGCTCTTCAGTCAATTCAGTCAAATATGCTTCAAAATATGCAAATAGGTCCAAAAACAGCTGTACAAAAAAACTAATTCCACTCAACTCATTCCTACGTTTCACAGGATCATGCCACCTGTGTCAGACTTGGTAACTAGTTCTACCACCATATGCCCATCAGACTTGGACTACAAAGTTTCCAGCTGTGTAAAAGCAGGCATTTTCAGCCAACTCTCCACGTTCACCTTCATCAGCCCTGGCAACAAAACCAGTCAGCACTCATTTCCCTGAAAACATCTAGCTATCTCCTCCTTTTGTCCACTTTGGCCTCTTTCCAGTCTCAATTTGTAGAAAACACAGGGTTCAAGCCTATGTGCTCTGTGGTGTAATTTGAATCTATATACCTTTTCTTCTTTGTATTTCAAAAATTAGTCCATACAGGAGCCTGAAATGTTACATAAATAGTTGTTTGTGTTGAAGTATTAATTGCAGCAATTTAAAGCATTTATAAATTTCCCCTGGGCTTTTTCATGGCTAAATATTCACAGATGTCTTCTTGTTATCTCAGATCTCCAAGCCCTTAATTATCTCCCTTACCTTTTGCTGGACATGCTGCAATATGCTCCTCTCTCTCTTAGACTGGGGAATAAAGACCTGGGCACAGCTCTCCAGGTGTCTCTCAGGAGTGCTAAGAAGATAAGGATCAGCTTCCCCAGTCTGCAGGCAATGTTCTCCCTAATGAAACCAAGGGTGCTGCTCACCTTTTTCTGTGAGGGTATATCACTGGTTGATGTTCAGCTTGGCCACAAGGATCCTCAGGTCATTTCCTGTAGGGCTGCTTTCCAGTCAGCTGTCCCCCAGCCTGCACTAATGTAAAGGGATTTTCCAACTCAGGTGCAGAATTTAGCATTTCTCTTCACTGAACTTCATGAGGTCCCTGTTTACTCATTTCTCCAACCACATTGAGTGAATCATGTGAATGGCAACACAACAGTGACATACCAGCCACTCCTCCCAATTTTACATTACAGCAAACTTGGTGAGCGTGGGCTCTCTCATGTCATCCAGCTCATTAATAAAGATATTAAACAGTAGAGGGTCCAGCACTGACACCTTGGGTACAGACTTACAAACTGGCTTCCAGTGGTACTGGGCTATTACTGTGCACTGGGTCTGACTGAGGTAAAGTTCACAGTCCCACAGTGCTGTGCTTTGCACTGGTAACTGAATGGGTGCTGATAACAGACCAGTGCTTTGGCTACTGCCAAGCAGCAGTGTCTTCTGACATCCCTTCCCCCACCAAAGGGGATGGGCGTGGGAAGGATCCTGGGAGAGGACACAACCAGGACACCTGACCCAAATTAGCCAAAGAGAGATTCCATACTGCATGACATCAGCTCAGACATAAAAGCTAAGGGAGAGAGGAGGAAGGGGGAGCATTTGGGACTCTTCAATGTTTGCCTTCTGGAGGGATGATTACATATGCTGAAGCTCAGCTTCCCAGAAGTGTCCAAACATTGCTGATGATGGGAAGTAGAGATTGACCTTTTTTTCCTCTTTAGATCATGTGGGTGCAGATTCTTGTTTATTACTTTTCTTTCACTGTGATTAAACTGCCTTATCTCACCCACTGGTTGTTCTCCATCTTATTGTCTCCATTATCCTTTGGGAAATGGAGTGATAGAGTGACTTAGTGGGCACCTGGCAATCAGCCAAAGTCAACATGCCACACACTAGGAAGTTCAAGCAGTTGGGCATCATGCTACTGTCACAATCAGTTCAATCCAGTTTTCAGTCAATCTTCCTATCCGGCCACATATCCAGCTGTTTCTCTATGAGGCTTCCATGNTAAACAAAATCTGCAACCCCACAGGAATACTGCAATAAAATCCTTCTAAAATTGAGATAAATAGCATCATGTACTTATCTGTCTTTTGCCACACCAGTCATCTAATCATAGAGAACAATCCCACTCATTAAACTAATTTCCTCTTCATAAATCCATGCTGACACCTCCCAATCACCTCCTTATCCTTCACATGTTTGGAAATGTTTTCCAGGATTATTTTCTCCATCAATTCAGAAAAGATTAAGGTTAGCATGACAAGCTATAGCTTGAGAGCTATAGCTCTCTAGAATCTTGGTTTTGGTCTTCTTGAAAATAGAAGTGACATTTGTTTTCTTCTGATCCTCAGGAACCTCTCCAAAGCTGCATGACCTGATAAAGTTAACCGAGAGTGGCTTTACAATAACATCAAACCCCAGCTTGGCCTAATGCATCCTAATGTCAGTTATTCCTTGTTTTGTAAGTGTGAGGTCAAGCAGAACATCTGCCTTCATCGGCTCCTTGTGCTGGTATCAGTATACTCCAGAAATTTCACTTATGTGAAATTCTGATATTTCTGGTGTCAGGGTTGTAAGAGACTCTCCTAAAAACCAGCAACAGTGAATAAAAGGCTTCTTTGTGTTGACCTCATCAACATTATTTTCTTGACCAGGCAATCTGTAAGAGACACTGCAACACCATCTGTGTTGGTCTGCTGGATAATCCTGGTCCACTCAGTCCATCCTGAACTGATTCATCATATATTCCCAGGCAGAGCTCCAAGCATTCCAGATGCATTTGCACATAAAATTAAAATGCTCATTAGCTGCTTAATTTCAAATACATCTGATCAAATCTGTTCTGCACTTCTCTATTTTTCTCTTCTCCTCTGCTCTATGGATACTTCAGTAGAAATCATATCAAAGTGAATATATATGTTCATGTGCAATAGAAAACCAGGTTTTATTTTTATCTATTTATATCTGTCCTTCTAATGCTTTATATTGAACATGGAGAAGAGAGGTGGAGTTATGTGGTTTCTCTTATGGCAAAAAGAAATTATGAAGGAATAAAATCACACTGCAACTTTACCTGCTAGAGTGCCTGACTGTTTATAGCATTGTGGATACACATAACTCACAGGCATTTTAGCTGTGTGAACACCTACAGATATGAAAATTTCTTATTGTGCTTTTGAAAACCTACTAAACTTTCTCTCCTTCACAAAGTTTAGAGGAAAAAATGTAAATTCTGATTGAAATTTAACAGAATAAAGCTCCAGATATATACAAAGCATGAAAGATATCTTTGATTAATGGTTTATTGTATCTTTGCTAGCATTACAAATCTTGAGTGAGCAACAAGGACATTAATGTGCAGGATGAGTGTGTAGAGAATAGGCTGCATACTCAGGAAACATTGCAGAATTTCCATGGGCCATGGAGCAGAAATCTAATGATCTTCCTTTCATCAGGCACACTTTGTAAATGAATTAGGCACAGAAATACATGCAATATTTCAAAATGATTTACCTCTACCACAGGATCCTTAATACACTGACAGCATTGCTTTATCTTATAATGGTTTTAAAAATACCCTTTTCCTTTTTAAAGTTTTAAAGTCTTACACTTTTTCTTTAAAATGTGATGTTTTAGTTATTGGGTAAATGCGTTATGGTCTCACAACACAATTGCTAGCATCACAAAGGATATGCACAATGGCACAACTGAAGCCACAGAAAAATGCTTATATAAAGATTGCTTAACCTAAATCATTTCGGTGTTCATATTTCTTTATCTGTTTTACATTTGGGACATTATAGCTTTTGTTTTCAACCGCATCTTGAATTAGAATTAAATTTGAGGAACAGAGGCAAAGATAGTTCATATTTAAATTAAACCACTGAACAGTAATTGTTGAAACAATCAGCCACATAAAGAAAAAATATAAAATGGGGACCAGAAGTGACTGCACAAAAATCAACATGCAAGACAAAAGATGATTTCAAGAGACCTCAGAAAATTAAATAAAAGGTAATATAAGCCTTAGAAGATATTTACAAGGAACTTAGCATCACATTGTGCATATGATATAGGAATTGTCAGTAGGTGCCACTTCACACAGAGTGTGAAAAAATGGTTCTCAGATGTACTGGGTAAATAGGGTTTGGATGAAAGCCAGAAAACACAACATGAATCCTAGACCAGAGGTTCAAAAAATGAGTCACTGATTTGGGCTTCCTCTGTTTACAGATGTTCAAATCTAAATGTATATTAACTTAATTTGGATATACAAAATCAGAAATCAAATTTTAACAGACTAGTCTGGGCATTTACACATCATTTGACACCATCCACATCAGCATTTCTTAAAACTCTGGAATTTGGACTTCACATAGTAGAATAAGATTTTATTTAAGAAATAAAATCAGGACTTCAACAATAATCCCCATGTTACATATTATCTCCAGGGAGTTCAAGGCAGCATGCACAGTTCCAAACCTAAGTTCTCTGAGCTTCAGATTTCTGCAGGAATTCTTCTGCTTCACTTATATAATCATGATGAAGACTATCTCCTATGTAATGCAGTGCTTTTTTTTTTTTTTTCCCCCTCAGATTTGTTGGATAGAAAGTCTAGAAATGCCACATCAGAGAAAAATAAATACCTAAACTATTAAAACTTCATTCATACTACCATATATGTTTATTTTTGGAATTATGGTTATAAAATGCCCTCTTTCTTTCATTAACTATTTTCTGTATCAGGTGATCCCCTCCCACAGAGGCATTCCACCTTTTACCTTGCTTTTCTTGAGTGACTTAAATGAAATTTTTTCCTCAAAAGTAAACTTGATCCCTTGAAAAGTGAACTACCAGTTACTTTACGCTCAAACCAAAATTGTATTTGAAGGCAGCTGGGCAACAAACCTTAGTAAGAGGAAACGAAAAGGTCCTCAGCTATTTCTACTTAATGAATAAAGCCCACTTTGTTTTGCTGCCTTATATATTCTGGTTGTAATTACTCTGCAGTTCTCTTTTCCCATCTGTCTCATAACATAGTCATACCATGCTAATATGCTCTCTAAATTTGCCACAAAGCAAGAGTCACCTTCTTCAAAGAATCCAAAAGAAAAGTGACCATGAAAAATCAGTAGGGTTTTGTTTTTTTTCTATCACAGAGATAATGTTGGGACTTTTTTTTCTTGTATACTATCCATCTTTTTGTAGTATTGAAATTGATTGTAACATTTCTCAGGTGTAGTTTTTACTGTTGGTTGGACAGGTCTCTCCATTCCCTGAGGCTCATGTACTTCAGACTAGAGAACCTCAAAATTTGCATGTGCAAATTACTGCTCCTATGGCACACCAAAAATATATTATGCATTAGAAAAGTTTATTGACACTGGTAAAAACTCTGGTATTCCATTGAAGTACAGCTGATTTAGCTTCAATACTGCAAATAAAATGCACTTAAATTACAGTAAAGTTATCCCAAAACAAGCAATTATCTAAAGCATAGGACTCATATCACACATTGAAAGAAATATACTCAACCTGTTGTCAATGCACTTTACCTTTGCAGATCTGTTTGAGAGTTGGAAGAAAACATTTCCAGCAATACTAAGCTCAAAGTACTCTAGGAAGAGAGATAACAGCTGTCATCAAATCTGGGAAAAAACGGAAACGGGAATGTTTTTGTAGTCCTGGAATCTTAATTTGGTGACAATTAAATTAACTACAGAGGTGCCAGTTAGCCTTTCTAGAACCTCAGACATTGTTCTGCTAAGTCTAAGTCCAATATTTGATTCACTGGCACTTTTCCAAAGTCAAAATAAGGTAAAATAACTCCCCCTGTTAAATTCAATAGACACTTCAAAACTTACGACCACAAAGTTCTGAAATAAAAATAATGCTACTGTGTCCTCATTGATAACTGTTCTGAGAAAGTGGTTGGATCTGTTACTGTAACAGATTTGTTTTCTCAGAGGACACAATTGAGCAAAATTTTTCATTTCCTTGATCTCTAAATCAGATCTTTCCCTGCATTACATTGTAGGCATTACAAACAATTCAGGTTTTTAAAAAATATAACTACAACACTACTGAAGAAAATTTCACTGAGTTGATAGTTCAGCAATCTTAGAAGACTAATTTGTGTGTGTCTCCGACTATGTCAGACTGTGTAAGGAAGAGAGCATTTCTGAAATGCCAAAAGCCAGGATTATAATTGCTTTAATATTCAGATAAAAATTAGGAATTTTTATAGTTTTCATCACATTCAAGGTATTCATCATTTATATAGGAAATTAATGGCCCATATTGTAAAGACAGGTTAATTTCTTTTTAATATCAGAAATTATATCCAGACTGTTTTCTGTTATGTTCCCCGCACTTGACACTGTACTAATCCTCTTTTTAGCATAAGGAAATAATACAAGTCACTGAAGTTATTCTGGGGGTATGGACTTATAACACTGAGATCTTTCAATTTCTGTTTATTTAGGGCTGCATCAAAAAACTGATTCAAATAAATGAGTCTTTGAATTGCCTGAAATGGACTTACAAGCAGAGTCTTACATAAGAGCTGAGTTTACTCAGCACCTCAGTTTCACAAAATAAAGAATTGAAATTATTAATGAAAAATCAAAATGCTTTCATTGGGAGTACTTTACGTAATGTCTTTGCAAAATAAAGTCATGTGTGTATGAAATGATTACTTGCTCTTTGGAATGAGCAGTTTATGACCTTTTATTAAATGGTGCCTAAGGTACTTTTCTCATAGATATTTAGGAATTCTTGTAGGACTTAATTTTTTAGACTTTGCATATTTTCTGCCAGAGAAAACCTATATGAGACAGGAATAGGAAAAGCAAACATATCCTTTGGAGTACTCAGAATTGGTGTATTTTCTTTTCAATCTATATTTGTATATATCTCCATGTTTATCAATTTATTTTATTTAAAAAAAATAAATTACTTGGGACTATATATCACACATTGTTTTGAAACATGTTTTCCATTATTTTTAGTTTTCAGTTTTGATTATCTATTCATAGAACCAACATGATGGTGGAACTAGGAAAAGCATAAATTTACTATGAAAACAATATCATACCTAACTGTCAGAAAATCAGAGAATTCTGTATTAAATTATAGTTCTTCAAAAACAGTCAACACAGAAATGTTTCAATTTCCATACATTCTAAAATGAACATAATGAAACATCAGATATTCATCTTCGCTGGTGATTTCAAGTGATTTCCTGTGTACTTTCAATTCTTTTTAATATCCTACCTAATATATTTTACGATTTGTTTTTCTAAACTGTCATTTCAACGCACGTCCTTTAAATTTAGCAGAGAGTTTTGACTGTAAAATATTTGTCTTGAAAATAACTTTCTGTGTCATTTTTCATCCTGTTTGGCAAGTACCCCTCTTTTCCAGCTTCCCATGCTTTGCAAAATAACTCAGAGAATCATACAAAACGTAGAATCGTTTAGATCTGGAAAGACCCTAAGATCATCAAGTCAAATTATAAACTTATCCCTCCTGAGTCTACCACTAAAACGTGTCCCTGAGTGCCACAGCCCACGGATCCAGCGTGTCCTGATCCCTCTGAAGTGACTATCAATCACCCACATCATCAACACTCACATTCAGATTGGTGTTGTCTATAATTCATTACTGTTCTGTTGAAATCTTATTAAAATATAGAAATTCACTTTGCTATCTGAATGTGTTTAGTGCTATTTTGAGTTTTAATACCTCTCATGCCATTTGAGATTTTTAAATTGGAATTTTTTTTTTTTTACTAGTCTCTTGAATTGAAGAATTCCTCTTCTGTGACATGGCTTACTTTACAGTCATTCTCTATTCACCAACCCTTGACCTTCCATCCCAAGACTGCAGTTGACAAAGATAAGTGATCAGGTCACTCTCATAAATACACAGCCTTGTTCCTGACTCCCACAGTATGGATGGAAGGAAAGAACAAATGGAAGGAGGAGAAGAAGGGAAGGAAGCAGGCAACCCAAAGAAACTGGTAAATGTTAGCTAGGGTTAACATCTCAGGGTTAGCTGAGAGCAGTGAAATTAACCTTCAACCTTCCTAACTCCTGCACCAAATACAGTCTTATTCGGCCTAAATTTATAATAAAATTATAAAGACTGTAAAATCTCAAATGTATAGGGTATTTGCGGTCATATTTTCTGAAATAAATCATTGCCCTTTGGATGAGATCAAGAAGTCCAGCTCTGTTTCCAGATACAGAGAGCTCAGAAATATTGACCATGAAAGACTGAACTTGGAAATCTTAATAGCCTCATAGGAAATTATATTAACCCTAACATCATGAGCTGACAAACAACCTTTGAATAAAAGATGAGGGGGTTATTTTGAAGAACTAACAACCAAGTTTATTTCTGGTGTGGTTGCTGAAGAAAGGGCTTGACTTCCTTTGCAAATGTGTTAAATATGTTGATACATTCTGAACTTTTTGTTTTGACTTCATTTTTATTTTACTAAGGCTGATATGATTTTAGAAACTCTGGCAAATTGCCATCAACTTCCAGAAACTCCGAGATGATTTAGAGAAACATAGCTGAAAAAAATCCAAAGGAACCATTGCCTTAGCTATAGTTTCACACTGACGTAATCATGTTTCCCGACAATAACCTGTATCTTCACTGCACCACAATCTCACTAACCTCTGTACAGCTGCATTAATTTTAAAGCTTAAGAGCCCTAGTTTCATTTTTCGTGTAACACAGGGCCGAAAGGCTAAGCTAGCTGGTGCATTACCATGGCCTACTGAATCCTTATGAGAGGAAGGAGCTAAGGGCTCCTAAGGACATCCCCAGGACATAGTACATCCCTGTCTTTGCTATTTAGTTGTGTTGTCATGGCTATGCTGCTTTCATTTCTGAAGCTCACATTATCACTGCAAGCTTGGTGTTCTTCATAGTGGATTGTAGCATTAATGGTACATAGTTTGAACTGCTTTGGAAACAAATATGCATATTTCAAAATATTGAAATAATAACCTAAGCTACTCAATTAAAAACATATGAAGCATCTATATTTTAGGTATCTGCATAGTAGATATCAATCCACATTCAGTGTAGAGTCCAGTCACAACTAGTTTATTTCATAAATGTGGACGCCATTTAACATTTTCATTTGAACTGCTGTTGGCAAGGTGACCTTGGTTAGTTATATAATACAGCAATCAGGCACCACATCAGTTCACTGAATTTTGCCTGGTCTAAAATCTGGCAACTCCTTTCCTCCATCCCAAGCCATTAAGCTTTCTTTTCCTCTTCTTTATTTCTATGTCTCATCACAATAATATGTGGAGGAATGGAATGAATGCACAACTGTAGATAATGAGCTGGGACTATTGTGTCTTTAATTGAAGCCTTGATGTTAAAAATCACTGTAGCAAATTCTGTTGGTTTTTACAATTAACCCTCAGAAACTACAGTGTCTATTGTGTTACTTGACCATTAAGAGACAATTTCAGTATTAAACACAGGTGCAATAAACACTCTAGGAACTAAATGGCCTTGATGTAGTTAAAGCAAAACATACAGAGAAATCAAGAAACAAAGGAATATTGAAATGTATTGCCTCATGTACTTTTAAATAGCCTTGAATGTTTATAATAAATAGGTAGTCATACACCTGTTGGAAATTAGTTGGAAAAAGGATTCTTTGTGAATTTAATACAATAGTTTAGTGGAGGATTTATCAGACAACGTAATCAGGAAAGGAAGTATCTTTTCAGCTTCCAAGTACAAAAGTGTTTGCCTAATTATGCGAAGTTGATTCTCCTTAATAGGCTGATTCAGAGTACTTCTGTGGAGGTATTCAAACAATTCAATATGAAACCGGATGTAGTTAATTAAATCTGCCTGCACACAAGTTTTTTACAGAAGTGGATATATTTACTTCAACATCACTGCAAATAGTAGGACACCTTGATGATGGGGATGATGATGACGATTGTTATTATTGTTATTATTGTTTTAAGGGGGAAATATTCTCTCAAAATATGTCCAGTAAAGCAATAATTCCTTTTCAACATGGAGTTCAACATGGAATTTGGAAATACATACTTCCAAATAATCTGTAGAAATATGAGAGCCATTAAAAGTTTTAATAAATTCTTTCAAAAGACACCTAATAGCCCATATTGTTTTTTCTCATGTATGTGGATGTCCCATCTTTTTAGATGCATCATTTTTAAAATAAAATATTAATAGGTTATGTCAAATATTATTGAATTGTTGAATAAAATGCTAATACCCTAGCTAATTTCTAACTAATACTGCATCTGTGTTGTGATATCCAATAGCTATTAATTTCATGGCCACATAGATTATCTAAATTCCCTAAGCTGACATCTCCACTCTAGAAATCAAGAATGCCAAGCCTATATTATATCCTTCAAAAGGTGCAGCAACCCATCACTGCAGACGGCAGCTTGCCATAAATACTAGCAAGAGCTAGAGTGAAATTCCAGTAAATGAAGATTAAAGGAAACCACTTTGAAATTGGCTGAGCTGAGCAAAGTAAGGAATTCATGCACTTCCTAATGTTGTAAATCAACTTATGATGTACAGTCCCTAGCTATTTAATTAACAGCTTCATATTCTGCTTGCAAAAGAAGGGTCACAAGGACAAGATATAGAATGTGCAACAATTTCATCAAATTCTGCATTACTTCTAAGGTCAAAATGCTGTTATTTAAATAAGTATAACTTCTGAGATATAAACAGAAAGACTTTTAGCTTCTTTTTAGTTTACTATTTATTTAATTTCCTTACCTCTTTATCTGTATGTTAATGCCCATTTCTCATATTCCTTCACAGTCTTAGTCCTGTTGTAGATGATTAGGTCAGCAATTCTCTGGTTTGATGTACAAAGCTCAATGAGGCTTGACAGCATTTAAAATGATCATTTTTTAAGCTAAAGGCCAACAGTTCTGTAGTTAAATGAGTATTTGCAATTGCAGCACATATATGTAGATGTTTATTCATGAGAGCTTTATGTACAAACAAGAATATGTTTGCACAGTATCAAATGTGCAATAAATCTTCACAGAAATATCAGAGGCTATTCCAAATCCCAGAAATTAAGCTGTACTTCTTCATTCTCCCTAGAAAAGAGTACTCAGAATGAAAGGTTCAGATTGTACATAAAACAAACCTTTTCAGGTGTATGACTTGGAAGAACTTCAACAAGGAATGTTGAGGTTACCTAAAAAAAAAGGCTGACAAGAAAGACAAAAATGGAGAATAATAATAGAAAATAGTATAATGTGATCATTCATAGATGGCATTTTGGGGAAATAGGGACTTATAGATCTGAATCTCACCACCATTCTGAAAGAAGTGGCTCTGCACAAATCTTCTAATAATTAAAATATAAAAGGAAGCATACTTTCCTCCACATATTTTTTGGGAAAAAAAGTACAGAGAAAAACCCAGAAATTACTTTGTCCTATCTGGAAATGAAGTGGTGTTTGCCCTAAGTTTAAAATGAAGGACTACTTTATTGCTGTTCCTGTTTTAGTAGGATTCTAATCTGAATCAAGAAACTTGATATTAATTTTAAAAAATTATACTTCATATTTGACAGAAGTTGATTTTCCAGGAAATCCATTCTTTTTATTGCTTTAGCACGCTATGATTGTTGACTGCCACATGTAAATGATGATAAGGGAAACAAAATCTTCTAAAATTCTAAATTTTCTATAATTCATTATACTGAATTTTTACCTAAAATGGGAGTAGTCTGGACTTTGACTGTTTCATGAAGGGTTTTCTACATAATTAACATGGATGCAAAGCTTATACAAATAGATACAAAAATACAGCCTGCTACTAAGGAACCATCAGAAGCACACCATCAAGCACCCATAAACTAATATCAATGCCCAAATTAATGCATGTGGCTGAATACATGTGAATTAATCAATTGCTCCTACAAAATAACATTTCTGTTTCAGGCATATTCATGTTAATTTTTATTATTATTATCTCTTTTCTCTCAGTATTCTATAAAATATGCTTCCTGGAAGTATTGTTAGCAAAATGTTAAATTCAAACACATTTTGAGGAACATTCACAGAAATCTTACTTTATCTAGCCAGTCTGAACATTCAGTTCGCTGATTTTTTTTATGGCCATTCAATTACCTGATGTAAAGGAGAAGCAAATGATCCATGTAGGCCATTGAGCATAATCAAGACTGCTTACTTTCAAATAGTGATTTACAGCAAATTTCTTACGATCACTCTACAATTTTAGATTGATTTATAGAACCTTTCCTAACAAAATCTCTTTTTCTTCCCTCAGTATTTTAAGAATATGTATGTAAAACGATCTGTGGACAATTCTATGAGAAAATTATAAAAAGTGCTAAAAGGAATAATTTTCTGCTATTTGAAAGAATAATTTCTGTATCAGATTCCCAGTCTATAAACCAAAGTCAGACATGAATTGACTTTCTGATTTTTATTGTTACTGCTATTGACAACTAAGGCAACTTGCTGAAGAATGAACTGAACATCATTAAAGCATTAGTGATGAAACCAAGGAATTTCTTAATGTTCTCAAAAGCTTGTGGGAAATGAGGTCCAAGTGTCCTAAAATCTTCTTCACATTGTCTGCTCCTGGATTTGGTATTTGTTTACACTATGATCGTGACAGTCAGGGTTCACAGTAAAGTTCAACGTAGATGAAAATCGCCTGAAGAGAAAGCTGACACAGGAGAGATATCTAGATACTTGTCTGCTGGCTTGCTTTCTAAATCAGTAGCAAATTATCTAATATGATTTGACTTCAACCCATGGTGAAAATAAGTAAGTGTGCACTTTTGGACCACCTATGACAGATATGAGGGAATATCAGTGTCCCATTATTTCTAGCCATATATTGAATGAAATACCAATTTCAGCAAGGGAAATGAAGAGATCAAGGCAAATCACTTTTTCATGCTCTGATTCATGGAACATGTTGAAAGAATATAGGTGTCTTCTTCGCTGTAGAATATGGATGGATGGACATCTCTTCCTACCCTTCAGAAAGTCATTCTCTTAAACAGTATGTTAGTATATGGCCAAGACTTGATAAAAACGGATATAATGCCCGAAAGCCAAAAGACTTTGGTTCATTGACTGTTTTTCTTTTAATATAAAATATACTAAGCTGCAGGGATTGGAAGGCAAAGAATAAAGAATTATCTGTTGGAAGTGTGTCAGAAATCTTGTGCGAGCATTTATGGCTATTTTTTTATCATCTGTATTGGAGCATATACTTTCTAAACTTTCCCTAAGATTTACACAAGTTCTAAAGTAAAAAAGTCTGCAATAAATGCAAAATTTTGCTACCTCTCCTGCCCAATTATGTCCCAGTACAGCTATAATAAAGATAAATATGACAATCACTAGGTTTATTTCTAAATGCTGCTGGAAATTAGCTCCCATGTGACAACACTAATTAAAGAAAACCAGAATTTTTAAGAATCTATCAGAAAGTCCAGCAGAGATTTTTCTGATATGGAAAAGATCTTAGCTAGTAGTTTCAAAATTCTGGGCACTTATACTGAATGTATAAGACCACTATTCATGTCATATTATGTCATTCCTGTCAATATCATTCAAGATAAAAATTATGAACAGTTATGTACCACATTTCTGTGGGTTTACGGTCAGGAACTTGAGCTTACAACAATCTATCAGTTTCCTAACAATCAAATCACTGATATGCTAAGAATGATCAGTCTTCCTGCATATGTTTATCTGTACTAATTTTTACCTGCTTACTTGTCACTTATTTGTCTGTATATGTTAATAAAAAACTAATCAAAAACCACTCAAACAAACAGGTTAAAGAAATTTTCTATTTTCCCTTCAAACTGTCTAGTGGTGAGCTACACCTGTGATGTGCTCTCCTCAAGTTGTGCCTTGTTGTGGTCTGGCACTGGCTGACACTAGTAGAGATAGAGTGTGGTACCAGTTTAGCAGCTTGTGAGTTGTGGCCCCAACTTGCTCTCTTAAACTGCATAGATTCAGTCTCTTTGCCAGCTGGATTTTTTTGGTGAGTTTTTGTTTATTGGTGGTTTTTGGGTTTTGTTTTTTGTTTTGGTTTTTTGTTNTTTTGTTTGGTTTTGGTTTTGGTTTTGGTTGGTTTTGGTTTGTTTTGTTTTTGTTTTTGGTTGGGTTTTTTTCTTTCAAAAAATACCCTGCTGAAAAAGTACATTTCTCTTCTTTGTTTAGTATGTTCAGGAGTGATCCTCTGATTCCCATCCTTAGCTAAATCAGTCTTGTAATTTAGTCAATACTGGAAAAAAGTATTCTCCAAGTAGGAAGGTCAAGGCACTACCTCTTAATAAATACTTACCTTTTTATTTACAGGGACCACTGGGTTGCCTTCTTTCCATTTTCATAACAGCTCTGTTATTGAATCTAACTAACAAATACATGAAGAAGCCATTTCAGTGGTTCAATGTGCTCATGTCATGTTTTTGGCCTCAAATCATACCTGTGTTATCAATGTTCACCACTTTTGCTATTGTTTCTAACATAGGAAGGAAGGCACTTCCATTATAATCAACACACCATTTATAGGAAATGTCCTCCCTCTGCAGCACTTAAGAGTGTTCAAATAATAAAAACCACAAATTATTTAGTATTTGAGTATCAGATATGAGGTATGTTTAGTCCCACGAAATCTAGAAATAGAAATGGAATCACAACAAGTAGATCAAACCTAAGCCAAAATCTCCAGTGTGATTTGTCACAAAGATACGATGCATGCAGGATTGACCTGATTCTTTTTCCTTGCTTTTCATGGTTTTCCCTTTTCAGAGGAAGGAAGGAAGGGAAGCTTTTGTTAACATATTTTTTACTTAGTGAGTTATATACTTTCAATGAAGACATTTGTCAAAATTGTTGCCTAAGCAGAAGCTTCCAGATCATTAAGCATTTAGAAAACCTGTGTTATACCATATGCTTCAAGGAAGATATGATTCTCCCCAGTTCTGTAAATCCTGTTACCAGATTAGTGGGGAAAACTTTTTGTCATTGAAAGGGATTCCAGAATAGCAGTGGTCAGGCTATAAATATTTTCTGATGTTATGATTTATTTAGAATCTCTGAAAAAAATCAGTGAATTTCAAATCAGATTCAAATGCTATTGCAGTAAGACTGACAGAACTGCAATATTAGAAACTGCAATTACTATATAATTTTCAGTTCCATTTAAAAAAATGAGAGAATTTGAAAGAGACTAGATCTGTTAGTCTTTAAAACAAAGCTCAATCATAAACATGTTAAAAGTGTGTAACTTTCAACTTGAGCAAACAACAGAATTCACTTTGACTACAATTTCCAAAACATATTGATTAAAAAAATGCCATGATTAGGATATATTTTGGGAATGGAATAGCCTGCAAAGTACAACAGCAGCAATACTGGTTTCTTTATCTTATACTCAAAATCCCCATGACAATCATCTGTTAGTTCAGCAGATATTATCTAAAATGTAATCATTTTCTTGTGATGCAATTTCATCTTTTATTTCAGGGTTTCAGAGAATGAAGCTAAGAAATTCTAGAAGTTAGTGTAAGGTTAATGTTCTCTAAATGAAAGAATGAAATTGTGTCAAATTATATTATGAAGTCTAAAGTTCATCTTAGATTCCTTATATCTAGGATTAACAAATTCACAGTCACTGTTGATTTACAAAAGATGAGAGAGATTAGCAAGAGATTTGCACACAAATTTCTAAGCACAAATATCTTCAGAAAATCACAGGATGGCTGAGATTGGAAGAGACCACTGAAAGTTGTCTGGATCAAACTCCTTGGTCAAGCAGGAGATTGTCCTGGACCGTATCCAAATGGCTTTTAAATGTTTCCAAGGATAGAGACCTGTCCTGGGCAACCTGTGTCAGTGTGTCATTCTCCTCACAGTGGAAAAGTGTTTCCTTATGTTCAAACGGAACCTGCTATGTTTCAGTTTATGCCCATTGCCCTATTTTTTTACATTAGAGAAATTACTTTTGAAGGAATATGGTGCACATCAGATAGATCATGCCAAAAAGAAGCAGAAAGACCTTAACTATATTAGATGACCTATGTTCTTCAGAAAGATTATCAGAGAAAAAGGCCTCTGACCTCTACTACCAACATGATAACCTCCACCTCGTTTAAGATACCTTTCTCTTAGTCATAGATATTAATATTATTCTGTCTCTGGATTACCAAAAAAACTATTAATTTTGTGAAAATATGTGTTAAATAATTCAATAATAACCTTTCCTCTGACCCTTAAATATACTTATCAATAAACATGGAAATTCTTTTTTGTACAAAGACAATTGGGAGTTCTTACTTCAAAACATATATCACTGTGATAGTCCCTCTGACAACAACCAAGCCTTAAAAACAATGGGCTTCAAGGTCTGTTGCACATCATACCTTCTAATTACAGGGCTGCTAACATTTCAGGCCTTCATTTCCAAAGGAGGTCAGTATAGTCATCTCTTCAGCTTTATGCTTTTTTTCTCAGAGCTCTGTTTTCTAGCAGAGGTCAGCTTCATTTAGAATGTAGGTAAAGAAATGGTTTTATTTCACAAACATACTCCTCCACCTTTTCTGTCCCCAGTTTTCCTTTATAGGAAGGATGGGAAAGTACCACTCTTCCTTAAAAACCAAACCAAAACAAAAAACCCAAAACCAACTCATTTCAACTTCTAAAAAATTTGACTCTAGTGAAAACTTGTTAAATATTAAATTCATATGCACAAAAACTAGTGCAGCAGTGGTGATCTAAATTGATGCAAACAGAAAATCCTTCTTTGTGTATTCCCACTACTGATTATGGAAAATGACAAAACTTTCAAGAATATAATGTGACAGTACTAAATAATTTTATAAATGTTACTGATCATTCCTGGAGTCTCTAAAATAATATTGAAGTACATTATATTATTCTAAGGCTCCATCAGCAGGTGCAAATGAATTCAAAGTATTGCTTAATTTGCAATATGTGAATGTGCCTGAGGATCTGGAGTTTAAAATTCCTTATTTTACATGACCACAATGGAGTTTTACAGCAGACTTGTCCATAATGAGGTTTGGTATATTTTAAACAAACTATCTTACAGACTAAATGAGTCTGAACAGACTATTTCCACTTGTGGAATGTGTCATGGATTTATCCCTCTAAATCCATGTAAAATCATTGAGACCAGTGCAGTGATGTCAGAATAAAGCAGTGGTACATAATCAGTTATTGTCACTTTGCTTTTGTGTTCTGTTGCCCCCAGCACTGGTGGTTGCACTCCATGCTGTGCTGCCAGCTGGGTATTGGTGATGCTGTTTCTAAGCGTTGTCTATCTTCCTGCCTATCTATAACAGGATCATCTTCCTACAAATTACTTCTGTGCATACTTACAAAAATCAGCAATGACTCTCATTTATCAATGCAACTGTGAGTGCACAGAAAGTTCTCAATTATACTTAATATATTTTCCATTTTTCAGGTAAAGTCCCCCAAGTTCAGGATGACAGAACTTGCCTATCATTGGCAAATTGACCAGTTGATAGCTTATTGTTTACCTCATTTCTGCAAATTGTATGCAAAAGAAAATTCAATTACCTCCCAAAACCCCTCAAGTCCAATTTTACAATAAATCATTTTACAGTTTATTTTTCCATCCTACTGAGGCTGTTTCTCACTTATTCCTGCACAATGACGTGAAACTTGCCTGATATCATGTCTTAGATGTAAAGGTGATTATTTCCTTCCCTGAGAACAATCACCATTAGAGTTGCTTATGCAACTGACCTACTGATTTTTACACACTGTTTCTCTTGGGTTTAGTGTCTCATTAAATAAGCTCTCCATCTTTCTCTATCAACATTATTTGGCAGCCTATCTCAGCTAGTGACTCTGTTAGTGTCAAAATCATTGCATATAATATGAAATTTTAAATGTATACTTTATAATTTATATTTTCCTGTATACTTTGTGAAATAACAAAGGTACAATTGTGTTGGGGATGTAGTCAATGCTAGAAAAAGCACAGACAGCTTTTAATTCTGTTTTAAATCATTCTAATCAAATAAACCCAAAAATATTCCTCTAAATCACCACATTTAAAATATTGAGACTATTAAGAAAATAAAATTAAAGAAGCATCATTTAACAGTGGAATGGATATTGCTTCAGGATAAAAAAAACAAAGCAAAACAGTTTTAGTTAAATTTTTATTCTAGATTAAATTTTTATTCTAGAGTAAATTTTTAAGTCAGATGAAAATTTATGAATGCTTTCCCATTGCAATCCATGTGTCTAAATAGTTGTAAACCCAGTAGCAAGTGCAGATCTCAGGGTCTAGAATAAGCCTTATCTGTCTTCTTTGCCATGCTATAGAAAAAGGAAGAAAAAGTATAATCTACAATCACTCTTCACGTCATGTATCTTTTTATTTCCCAGAAAAAAAAAGAGAGAGACAATTCATTGGTAGAGATTTATTCTAGGACTATTAAGAAGATATGTGTTCCCTGCAGAAATTCTAAATTTCTGAGTTCATACTGCAATGAGAGCACAGTCTGAGTCTTTTCTGGCAAGTAACTGCCTCCTTTTAGTAATGGTTTGCAGAAGGAAGCTGTTAATACTCACCAGTTCTCAGTTCAACAGTTCCCAAACTAAATCCTGTCTATTTTTCATTTTCATGTAAGAAAGTACTGTACTACTTGGAATGCACTAAATAGCAAAAATCATGAAGCTTTTTGTAATAAAGTCTGGTCAACATAAATAAAATGTTTTTCTTTAAAATTATATATTATTATATATAATGTATTATGCATTTTATATTTCATTCTATGTAATATGTGTAACAAGTATAAAAAATTTTGTATTCTTTATTGTGTTCTATGTGCTATGTGTTGTTATATAAATTATTATATTGTGTATATATCTATATGTGTATTGAAAAATATCCTTCATAGGGCTAGATGACAATATATAACACTAGAAATTGCTGGCTAGGAGTTTTAGAACTGCTTGAACAATTTTAGCCAGCTTCAACAACAACCTCAGTTCTGACTTCAAACTGATGGGAGGCATTGGAGGGGTGTTAAAATTCTTCATGGATCAGAGGGCCACCACCCTGTACAAGAACTAAGTCTCATTTCTTGCACTTCTAAGCTGAAGAACTAGTCTGAAAATGCTGAAGCTCTGTTGGTTTTTCACCCTGTCTTAGGTTGCAATGCAAGGCATAACCAAAAGTATGTATTCTATTACCATCTGTTGAAACCAGGTGGGGCAGTGTTTCTTTAGCTCTTCCACAACCCATCCTTCCTCCAGGGGGATGTCTTCTGTTAATGGGCCATTGAGGCTCACTGTATGACTGATAAAATTACATCATCCCGTTGTGAGATGCTCCACCCAGCAGGAGGAGCTAAGCATTCCTAACAGGATAAAACCTGAGAGTCAGAACCCCAGGACAGGCTGTTTCCACTGGATTCCCAGAGGAAGACCAGACCCAGCTTACCACCAATGGACATTCAGAGGGAAACTTCCCCCTTCTACAGGATCATTGCTTCAGCAGAACCACATCCGACACTTCAGGAGTACTGCAGCCATGATTTAATTAGACTGCTACCAGCACCCTGACCAACAGGGTGTCAGGTTGTATTCTGACTCTGTCAGTATTTTCTTTTTTTGTTTGTTTGTTTGCTTTTTTTGTACACATTTTTAGTTTTAATTTTCCTAGTAAAGACCTGTTATTCCTATTCCCATATCTTTGCCTGAGAGCCCCTTGATTTCAAAATTATAATAATTCAGAGAGAGGGCATTTACACCTTCAACTGCCTCCCTTAGCAGCCACCTGTCTTTCCAAACCAAGACACAACCATCTTTGGGGAGTATCTCAGTCTCTCTTATTTCGAAGAGCAACTAAATAACAGAGGTGTCAGTCAGATAAAAGGAACTGATGCGTTTTTGGGCTTATCTAGAAGCAGAGGCCAGACAAAGTTAAAAAGATAAAAGTGGATATATTTAGTGAAGGGCCTTCAGATACATTAACGGCAGAAGAAGCCTCTCAAGGAGCTACACCCAAAATGGATGATGGTCACAAGTTTTTTAGACTGATATAAGTTTGGTCTATTTACAGATGAGGGGTTAATCTTCCAATTACGGCTAAGGTAATTAAGTTATGTTCCTCCAGTTTGTTCTCCCCCTCCTGATTCACTTTTGTTTATATTTTTTGCTGCCTGAGGCTGTAGTGTGTCCTTGAGTTTCAGGCCTAGAGGAATTGTTTTGTCTGACCAAGATGCGTAGACAGTAGCTAACACTTTAAATGGAGTTTGGAGTTATGCACTAATGCAGTACAGGATTTGAAAAATATAAAGGCTAAAATCTTAAGGCATCACATCAGGACTGAATACAGAAGAGTATCCCATGCTGCTCTGCATTGAAAGTTCTTTGCCCTTTAGGTTTGTGGTACCTAAATCTAAACTGCTGTAACTAACACTATGAAAAGGTATAAGTTGATGAAGGGCAGAGGTAGGCAATCAGAAGGCAAATGGGTATAAAAAAGTTGGTTTGAAACTGCTTAAAATGTGTTCATAGCCACTGCAGCTGCAATAGTGCTACATGAAAGGTGATTAGGACCTCACCAGACTTCTTACTATCCATCTTTCTTTGGCTTCCTCACATTGAAACTCCAAAACCACAAAGAGAGAGGAGCTTTAGCACTTAATCTGGAAATGTAACTTGCCAGATACCTCTCTGGCACTACAGGATTTATTCCTGCTCTACATATCTGGCCTCAACCAGAAAGGCATCAGATGGAGAGGCCTCCTCCTTGTCTACCCATCACACAAGGATATGAAGGATCTTGAAACCTTTGAAAATGCACCAAATTTTTCAGATCTATACTACTGCCTTGGGTGTGAGTTTAGTAGAACAGGGGGAATTCTCACAGCCAGTCACTGAACATTAATGAACCTGCAATAAATACAAGCTATGTTCTATTAAAACAGAAAGGGTTAAACCTTGGTACAACATTTTGAAGGAACAATTACAGAAGTATGGCATGTAAGGAACCAAATGCACAGAAGAGAATTGTCTTAAGGTAGGTGTCTCTCTGTCATAACTGGACAGTGCACATTTTTTGTTATATCAACCAACTATATGTAATACCTTGGATACCTTAAGGAATCTAAACTTGTGTTAGGTGCTCATGTTTAGGTTATAGACTCCTCCCCCAAAGTGTCATGAAACTCTTATTCTAGTTTTAGATCTGGATTTGTCATCAAATACTTTAGAAGAAGTGTGATTCTTGCTCCACAGTGCTCCATTTCTCCCAAGGCACTATTACTGGTGTATTTGTTTACTCCTACATATACTTAGGGCTTTTATGATTTCTGTTGAAGCTTTAAAGTGTGTGTGAAGAGCTCTCTTTTTCCTCTACTCAGTCAAGAGTACTTTGGTGTTCTTGTGTAGTTTTATCTGGTCTCTGGAAAGAAATGCCTCTGTCAGTAATTTTTCGAGCTGAAAGGTCTGGAAATGTCTGACACCACTTATTTGTAGCCTCAGAAAATCAGCTGATTTGTGAAAAATTAGTAGTCTCAATGCAGTGAACACTGATAGAGAGTCGTGTTACTCTCCTCTTGCTTTTGTCCAAAAAAAAGTATGGTATATGGAAGGAGTGGAAAATAGTGACAAGAATTAGAGGTTAAATTAATGGAATATGTGTCCTATGTATGAAGCAAATGTGCAAAACAAGAAAATGAACATGAACATGTATAAACATTTTATATGTGTGATTCTTGTATGAAGAACTCTGTGTATGTAATATTTATTTCATAAGCAAAATATGGAAGTATTCTATAAATACCACAGCACACACCTAAATAGAACAACACTAAGCACATTTCTGAGAATACACAGATTGTATGTGACATTGCTTAGAACGAGAAAGGCACTTTTCCAATATAAAGGACTTGAGAAAGTTGATCACTTCCAGTCTTCATCAGTGTGAATTGCAAAACTCCAGATGATAGAAAAGTGACAGGCAATTTCATAAAACTAGATTTTATAATTTCTAAGTCATCAGTAGTCTCACTCGTCATTGACTGACAGTGGAAAAAGTGGACCTCTGAATCTACACTGTCTGATCCACTTTACAACATGAAGTATAAGAGCAGCAAGGGTAGAGTTAAACACTTAATATCAGAGAATCAGTGGTTAAAGATGATGACAATAACAGAGAGACAAGAGAAGCTGCAGTCTGGCTGCTGAGACAATAAAGTTTAGCCAATAAAACTGTCTGTCTTATCTAAACAAGCAAAATTATCTGTCAGTGTTAATCGTTGTGCTAGGATCTAGATTAATGGAATCCTATATTGTAGCTTTAGTCCTCCATAGCTCTGTCTTGTTCAAATTTTCTGTAAATCCTCACCCCCATGTGTAGAGGAATTCTGTCAAGCTGTGGTTTTAGTTCAGTAAGAACTCATGCACTTATCAGGGATGAGGTCATTAAAAAGCCTTCCTAAAACTTTTATCTTTACTTCCAATTAAAACACTTTTGGTCTAGAATTTAAATATATTTCTTCCACGTTTGGGGCCTAATTACTGCAGTGTTGTGACACTGTGGGTAGATACATTTTTGCCAGCCTCCTGCAGATAATTCAGAAGTGACACTCACCCATGTGTTTTATTTGTCCTTGATGAGAAAAAATCCAGACAAACAAGTCACTATTAATAGTAAGAGATAATTTGGCTTTAAAAATCCCCTTATTTATAACATCTGGAGCTGTTGCATCGCATAAAAAGAAACATATTCTAACAGAAGTTATTTTTACCTTTTGCCATTGTCCTTTTAAATAATGTAACGGTGGTGCCATAATAACACTCAAGTTCACTTTTTTTGTCAGCAATAAAATGTAGAATCACTGTTAAATATACTGCAATTTCCTTTTTTTTCTAATAAGCAGTCCTGCAAGTGATAGAAAAAAACATGTAGGGCAGGTATAAGTATGACAATTGTGATTGTCTTCAGTCCTTGCCCTGGCCTGGTTTGCCTTTGTTGCCTCTGTTGGTTCCTGTATGGTGAGCAGAGGACGAGCTTCAAACTACAGGCTGGTCACAAGAGCTCAGCTGCCCCCATTCATGCAAAGAGAGGCTGTAACATGGAAGGGCAGCTCATGAAAAGATTAAAATACAGTGCCACTGTCAGAGCAGACCACAGCCACAGCCTCACTGTTCAGGCTCAACAGTACTGAGTCTATCAGTAGTAGTTGATGAGCATTGTCATTTTTTGGACACCTGCATTTAGTTTATCTAAAATATTTAATCAGCCTTACCCTCAAAAGTTGCCTTAAAACCTTCAGCAGAGCAAACCCTTGGGCATGTCCTTCTTTCTCCAGGTGAGAACATACCATAAGAGGAATTTCCGTAGTCTTGTGTAGTTTGGCAGGCTTCATGGAAGTCTTCTGTGTGGTAATTGTCACAAATACATGAATCATGTATTCCATTACATTTTGAACGGGTTGGGAAAGAAAATAGGAATGTGTGCCTTGGCCTAAAAGTTCTATGAAAAGACATGTTTCTTCATTTTATCCGTCACAAGAATCTGTTACCTAACAGTTATCTGTTATCTTATTTTCCTCAAATAAATAGCTTGCCCTATTGAAATGCTCTTTAACCTGAGTCATTTTGAGGTTTGGGGTAACTGCTTTACATACAGTAGTTTATTATTTGTGTGAGTGGCTTGTGTGACAAGCCGCTCAAAGGAATAACTAAATAAACTATCTAAAAATCAAACAATGATTTTTTTTTAAACTCCAGTCATTCACTAAAGTGTCATTCAGGAATTAGGAACTTTTGAATTCTGTCTTCTTAAGTCACAATATCCAAAGGCAGCCATGATGAGCTTTGTTTCTGTTAAAGTACCAGATTAGAGACTCCTAGAAACTGAAATATCTTCTTAATTTAAAAACCCCAAAATTTCTCAGTTACATTGTCTAAATCCAGAAAAAAAGAATCTTTGCATTAAATCCAGAAAAGAGAGCAAGATTTTTTCCTCTCTATGAAATACGGTGGAAATTCCCTACCAAGTATATATTTCAGAAGAAAGCAATAATTGTGGGATAAAATAATTTGGAATCAACTATCAAGTTTACCTTGAATTTCCAATTCATTCATTCAAAACTCTGAATTATAAAATTGTAATATAATTTAGGTAGGAAGGGACATGTGCAAGTCTCTAATCCAACCCCTAAATAAGGTTAACTTCAGCTAAAGGAGGTTGTTCAGAGCCATGTCCAGCTGAAGTTTGAAAGTCTCAAGGATAAAAATTTCACTACCTTCTGCTCTATATTTGGAGGGGTTTTTTAATGTGTATCTAAATGGAGTTCCAATAGAGACAACCTGTGTCATCTGGCTCTTGATGTTTCCCTGCGCATCCCAGAGAGGCAGCTGGGTGCATCTTCCCTAGAACTTCTCTTAGTAGTGGTCAGTTGTGATTCAATGTCCTCTAAGCCCTCTCTGCTCCTGGCTATCCTACCTCAGCTGCCCCACAGGACACAGGCTTAAGGCCCTTCCCCACCTAAGTGACCATCCCCTGGCCTCTCTCCAGTTTGGTGACATCACCTTTGTTACAGATGTTGGGTGATATTGGACACTATATCCTGGATGTTGGGCTGTGTTCCGGTCCTCACAAGGGATGAGCAGAGGGATCCTGCAGAGTCTCCGTCCTAGGAGATCTGCAAGCCTAGTCTGGGTAAAGCCCTGAGCACCCTGGTGTGACCTCACAGCTGATCTTCCACCCTGAGTTATCCTGTGTCCCTGTAAGCAGTGACCTCCCTAAAACTTCTGACTTGCACTTCTGCTGGGGCAGCCCAGTAGAAAATCAGCACTGGTCACCCCAAAGGCACATGTCTGACTCCTGCCCCTGCTGCGCTTGAGAAGCTGAGATAACAGGAGATGCCCCAGTCTCATTTGGGGTACGTTCATTATGTTTCAGTAGTGACACATTTAAATCTATGAACAGACACAGGGTGAGCTAAGGGTTGAACATTTAAAAATGACTGGACAGTGCAGCTTAAATATGACATATTGAGATTATTTATTTCTCATCTGAAAAACAATTCCTGTTTTATTTTTCCCTTAACATCGATTAAAGTGAAGACAGCATATGAGTGACTCTTTATTTGTCTAAAACAACACTGTTCTCATTCACCTTCCACTCTTTTTCCTAAATGAAAAGTGAATTAAACTTTTTGCAAGTTTCTGACCTTTCTATGATCCTGCATTTGCTTGCCAAACACGTTAAGGCAGAGGGAAATTGCTTTTATTTCTGATATAAAACTACACATTCTGTGGCCAAGTGCTTTGCTAAGAAACAATACCTTGTCCATTTTTCACTTTTGTAAAAAGAAAGAGAATCTGTTCATTTTATGGAAATGAAAAGTGGATCAGGCATTATTTACAACATCTGCCAAAATCTGACCAGGCAAGCACCTCTAGCAGCTCAGGAGGAAGGATAGTGTTGGATGTGTTTTCTCAACTCCTCTGTGTACACATGAAGAAATTTCTAAATATACTGATAGTTTTTTGCATATCAGTAATAAAGACCAAGAGAAAAAAAATAGCAATTGATAACGTTGTGAAGTCATGCCCTATTACTGAAAAATTCACTGAGTGATTAATCAGCTAAATGGTTCATTTTCCTTGGGGGTCTAACAAACAGTTAACATTGATTAATGAACCAATTTATTTCCTTTTGTAAAAATATAAATTGAAATTAACAAAGCTGTTGTCTGTCTGTCACCAAATTTTCCCAGTGAAACTAATGAAAAATACAAGCTAAAAATGGGGAAGGAAAGATAAAGATCAGTGTAAGATTCAGACAGGGAGATTTTAGCAGCTTCTTTAATCTAAAATATATTACTATTTAAAAAAAAAATCTTTGTATTTAAGTTTCTTAACATAAGTCAGACATACATTATCTTGCTGGAAGCAATGGATCCACCAGGGCCATTAAAATCATAATGCACTCCCGTGCTCTGTGACTTGAAAAATTCCTGCTCTTATAGCAACACTAGAAAAGTGTGAGACATCCTCAAAGCTGAAAGAGAGTAAAGAAACTGCTCTGAAGTCTACAGAGGAGATGGCCACTGGGATGTCTTCTATTTGATCACATCAAAATTTCCTGTAGAGCCCTACAGCAATAATATTAAACCCCAGACTGTCCTTCAACACACTTGGATTTCTTACTATTTTTTATTTACAGAACCATGATGCTTAAAAGGCCAAATCACTGATATTTTTATATAGAGCAGTGGGTAGATCCTGATATAATTAAATTCCTTTTGAATTAACTCCCGTTTCCCACAATAAGGGACTCAATTCCAGCACCCAGTGTGAAACAACCTGCAGCCTAGAAATGACACAAAAACCCAGCAAATATATAGGTAGATGCCAATGGTCTGACCTCTGGCCTCCAAGGGCATGATTGCTTCTTAGGGGATGGCAGATTTTGGCTGGAGCTCTGGGAGAAAAAGCAGAGAGATCAAGTAATTGTTCCACAGCTCTATAACTTGGTGCAATGCAAATAATAAATATGTTTTTTATTTGAAGAATACACTTCCTGTTCTTTTAAGAGTTTGCCATGTTCCTGTGGCAGAACAATACTTAAGTCTTACCAAATACTTACTTTGATTGCTGCAAATATCTATGAGAACCATGCAAAGATGATGACTATATGAACAGTTCTTGCCCTCTGGAAGAGAAAATAAGGCAAGATGCTTTATAGACACCTTATAGAACAGTAATTTCATGCTGCTATTACATGGGCAAATACAGGCTAATGAGAAAAACTTGATGACAGAAATAATTTAGGAAGAACAGCTCGTTGGCTGATGAAGATTTTAGTGTTCTTCAAACCAAATGTTGCTGCTTGTTACACATAAGAGATTTGGTCTGCCTATCCAGAGCTCAATTCTGAACTCATTGGAGAGTTTAACAAACCTCATCTTCTTTTATGGTGATTGCCTTTAAAGACATTTGGGCCTGACAAAGCACAACAACAGTAGTAGGTAAATAAAGAGAACTAGGAAAAGTAAATAGGAAGAGGAGATGAAAAGGTGCTTTATGGTGCTGCATGCAGTTAAAGTTGAAATACAGGGCTTCAGCTGAAGGAGCAAAGCATAACACATCAGGGTTTTCTTTTTTCTTTTAACTCTGCGGTCTAAGGCTTTTGTCTTCCCCTCCAGCTCCACAGCTGCCTTCATCAGTGCTCAGAAGTAGCTGTGCCCCTTTCAGATTTCAGTTCTTGAGAAAAGGTCAACAAGAGGCAGGAGAAAACATTAAACAACTCTTATTTAGCTTTTCTCATCAAATATAAAGCTAACAGTCTCCTGGTACCCACAAATTTCTGGAGATTGCAAATGCTGGGCAGAGGAGCAGGAGGTCTTAGAAACAGAGGAAGTTAGAGAAGCTGATAAAGGAAAACAAATAGCCACACAAAAGAGATTAAGTGCAGTATGTTTATCATAATCTGTTTTCTAAATTCTAGTTTAGCATATTATTCTCCAATTATTTTTCTAGCTTTTTTCTGGTCCTTGTTCAACAAAATAGTCACAAAAACAAAGGCTGAGGCACTGAAATATAATAGAGGGGTTTTGTTAAAGAAAGCCAAAACTTTCTGTTTACGCTAGTAGGAGAATTGACTTTGCTTCTTTGCTATTAACACACTGGGTACAGTACTGTGGGACAATTAGTATATTTGTTCTGGCTTCATACACAGGTTTTAAAGCCCTCATCATCCACCTGGCTGCATCCACCTGGCTCAAATCTGGTACAAGCCTGCTGCCTTTTTGGGATGAGAAACACAATGTCACAATGAAGGCGATGTGCAGAATGGCACCACCAACTCATACCTCAGTGATCCAGGGACTGAAGTGCGTTCTATTTCTTGAATATTCAGGTGGTTTTTGGGAAGAATTTTGTTCATTGTTGGATATTTCTGTCTGTCCTCACAAGTCATGGCAAAATATGTATTTTCCTTGCAATTTCTTTATCTGGTAGTTAGTAATGGTTTTTAGCATCTGTTAATTTTCCCTGTTTCGAAGTACTAAAGCAAATAATTACATCATTAATATGCTGTCTTGGTAAGTAACTTATTTTTGTCACTCCTCTAGTCCCATATTCCTCTTCAGGCTACTTTCCTCCCTTAATGTTTTTGAATCCATTCCCATTTTTAGAGAAAGCTCAGATGCGTCCTTCTTTTCATCCTTATAGTTTGATTTCTATTTGCTTTGTTTTACAGTCAGAAATTTGTTCTCAACTCTTTTGTTTTTCCTCCATAGCTGAACAATTTCCTGCATGAATCATACAGATTATAAGGTAGGCTGAATGCTACAAAATGTAGCAATGCAAGATTCCTCTATAAATAAGGTCTTCTACAGGTCTGTAGTTTTAAAGTAGTATGCATGAATTACAAAAATATTGGCTATCAAGGCTCTATATAAAAATGATGCCACAGAAAAAAAGGCATATGCCTCTTCAAATTTCAAGGCAAGTCCATAATACCTGAATGATTCAGAACAAGCTAAGCCTCGGTTTTTCTAACTCTTAAGGTCCAAGGATGCATTGTCTGAATTAGTTTGAAAACAGTATATTTAAAGGGATACCAGTCCTTTTGCTGACACTGCACAACTCTTTGAGGAGATAAGCACTGAGTTTTGCTGTCGTATAAGGAAAAGCAGCCAGTCTGAACCTCACCACTATCCTTTTCATTCTCAGAATTCTCATTTAAAATCTTCACATCCCAGCAGAAGTGATGGGAGATGTATTTTATTGTATTTGAAACTGAAAGAGAGTATACATTCCTAAGCTTGCATTTTTAAGATGTTTTATGTTAAAAAGGTTTGCTGTAACAAAAATCATCATCTGTTATCAAATCTAAATCAAGAATACAGGTACAAAACCAGAACATAATTAAATAAATAAGAAAGAGAAGTCAGAATATTTATGGCCACTGACTTCTTTCTTCTTCCCTCTTTCTAGTTCTGCACAGTTCTCTCATGATTCCTAATAATGGCCTGAGCTTATTTTATCCATGAGGGAAAAAACCTACTGATCTTTTGATAGTTGCTCCTGATTTATTTGAGGGAAATTCTAACTCCAAGCTACTCCTCTACTTCCACTTCATGATATTTCATATTTGCTTTCCATCAAAGTAGGTACTAATGGTTCCCATTTTTAAAATTTCCTCCATGCTTCCTGACATCTAAAGTTTGTTGCTGTCCTTAAGACTGGAAGGTTTCCCATAATAAGTCCTCTCTTCAGATTTTGTCAGCCTGAAGTCTTTCACATAAATGCCCTCGATGTTTCAGACAAAGAAAATTAATAACCAGGAGGAGGCTTTCTAACCTGCTCCATTCTGCATGGAGCATTGAGAGGCAAGACTTGAGCAACCTGGTCTAAGGTAAGGCACGGGACACGGGGGCTGNAAGGGGGAGGGGGGCGGGGCATGGTTTACATTCTCCATTCCAAGGAAGGCTCCGGCTTTCCCTGGCAGATACCTGTCTTCCCAAACCAAGACAGTGAGCATCACCACAGCAACAATTCAGGGGTAAAAGATAGCAGGAGAACTGGTGTTCAGNTTTTGTCAGCCTGAAGTCTTTCACATAAATGCCCTCGATGTTTCAGACAAAGAAAATGAATAACCAGGAGGAGGCTTTCTAACCTGCTCCATTCTGCATGGAGCATTGAGAGGCAAGACTTGAGCAACCTGGTCTAAGGTAAGGCACGGGACACGGGGGCTGGCATGATCTTTAAGGTCTCTTCCAACCCAAACCCAAACCATTCTATGATTCTCAGAGGCCAACTTAACTGCAAACAGACCTGGAATATAGAAGAAGCCAACTACTGATAGTTATACAAATATTTTAAAACAATCTTAAATACTGTAGGAAAATAGCAGATGACATCTTAGATTATGTTAGTTTATGACTCACATCCTTAAGAGCTCTAGTATTTCCTAACACTCCCCTAACAGAAGCTNAAAATAAAATAAAATAAAATAAAACAAATGCAAAAATACAAAAGACCACTGACAGAGTCAGAATACAACCTGAGCAGGGTGATGGAAGCAGTCCAGACGAGGTGGTCTTCCTGAAGCAGTGATCCCGTTGAAAAGTCTGGCAGCTCCAGTCCTCTCAGAGTCCAGTGGGCAAGAGCTACTGATACTGTCCAAATACCAGATTATATCCAGGTGAGAATGCTTGGTTCCTCCCCATGGGCGGAGCATTTCACAATTGCATGATAAGTCATACAGGGGGGTCCTTGATGGCTCATTAAAGAGAGATAGCTTATCTATGAGTCATGGGCAAGGCACTGATGGGCCATTAGCAGAAGACACATTGACTGAAGAAGGAGGGGGAGCCTGGAAGAAGACTGCTTCAACAATTGGATTCAAGAGTCCATGAAGATGGTGATAGAATATTTGTGCAGCATCCCATGCTACAACCTAGGACAAGTATATTTAGTGACACAGTGAACTGCTGTCATAAAGAAAATCAAGTGAGCAATCAGAGAAATGTAGGGACTTCCAAGATGTCTGTTTGAACACCAAAAGAAAAAAAAAATTCTTTGAAGCTTCACTGAGTAGTCTCTGTTAAAAAAAAGTGGGTAACATTGTATTAGATTGTGTTATCTGAAACATCTTTCAAATTATAAAAAATAGTGCAAGATTATGGTCATGGGATTTTACAACTCCTGAAAGGAGATGGGAGAATTCTTATTGTTGCTGGTACCTGTGGTAGCGTCTGCAACAACTAAAATTTAAAAGGGTACAAAAAATTACTCTGCATCATGGATCTGCCCCGGGTATAAAATGGACCATGTAGAGAAGACAAAAGCAAGTAGATATAAGTGTTTTAAAAATAAAAAAGAAATCTGCAAGTCTACATACTAAGAAAAATAAGATCGGCATAAGGGCTGTGCAATAGAGCAGCAGCAAATAACTCCATTTGAACAAGAACATTAACAGCATAAAATGAGGCAACAAATCTGACAAATGGATATGTGGGTGCATATCCACTCCCAGCTGGGAGATAGGAACTCTCAGGTTACAGTACTAGCTGAAAAACAAACAGGTGCAGCCTGTATGAATTTGGAGAAGTGAGGAGGGGAATGCATCATCTCTGCCTCACAGAAAGATTTGGATTTACTGACTTTTCTCTTTGTCTTGCACTGCCAGGAGAGCCCAGAGATGGCATAGCTGGCTACCATCCCTCCCTTCCTCCCTCTCTACAGAGCTTCCAGCACTGGGAGGAAGGAGGGCTCAGGGCACTGGGAGTGCATGTCAAGAAAGGGCTGTTACTCAGAGTTACACTTGAAAGAAAGGGCATAGAGAGCCACGGAAATAGTAAGAAACTGCCACACAACTCTTGGTGCTGTCAGCACTAAAAATAGACTCTAGGGTCCTTTATTCTTGAGTGCTTGCACTGTGAAAGTCTATCTTTCAGAGAATAGGTTCTCAATGGTTTTCAAAATTCAGGTCCTTTGATGTTCATGAAAATGGACACCAGTATTTTGAGGCATTTAAAGCACCAAGTTACTTCTGAAAAAGGTTATTAAGCCTTTGTCTCCATATATACACACTTAGAAACCTTGGACTTTGGCTACAAAAATGATTACAAAAGCCTTAAGCACTTTTAAAGCCCTGACTACCAGTGACTGGAAAGTTTATGACCTCTTTTGAGCCTTGTTGGTGGAAAGTAATGAAATACTGCCTTGCTGCACAGCTGACATTTTCAGGCATGTGGATCTTGAGTTTTTCCACATCCTTGATTTCTACAAACAGAAAAATCTTGCTGAAAATCCTTACAAAATTTTATATTAACCCTTTTATAGGCTGCAACATTAGTTACTACTGTTGAATTTTTTTCACTTTCTTTGAGGATGGTCATGCCTTAAGTTTTAGTTTTCATATTTTTCAGATTCTGTGCTGCCTAGGTGTGTAGCTCTGAGCCTCATGTTAAGTGCCAGTAAGCTCTCTTCACAGAGCGGACAGACAAAACAAATCCTCTTCCTGCTGAAGACCAAGGACAACGAGTACAACTTTCAGGCCCAAAAGCACAAACAATGGTGGACTGAACAGAGAAAACAAGAAGGATGGGACTTCACAATCTGAAGCTGTAAGTAGACAATTAACCCCAGTGTGCAAATGGACCAAAACTTAACTCGTGACCAGTTATCCATTTTGTGACTTTTTGGGTCCATCTTGGATATAGCCCTGGTCAGGCTCTTGTCCTGTCCAAGATGTATCCTCAAAGGCCTTTTAATAAGCACCTAGTTTATTCTCTTAGCTCTGTCTAATCTCTGCTCCAGGTCAACCTTCCCAAGGCATCAGTGGGCTATCAACCTAGAGCCCTACCCTGAACTCCTTGCCTGCAGTTGGATTCACAACACAAAGTTTCCCTTATTGGATTATGCCATGCATGACTCAGAGTGTTTGGTGAATTAAAATCCCAGTACTAACAAATTAGCATGAAGAAAAGGCATAAGACTGATACTATGCAATGACAAAAATGAAGAACTCTTTCTGGTATATGACCATCTCCTAAAAACTGGGAATGAGGAGGGAAAAAGATAACAAAGGAATGTACTGAAGGAGATGGAATAGCTCAATACTTTGTAGAGGCACGTGGGTTGAAATAGCCCTCCTGCATCACAAGATATTAAACAAAAGCCAAGCAGGTTCTGAGCAAAATACTCTGGTAAGTACTATTTTCTAAAAATGGAGCAAGCCCAGCATGGCTGGAGCAGCATGAACAACATCTAAAACACCAACAAAAAAAAAGACATGGTAAAATCCAATTGTTTACTCAATTCTATTCAGCTTTGTTCTGCTGTAAGCCCTGTTGAAAGTTTCCTGTAATTAAACATGAGAGACCTACACAAACCTGGATATAATTCTCGTGGAAGGAGTTAAGGAGAATGCTCACTTCAGTTTAGCAAAAACAAGGCATTCACTCATTCATCCTTATCTCTCTGGTTTAACACCTGTAATATTCCCAAATAATAGACATGCATTGTGCTCATGCAATTAAAGCAATGTTATAAAGATGGCCAGAGAGTTTAGTGACCAAGCAATGTTATTTTAATTATGTATTTCATTACTGTCCATTGTTAAACAGGAAGTATCATGCAGTCATTGAACAGGAACAGAACATTTCAGGTGCAAGGCAATATTTTTTAGAAATTACTGTATGAAACTGCAAGAGCACAGAAAGACTGTGAATTGTCTTCCTGAGATACTGACATAATCAAGGGACTAATATTCCCTGAAATTATGTGAAGTGCAGGCAGATACCTGTGAAGTTGCAAAGAGAGGACTGTGTCATTCACAGATCTCAGACTTCAGAAAATTTGTATTTAGGAAAGTCACTTTTACATGCCTAGAGAGTGAGTAGGAAAAAAGTATGGAGATTAGAGTCTGAATATATTTATAATTTCTTGTTTTTCCACTTTCTCATTACCATTGCCCTTCAAAGGAAGGCAGAGGAGGAGTTTGAGTGATAGTTCTACATCCTCCCTTCCTCCCTTTCCAACCAGACTATTTGAAGTCCTGATGGGTGAGGTATTTGCAGCTTAGAAAGGACCATTTGAGTCATATTTCACTGAATGGAGTTAGGAAATTCATCAGACTTCTAAAGGGCAGCATAGCCTGCATGGTCAATATGCAATGGCAAGTTAAGAATCTTATAGACCTAAATATCAACAGAAGGAGGCAGTAAAATAAGGTGAAAATCTGAACAGCAACTCTGGAAAAGCAAAAATATTTTAGAAAGTATGAATTAGAAGTAGGCAAAAAGTTTGTGCATGTAAAATGGCCAAATAATGTACCAAGTAAGAAAATACCTCAAGGATATAAGATGTAAAGGAACCCCTAAGAAAACATAATTCAAATTAGATATTACTCCATTTGGAAGCAGTGCAACATACAGAGCAAATAAAATTTCAGCTGCTATAGGAATAGATGTGCTTGAAAATAACCATTTCAAGGTGCAAGTCATTCACCCCTCCAAAAAAAAAAAAAGCCATAAAAAGGAATAGACTCTCCCACGTTATCAGACCACCAGCCTCCTCTGAACTCTGTCCTTCAAAGAGAAGTTTCCTTCGACAAAGAGTGACATATTCTGCTGCTGTAAAATCATTTCACTGGAATAATTTAAGGGAGGGAAAAAAACAAATACTGAAGAGACATAAAGCACAAAAGAAAATACTTGTCCATAAAAATTCAGTACATCTTGGAAAACTCTATCCCTTCCATTTTATAAAAAAAGACAATAATAAATTTATGGAAAATACAATCCATTTGTCCTTCCAAACTCGACAGGTGCTTTCACATTGCTTTTCCAGATGTGAATATTCTGAGAAAAGATAGTTCTGAAAAAATAAATATTAAAAAATTGTAAGAAAATGTGAATATGCAGAGCAGCCTCCTCTGTATGATGAAACACAGACCAGAGAGCTCCTACACCTGTGTAAAAGTTAGGATGATGAATAAACATCTCAGAGACATGATGGGGAACTTGCTGGTCCAGTCAGTGGGTCAGGCCTCTCACCGTCTACATGTCTTTGAATTTCTCCCAACAGGCAACATAATGGAAATGTTGAAGCTCTGGTGGCCTTTTCTGTATCCAGTCATTCATATTTATTTTATTATGGGTGAAGGTAGAAATAACAAATTAGGGGGGAAAGGAATGGCTCAGCAGTGCAGCCTAAGATCTGTATCAATGCCTTTGCTTTTAAATAACTTAGTTCTCATTTTTGACTAAGAGACACTCAGTCTGGAACAAAAGTTCCTTTCATGTCTCTTGCTCTGATCCAGTGATTTGCCCTCAGTAGGTGTTTTGAAGTCAGGCGAGTTTCAGCAATCATGCCAAACTGATTTTTCACTACAATTGGATTTCTCTGTTTTCTACCAGACTGACCAGAACATCTGTTATCATGCACAACTTTTATCCTGCATCTGATATTCCCCAACACAGAAGTGCCACATTTTCACTGAGGCAAAGAAAATGTCCAAATAGTATTATTTTGCAGTTCAAGACACAAATTTCTAATAAAAGCACTTATGGCAAAGACAGTCACACAAAGAAGGTATTTACAGGTTTCAGAGATCTATGAGGCAGTCCAAGATTTGAATCCAATTTAGTGAATTCAATTTAGTTTCTCATCGTGTATAAGATGGCCACTTGCAAAATCCAGTTCTACCTTAGTTCTTGCTTTCTATGTAGTTTTCAGATTTTTGTTTTCATACTTTTAGACGAATCTACACATGGACCTTAAACATTACTAGAAAAGAAGCTACGGACTCTCAATATTGCACAAACCCTTTTCAAACCTTGAATTATCAGAACAAACATAAGCAGTTGTTGCTAGCTTTCCAAGAGGAAAAAGTCTCTTGGATATTTTGTGATAGATTTACGTTATGTTTACTTATGCTAATGTAGCCTTCTTTCAAGGATGTTAGCTTGTTATTTTAAAAATGTTTACATATTTTATTAGCTCTCTTTGAAAAATGGTCATCATGACTGGCAGGTAACTCCCACAATAATGTTACACTAGAAGATAACATTTGTAAAACAGATTTAAGGCCTTAAGTGCTTTCAGAGATTAATCTAATTCCTTTCATTTGTTTTTTCCCCATAATTTGAGATAACTTCAGCCTTTAACTGTAGTCTAGCAAAGCTGTGTGACTTTAACAACTCACTTCTACTAGCAAATAATCTGCAACAAGAATTTAAATCTAAATTAAAAAATAAAATCATTCTTCTATATGTTTACTCCTGTTGTAAATAGAGGTTCTCCAGAGTTTATTCTGCAAAGCTGTCCACAAATTTTCCCACAAAAATGATCGCAGCTTTCAGATATGCAAATTAATAGATTTTTCAGGGACTCTCAGAAGTTCAGGCTTTCCTCAAGGAAACTCCTTGCCCTCTTCCTGCCAAAGATTCTTTCATTTTTTCTGGCAGAAAGATGCCAGTAAAGACTTCCCCTCCTGCTTAGAACAGGCAGGAGAAGATAAAATCCTGTATGAGTCAAGATTCTCCTATCTGAGGATTATCCAAAGTATAGATAAAGAGTAGTCCTAGCTTCACATATTATCAATAGATATCCACCATCTATCCAAAATCACTCAGAAAGGGATAGAAAGCCCCTGCCAAAGCCCTCTTAAATGAGTTGCATGCTATGTTGTTCTAAACAGGTACAAGCAAGCCAAAAGCATCACAAAATAAAATCCTGCCCCAGCACGAGCATAAAGCTTGTAAAAAGAAGAATTGTTCTGCCATTTACAGTAAAACACCTCTTAAGCTAAACTTGAGAATCAAAAAAGATGTTTGGACCTCAAATGTGAAATTTCTATAAGATGGAATGTGCAAGGTTCAGTTATATCCTGTCATGATAAAATGCTGGCAGGCTCTTAGTTTTAAGGTAGCATCACCAAGTAACAATGATGGCAGGTGGTTTTGGAGGTCAGGACAAGCGACGAAAAGTTCCTTTCAGGTCTTGTTCTTACATTTCTGAAACATATGGCCTGTCCTGACCAATATTCTGCTACTTCAAGGAAGATAAAGGCTCTTTGGGATTTAGTTTTCCTTTACTGAACCTCATATATTGAGATGAACACACACCTCAGAATTTTGGGTGAACTACTAAGACAGAGCACTGGAGAGCTAGAAATGCTGAAGAATTCCAACCACAAGGGCAATTCATGAAATTTGTAGCACAACAACATGTAGTAGTGAAACCAAAGGTTCCTCAAGACTGCTGTTGTTGGACCACATAGTAGGCACAATTTTGATAAATGACTTCTCACTGTAAAGCATCAAGCCCATTGCTCACTTTCCCAAACATCTGACATGACTGAAATAGCAAAGATGTAAAACAAACATCTGTAACAGAGCTGATGTACTACTCTATCAAATCTACCACAGGAAATCTTTTCATCAATTTGCATTTTGGTTCGATTGCTCTTGGCCAGTATCTCTTCTAACACTGTGCTTATGCAGCCGAGTTTTCCCAGAAAGGATCCAAAGGATTGGATCAGTCAGAGAGATTTCAAAAATTAATTACTAAACATGACTCATTTTATTTTTAATAACAAATTGTTGCTTCCTCCTATTTACAATTTTTAAAAACTACTTGAAGGCATAAGTTCTGGTTTTACATATTTCCCTGCATCTCACGAGCACAAGTAACTCTATCTCCTTTCTTATTGCAACTCCAGATCATCATATAAATATTAAAATATACTCTGAAACACATATTTCCTTAATTTAATTTTGCTAGGAAATTCATCAAAGCTGTGGTCAGAGGTTTGCTATATGATATTCCTATTTAGGATTAATATGTGGTCACTCTGATGTTAATGAGCAACCTGAAAATATGGATTACAACAGAATATACATGCTGTTACTCCAGTGAACAAAAGTGATAGTAGAAAGTCATGTTATCAGATCTCCATTTTCATAGCTGAACTTCACAATAATACTGCAGTAGGTATTACTGCTGCTAATTCAGAAGTTTTTGGTGCTTCCTCCTGTATACTTTTGCTCAGCTAAACAATTATCCAACTGAAAAATACAGATTTCTTTGTTTTAAAATTTTGAAAAAAAATGTTGCTCTGAATTTCCTTTGTCTTCCTGGAAGCTGATATTGAGACATTTTGTGTGTTAGTGCAATGAAACCTTACTAACTATTGACACTGGTTTACTAGTCATCATTCAGATGAGTAAAAATTAGCATTTGTATTGCTTTAGTATCATCTTCTGCAACTACATATTTTCACATTAAAACTTGAGGACTTTCACAGAAGAAAAAAAAAATTTAACAAAAGAAGTAACAAAAGAAACAACTATTTTCAGGTAAGACTTAAGCACAAAAATATAGTCACAGCCATGCTGCTGTAAGAAGAGCAGAAGGAAAAAGCTGGGGGGCTAAGCAATTGGTTTGGATTAGGGGTTCCCAGAAAATTGAAGTTTCAAAATCACAGCTAAGTGGGCCTTTTCTGCTCTCAGGTTTTAGGAATCAAAATGTTCAGAGTTTGTTGAAACCTTCTAAGCTGGCTGAGGTGAAAAACCTCCCCTCCAAATGCCACTCTGCCCTTAGGAATAACAGGATGAATGATGGCTTTTATCTCATCTTGGCTGTAAACCTGTGGTAACCCCTGGATTTCAGTTCCAAATGACTTTTCACTCACAGTACTGTATCCTCAAGAATTCTTGGTTATGGCACTTAAAGCAATGCTTACTCTGTATTTTTCCAATGCTTTCTCTTTTCTTCACTTACGAGAGATGACATGGACAAAACTTGCAGAAAAACACATTTCTGCTTCCTGACTCACAGCAGAAGTGATTCCACGTAAACAACTACACACTGAGTGATGGAAATGGGCATTTGCCAACAGAAGGTGAAGAGAGCTGGGGGGCACGGATTTTATGACTGATTCAGATGGGGCAAGGACTGAGAGTTGAATGAGTTATCTTCATGCTAGGAGATCAACAATTTCCAACAGTGTACTTGCTCCTTAGAGAACATGAAAGTTTTGAAAGGTTCAGCAATATATCTGTTAAGTTACAAGAAAAGGTGAAAAGATCTGTAATGCAGAAAAATCAAAACTTTTGTGGTTTATGTTGACAGTATCCTGACTAGAATTTTTTTTGGAAAAAAAATAGGTCTTCCCAGAAATGCAATATAAGACACTGGATTTTTCTCCTCTCAAAGGGGCAAGTAAAATTTGAATGTTTAAGTCTGACATGCTCTGGATGACTATATAGCAGCATAAAAAATTATTTTATAAACAAACAAAAAGCCCTCTCCATAGATTAGGATATTGAATATAGGGAATGGAGTTCCTGCATCCCACAGTTCTTAATTCCATAAGATGGACAAGATAAATCTCCCAAGGTCTTTTTTATTTCATTGTCTTCATCTTCTTAACAGAATTGGCTAAGAAGGAGAGGAAATTTGGACATTCATTTCATCAGTGATTCAGAGAATCAGTAATGAAAGTAAATGTCTGATGCCAATAGAAAATGTTGCAGCAAATACAGAAACATGTATATTAAATGCATGCATATGGTGTCACAAAGACTTTTCACTGATAAATTTGCATTTTCCCAATTAAGAACAAAATTTAATTTCATGCACAAAGTCTGTGTGCACCTCTTTTTTCTCTTCTGGCTTTGACATCATCCTGTAGCTCTAGTTATTACTGTGTAATTGTCTTGAAATGTAGTTATTGTTAGGAATCGTTGCAGATGTTCCCTGTGTAATCCAAACTAAATGAATATAGAATTAAATTACCAGTGCAAAGCTTTAGCAGGGCAAGTTGCAACAAAAATGGTAAATTATTCGCTCTCTTTAGAGGAAACTATCCAAAAGTGTAATGGGAAGTTAAGTAAGCACAATTTCTTGTTCAGGAATCCAGAAAGATTCAAAACAGGATGTCAGAGTTAGTGGTGAATAGCTTAATTTATTGTCCCCATTCAAGACATCAAGGCATGATATGGAAGTACCATTGGTCTGTGACTCTGATTAGGGAGAAGTCAATGAAAATGCACCAGCAGCTGTCTTGAATTTTACTGGGACCTGGATTACTACCGTGGACCAGAGGTTGTGGTTATTTTATATTCCATGACACCTAGGACTTTCAGTTCTCTTTGGGAAAGCTTAAAATATGCTAAAGACCCTGATGACTGTGAGACTGTGAGTACTTCCCCAGCCATCAGACCATAAAGGGGTAACAAGTATCAAGCACCTCGTTTTTAAGAAAGGATATGAGTCCCCAGACCTATAAATCAGACCAGACACACTCTCTACAATGGAAGAGTGCATATTAATAAGCAAGTTAGGTACAATGATGTGAGAAAAATCAGCATTTCAAGGTGCATTTCTGAGCTGGGGTTCCTTTAGCTGCCTTAGCTCCCAATCATGAGTGATACTCCCATTCTGTAACTATTCAAAGGCCAACACAGAAATTAAAAGAGAATTTTATGGCCTTAAAGGAGGTATAAACTTAAAACTGAGGGTTCAGTAGACAAAGTTGATCTGCCAACAGCTTTCAGACAACTGTGTGTGTATTACAGTACTCAGAGAGAATCAGTGAGGATTCCACAATTGCATGGAATGAGCAGACCATGAATGACCTAGCATCACTTTATTTCTCTTTACAAAACAGACAGAGGCCATTCAATTCTTAATTTTCTGAAAATGAAGTGTCATTAACATTTTGGACAACTCTGGACACTGGCTGGGGCCAAATAGCCTGTGTGTGGGATGTTCAATGAATACACCAGATGAAAAATGTGAGGTTATATGTATCTGAATCAACTTTGTCTTGTTTCAAACAAGCTGGGTTTTTTTCTTGTTTTGTTTTTTCCCATGATTCTTCTTTGCTTTGAACATTTGAACCATGCTAGAACTGACACTTGCAAATGGGTTTTTATTTTCTGAACACAGATAATGCAAACCATAAAATCTGGATTTTTTCCAATGTACATTTTTACTCCCCTAAAGTCAGTGATGGCTGTAACAGCTTTCCAGATTTCCTCTGAAGTCAGTGAAAAAAATCTCATCAACTTTAAAGTATGGAAGTTTTCCTTGTTAGTGGAAGTGAATACTACTGAGGCTTTTTTGTTGTTGTTGATTTTCTTTTTAATATGCATCATTCTGCAAAATCTTGATTCTACATTAGTTGCTCGCTCTTTTTAGTAAAAACATTAGGAGTTTTGTATCTGAACTTGGATTTATGGCCGAAGCAGAAACAAAAGTGCTTCTATTTCCAAAACAATTTCAACAGACATTATAGGAGATACCTTACAAGTACATTCATTGAATTATTGACTTGCACAGGCTGACTATTTGCATAAAAAAGAAGCAAAATGGCCACAACATTTGGCTTGATTTAGATCATTAATTCCACCACAAATCCTTTGGATTAGTCAGTCTATAGGGACAGAATGCATATGTTCACAGCATGAGCTTGGATGATCCACTTTGCCTCTGAAGTTCTTTCCCTCAAGCCACAGGAGATATTGCAGAGCACTGACTTCCAAAGCTGCCCTTTAGCACCTAACCTGTTCTTTAAGATGTCAGCCTTGTACTTCCTTGCCTTTTAAGCAATGCAGAAAAATGTCTTCTGAAAACATCAACATGCTATTGCTCAAAACCTTAAGGTATATATTAAAGCTAGATGCTGGGTTTCTCCAAAATCAATTTATTTAACTAAATTTATGAGTTATAAATAAAAATGTAACAATACATAGGATAATACCTATTAAAGATCATAATAGGTAAAAGTAACTTCCTTTTTGCTGAATTTTACTTATACCATTTTAATTAAATCAACTAATATCAAAAAATACTTTTAAAGTATCATATGTAGAAGATAATTAATGTTATTCTGTGTTAGTCCATGATCCCATAAAACATTCTGCATAGATGCACTAACTTTCCTGCTCAGCATAGGCTGGGTGGGAACTGCAGTATGGACCTCCAAAATCCTCTGGGGCCATTTTCTTGGGTAGTTTCAATCTACAGCATGCTGTTGAATCAAATCACCTCATACCTATTCAGTTTATTAAGCTGTCTGAAAATGGATTTTGGTATCAGTATTTTGCATCTTTTACCAACCTCTCTCCAGGTTGCAGCAGAATGTACAACTTCATTTTTCATAGAGGGTTTTGATAAACTTGCAAAAGTGTTCATATTTTCCTGAACAAAATTTTTGATGAAAGTCTGTGCTGATATATCACTGACAAGTTTCTTTATTGTCTATTGTCCTTTAACTTTTTTTCATTTCTTTTTATAAGCATCATCCTCTTTGCCACTAGGATCTAAAAGATGAGAGGTAATCTTTGACTTTTGTCATTCTCTACCATTGCATGCAAGTCTTATCAGTTTTTTCCATCAAATATTAAAGTCTTCAATCTCTTGTGTAGGTCTTAATAACCAGTAATTAGCAACATTTTAGTTGTGTCTGTCGTTATGACTCTAGCCTTCAAATATATCTTCTCTGGTGGCTTTGTTGGCTTGGATTTGGTTTGTTTATTTCCAAATGCTGCCAAAGTGATCTTTCGTTTGCCTAATTCTGATCTTAACTTTTAGACACACACTCTGAAATTTCAAATGTTGGTCTGTTACTGATCATTTCTTCCTACTCTATAGCACTTTCCCTGATGACCCCACCAATTAAAAACATTACTTTTAGCAAGTTCTCAGGAAATTATTCGGGGTGAGAGAAACTAATGATGAGCAAGACTTTAGTTCAAGGGAATTAAATGCATAACTGCATAGAGAACTTTCAGTAACTAGTGTTTACATTAAGGCACGTAATTTGGTATCTGGCTGAATCAGAGTCCAAATAAATGTAATTTTATCTTATCTTTGTGCAATATATCAGATTAACATTTCTAGACTGCCAAGATCATTGTTGGTGTTAAACAAATAACACTAAGCCAGACTGCTACAAATTTTTACTGTGGCACTTTGCACTTAGAATATCATCTGTCAAAAGATTGCTCACAAAGCACTTTACAGACATTAACTAATTGGGCCTAATGACACTTCTCTGGAAACAATGGAGCGTAATTAATTCCCTTTTGTGAAAAGGGAATTTAAGGCACAGAGAGAGCAAATGATTTTTCCAAGGTCACGAAGAATATTGCAGAACATGTGGGAACAGAACTCAAATCCTCCAGCCCTCCAAGACTGTGATCTAGGCACAGGAACAGAGCTATCAACTGTGGGAGGAGGACAGTTCTTCCTTCCTTTTCTTTGTTATTACAGAAGTATGAGAAATTAATTGCTTTCATTAATTCCACACTAATGGCCTGCGAAGTAACAGCCCATTAGGAAGCAAGCTATTTGCCTCTCCAAGCTCTGCATGTAAACAGCAGTGAAGAAACTGTGTATTTTCAAGTTATCACTCTGTCCAGGACCATGTATTGTTTGTGTTATTAATTTTTATTGATAATATCATTTACTATTTATTGTAGAGTTGTGTTTCTAATCCCGTGCATTTGTATTCCTCAGAGTTAAACCTTACAGCAACAAGAAATGGGCCACAGAATTTCAATTTATGTGTAAGAAGTTATTTCAAGGACTTCAGACTTTCAAGACATGTAAATTCATGTCTTGGCTTTGTTATAAATTTTGAGAATTTTGTTTTTTAGCTTAAGCATTAAAGTCAGAGTCTTCCCAGCCTTCACTGAACAGCTAGAAGAGACAGGCAGTTCCTGTCTGCCAATAACAGGTATTGCACCACCACAA
>VXBB01010004.1:22613-58438 GCA_013399915.1 Illadopsis cleaveri | reverse complement strand
AAAAAAAAAAAGGAACTAAGCATTCTGCTTTAGAAGTCAGCTTCCCTCTGTTCTCTGTTTAAATATCCAATTGTCTCCTCTAATTAGAGTTGTTGCATAGTTATTATATTATAAACTTATTATAAACAAAATAAGTGTATGGAGTCAAACTTTCAGAAGTGTTTAGGTATCTAACTGCTTTGGCAGCACCTTGGGAGGTCTTGATAAAGGCGCCTGAGTCCCACTGGATGGAGAACAGATTGGAAATGGGTAGTTCGTAGAGACACGTCCTTCCATTTCACACAAACTCTCTTCACCAATCACTTCTTTAATTGTCTTGTGTCTTATTACTTTGGTAGTATTTTTTAACTCCTCAGTAACATTGACACAATGAAGCATAAAACAAAATATAAAGGGAATCTCTGAGCAGGACTCATCTGCCTGTCTTTGTAACTGCTTTATTCAAAGGTTAAGAAAATGAGAACTTAAGCTTTGAAGCTTTGCGGATGGAAATAGACTGACTGTAGGTCTTTCTACATACTTATTAGGGTCTTTTGAACATTAACTGCCTTTCTGGATAGACTTTTCTTGCAGTTCATACTACAAGGTAACCAATGGAGGTAACATTGGAAGCTGTAGCTGGACTTGCTGAGGGAGGATCTGCAGAGGTCTTTTTGCTGAAACAGACAAACAAGAATCCCTTTGCCGCTCTCCCATACAACCTGATTGGAATTTGCACCTCACTTTGCATTGATAAATTGCTGACTAAAACTTATAGCAGTGGACAAAGAAAGCAACAACTGGGATCTACACAAACTAATACAAAGAATTAAATCCAGAGTCTGCAGAACATTTTTTTGTTTTTTTAAAAAAGCCACCCTTTTTCTTGTTGTATTAGCCATGATGGATTTAGCAGCTGAATCAGGCAACAAAGATTATATTAAACAAAAGACAGTTTATAAAAGGTTTCACATCTGGACAGAATTTTTCTTCTCTATAAAATAAGAATTTATTTTATGATTTATAAATTGCAGCTCTTAAACTGTTCATTGAGAAATTGTCTATAACCTAACTCTAGTTCTTTTAAAGACTACAAAGAAATGTTTCATTTTAAATGGATACCATTGACATTCCCCTGCACTGACTTCTCTTCTGACAATTATTTTCCACGGATGCTGTAGCTATTAGCCGTGTGGTAGTGCATGGAACATGAGACCAAGGTACATTACATTTGCTGCTGCTGTAAAGCTTTGCTGTCCTCAGTTTGAACCTAGGTGAGCAAAAATGGCTATTTCAGAAAACTAGAGATACAATCTGCAGGATTACAGGTATCTAGCAAGGCTATTACAGCCTAATATTTTAGTATCTAATTCCAAGGGCATCCAGTAACAGGCAGAGCTCAGAACGACTCCCAGCTGGCAGTGCTTCTAAAAGAAACCAGACATTGTCTTAACTGGGTTCCAAATCTACAGACGTAATTGTGTACTGATGGCCATGTGGCCTCTTAAAACACAGCATTTAAATAATGGGCATTTAGCATGTACCTTAAGGTTATGACATTAGCTCCTTTCTCTCTTCTTGCACCAGAGCCACCAAGCCCTGATCCAGATAACAAAGTGTTTGCCTATCTTTTCACACAGACCACATCCCATAGACGTGGATGATTACTTTGTCTGGTTGTACAATTTTCCTAATCTCTCCCAAGGTCCAGTACATCCCATATTCACTTTATTTTCTCAGCTTGTACCTTAACCCCACAACTGATCATCTCTGCCCCACAGTAAGTTTAAATATATGAGAAAGCACTGCTGCAGGTCCTCCCTCCTCTGCTCCTTTCTTCCCAGACTCTCTACATGATCAAAACCCTCTTAGCTGAGGCCAGTAGTCCTACTATTCTGGTCATTGCTGAACCTACAGCCTTTTTCAGGGCAAGCCATGATGCTCCACTGGTAAATATATATCAGCTCCTTCACTATTCCCACCTTGTACAAGGCAGGATAGTTTGGCTATTGGGAACCTACAGAGAGGGGTGCCAGAAGTGTTTTGCTGATCACTCAGTCCACCTACAAGCCGCCTGAAGGGCCTGAGGGAAAAATTCCCTTCTGCTGTTCCCTGAGAGCAGGCATCCTCTGCTATACACAGAGTCCCATATGTGTGAAAAAATCTCTTTCTTACAGAATAGGAAACCACAGCCTCTGGTCCAGCAGTCATATCCATCTGCCACATTTCTGCCCCCAGACACTTCATGGCAGGACTAAAATCCTTCATCCTTGGAAAATATTTTTTTTTCCTTTTTTCTCCATTATACTTATATTAGTCCACAACATATTCCAGAAAGTCTGCACAGTTTGTGTAAAATCCATAGAGACCAATGAGTTAAATACCAGCTCAAAAATGTGCAACCTGAAAGCAGAGGCTTTAAATGCAGACAGTTTGTCAGCAATCTCTCCACTTCCTCTCACTAATAATATTGTGCTATAGTACTCTTAGCACAAACTCTTATAATGACATTACTGGAATTGCTGTAGAGGTATAATATATCCTAAGGTAGATTTATTATAATGCTAAAATTTTTGATATCCATACATTTTTTTGTCAAAATTTTCATGATGATACTATTTTTCTCCTAGCATGTGAGAGAAAAGTAGTAATTTGCTGGTTTATGTTTGTGTTACCATATCTCAGAAACAGATTAAATTTCTCTCTAATATTATAGAATTTGAATTAATGTTTGAGGCCTTAATTTACCTTTCCCATGTGTAAAATAGGAATATTTATCCATAATGCATTTAATATCCATCTTTCAAAAATGCTGCCGTAACAATACACAACAATTTGGAAAAAGAAAACATAAGAGGCTCCAAACTGTATTTCGATTAGAGGATTATGCCAAAACACATAATACCATATCACTAAGAGAGCTGCACTAAAAAAAATTAGATTAACTGCAAAATCAGATAAAAAATTACTTCACTGGCCCATACTGCTGTGCCTGATTTGGATGGCATTCAAAAATCATGTTTTGTAAATGACTGAATAATATGAAAAACTTTTTTGTCTGTACAGAACTATATTTCAATCAATCTTTTAGAAAACCAGAGGCCACACAAAAGTGAACAGATGTTAAAGGAAACATGTGAATTGAACACTTTAAATAACTGATAGTTTTGTGTGTTCATAGATACATGTCATCTGGCTTCATCTTACTCGGTTATTCTGAGCCCTTGTGACTCTGGTCCCACCAGGCTGCTATTTAACTCCCTTATTTTAGACAAATACCTTGTATTGGGCTGAGCTGCCTTTGAGACTCATAAAGAGGGAACCTGAAAAACTACCTTGGAGTAACTTACATCCATGCTTAAAGTGGAGTGAATAAATTAAGAACAAAAGTATCTAAAGGCCTGTAAATGCAATACAGCTGGGGATTTGTCAGTGACATCTAGGGGAACCTGACCATCTCAGTCTGGTAGGATCAAACCAGGGAACTTGTGGGAAAGAAGACTGGCCTAAATTTGAGAATAATTTTTCATTATAAAGTAAAATTTCTCTAGTTCTCAAAGTGATGACTGCAGCCAGGAGCGATTTTTAGCTTTCAAACTATATCTGGCAAGATCTTTGCCGAGATCTCAGCTAATTATACAGTGAATGTTTAAAGGCAGTTTTTAATTCCATAATGGACCCACCACAAGAGATTTTTTCTATGAAAAGTGCTGGATATAGAGTACATGCCACTTTTCCAGAGAGATGAGTGCAGAAAAGTCTATAGGTGTCACGAAACATCTCACCTTTATCCAAAGTAATAACCAGATTAATTTATCTGCACTAAGATTTTTCAGAAGTGCTAATAAATTTAGGGGGACCATGGGACATAAGGACAGCTATTTGGCTATTTCTACATTTTTCTTTTTTAAATCTTGCTCCTCTCAGGAAGAAAACTGTATTATATTTGTACACAATGGAAAAATTGTCTTTATTTACATTGATGCCACAGCAGATTAACATTTATCTATTTGCCCCTTTTCATGTCATCTGAATGTAGGCATCCCTCAGCCACTTGCTGTCAATATGATTCTTTCCACAGCTTGTGCTGCGTGCTGGTGATCTTCATGAACCATCCACCCTGCTGTCTATGTTCCCTCAAACAGACTCATAGGGAGCCCATGTTAATTTGGAAACCTGGAAGTTTCTGTAAAAGAGCTCTATACTTTAATTGCATCCATTTTAAAGAAATCAACCTGATTCAGTTCCTGAGCCAAGTCCTCATTTTCTCACACAATAAGGGGTGGGAAAATTTTCAGAGTGGAATAGATGAACCTCTCTCTTTCACTGTCAGGGTCTGAGAGATGCCCAGAAGCATCTCTGAATCACTCTACTCTTATAAATAAGTGGGCTGTCAAGGTATTTTCAGAAGTCTGCTGTCAAGAACTGTATCCTGCCTGCAAGCCAAGAGAATAATTCAGGAAATGAATGCTGCATTTGTGGAGAGTAGAAAATGTTGTAGAGTCAAGATTTTCATTTCCAGCAAATCTTTAACATTCAAACACAGGAACTAGCATGAACATCCAAACTATTCACACATATTTTCTATTTTCAATAGAGTTCCACCAAAAATAGTTTGGTTCCTCTTTCCAGTGTTGAACCTATAACAGAGAACATGCCATTCTCTTTGACAGCTTTTGGAAACCAAGGACACTTGCCTCACATTGAGGTGGCCATTAAAAGAATGCATTTTAAATACATTAATGCCATGAGAGTTGGGAGCTTCCTAAAAGGGAAACATTATTATAATGACACTCTATGCACCCAAACTTACAAAATACATGACATAGGCACAAAAAGAAGATGTTCTTGAATAGACCTTCAGGTAGTCAGTGGACTACCTCCCAAATGACACATTTAGGACTCCTAGGCAATCCAGAATGCAGAATATGTACTAGTTTTCCTTTCTTACCTGATAGAAATGCATATCAGAACACAAAAATATAATTTCAGTTCCTTAATTTGCCTAATGTAGTCATTTGGAAATGGTTTTATTCATCTGTAATCTTTGTAGAGGAGATTATGAAGTATAATTTGAAACAATAAATCAATCTAGAATTTAAAACTGAATTTATAATCTAGAATTTATAATCAAAATTATAATCTTTCACTGATTATGGAGCAGCAGATTTTAAAGATTTCAGAGACATTTCATAAATTCCTTACAAAGGTGCACAGGATCTGATCCAAGCAAAGTCCTCCTGCAACTTCCTAAGCAGAGTCTAAGGCAAGGACTTAAATATGTCATCTTATATGTATATATATGTGCATATAAGATGATATACTCCATATATTTCTGTGTTTTCCTCTGATAAGGATTCTGCTGCACTTTTAGCCTCAGAAATAAGACATACAATATGAATTTTCTGTTCCTGTAAGAATCAGGAAAAAATGTCCCTTGACTCACAGATTCCATGCAGTGGTCTCCCTTGTCTGGAGCTTGGGAAAAGCAACACTATCACATCTACTGAAGTTGCTGGGAATTTTGAACCTAACATCACTGTTATCTGTCTCATGTCTATGGTCAGATTCATTTCATGGCCTAAGTCAGGTCACGAAGTCTGAAAGTCTTTACAGGAAGCATATTCAGATGTTTGTATCCTCAGCATACACAGTTGTAAATTCAAGTGTTTATGTAGAGAGATGATTCATCATACACCTGTAGGGCTAATACGTAGATTCAAATTTTGCATTTAATCTTAAGAAGCTCTCCCTGGAACCATTATCATTATAAGTGTTATTAACATCAGTAGGGGATCTCTACAGCTACATGGGACTTAATTTGCTGCTTCTGACAGAGCAGACACTATATATATATCTCAAGTATAGTCAGTATTTTCAGGAACTACATTGATGCTACTGAGCAGGTTTTTGCTTTATTTTGCTTCACTTCATATCTTTACCCCCTGCTGCATGCTGTAGTTTGCTTTTCTACACTTTTTCCTTCCTTTTAGTTTAATTTAGTGAATTGAAGTGAGCAGACAAATTCACTTGTGAATTGCCATTTATTATACCAAGCTCTCCACATCCATGGAAATTGCTTTTTGCATCTTTAATTTGCAGGCAGTATGTGATAGGAGTGTAAGCAGGGTCTGTCCCACAGGATTATTAGACAGATGAAAAATGAGGTGCAATAAGAGTGGAATAAATAGAACAACACAATGAAAGAACAGCTAGTGAGAGCAGATTATTTGGGAATACTTTCATGCCTTCCATGTTCAGTGGCAAGGGACACTATTCTGATCCTTTCTGAGTTGACAGAAGTGATGGTAGGAAGAAAAGGTGTTTGTATACATTTGACATTTGAAATTTCAGTGCACTAGGAAAATGTCCACGATAAATAAAAGGAGCCAAACATGTCCAAGAAGTGATTAGCTGCTTTGAATGGTTTTTTTTCAACAGTCAGCATGGTGCTATCAAAATCCAAACCAGTCTTTTATTATCAAATAGGGACATCATGCTTGATAATACATTTTCAGTTGATAATATATTATGAATTAATACATACATTATCAAGAATGGACCTCCCTGAATATTATAAGATCATTGTAATGGTGGCCAAGGAAAATTATTTTAATCTTCCATATATGGATCTGAAAATGCAAAAAAAAAGTATATAATCCTGTCACTAATGTACCAAGGATTCTTAGTACGACAGTGGTTAAAGAAAACAAGAAGATGGATGCCTGGTCAACTGACAAAGGGTCAACAAAGCTGTATATTTGTGGTGATAAGGAAGATCTGAAGCAATATCTGCACAAGCAGATAATCCAGGAAGATGGAAGCTTAAAAAATCACAAGCATTGTGTAGGTCTGTCCTTAGTACCAGTCTGGGACCTTGTGCAGTCCTCTGTCTGCTGCTGAGGTGCAGCATCCACAGGCAGTGCCTTCAGAGCCATGGATGTCTCTAAATGTCAAGTAAGTAACAACAGAGACTTGAGAGTCTCCAAAACAGATCAAAATGTGACTGGCCTGAAAATAAAGGGGCTACATTCATCCAATGAATATTTATTAGCCCCAGACAGCTCCTTTCTCATAAATTGGTTAGGAAAGATAAACCGGAAAAAGACCTGATAAAGCAAAATTAAATGATCTCATACACAGCTCAACTACCCTCCTGATTTTAACTAAGGACAGGAATTTGTCTCACAGAACTTAACCTCTAGATCTGAAAAGTTCAGCAATCTGAAAGAGAAAACGAAAGATGGTAAGTGATGACTTGGTAAAATGTAAATACATTTGACTTGGAATAGGAGAGGCTCTTTGAAGAAAAGCTATAGAAAAAAAAAAGAAAAAAAAGGTGAGAAGATGGTAAAAAACCTGTGAATTAGTCTTCAGCATAGTACATAAAAGATGGCCTTAAGAGTATCAACAACTTGAGTTCACGTTGTACTTTTCCAAACTGCAATATCTCAAGATGATCTATGTAACAGCTTGAACTATTGTGATGAGGAGTTCATTTTGACTTGGGACTTAATTACAGCATTTACACATTTACATTAGTTGTTATTAACTACATTCAGTGACAAAGAAAATAAGGATCATTGAAAGACAAGTTGTTTTTAAAAAACCTTTTCTTTGCTTAAAATAGAAGTCATCTTAAAGAAGTTATTTTGAAACAAAATATACACTTGATAGAAAAGTAGCAAAAATTTACTGTCCATATTATTACTGCATTTGATAGATTCAAGAAAAAAATGCTAGGATAGGAGATGAAACAATGATTTTGGTCTTAGAAAGTACTCTGAGAAACAATCAATAGGTTGTGGACATGAACTTCAATGAATCATCTTAACTTGTGATGGAAGCGTCCTTCCACAAGAAACTGCATTTCAACTCAGATGGTTTGAAAGGGGATTGCTGGTTCCTCAGCAGAGAGAAAATGATTTTGGAAAAATAAAGCTTGCAAAAACCTGAAGGCCAAAAACATATTTTCATGACTGACACAATAAAAGCTTTATTTACTTTCTGTTGTGTGACCTGCACTACTCCTGCAGTCATCAATATAATCATATTGTGGAAGAGCCAACAAGAATCAAAAGCCATCTAGAGTCTTATAATTTTGATGTCATTTACTGGTATTTCAGTAAACTCTTAAAAGGCACTATGAACTTATTTACTGATTGGCTGAAGCCTGTTTCTGAGTCCATTGTTGTCCTTTCAAAATGTTATCCTGGTTTCAAGAACCACTGAAAAGCATAAGCAATCTTGTTTTTCACTTGAATCTTTTAACATTGTCTTCTCACTCTCAGCTATGACAACTTTGAGCTGTTACCTTTTATGAAATAAGAAATTTTTATCATATCTCCTCAGAATTCCTACTGGCAATCTCTTCCTCACATTTATCAACACTTACTATTTCAGTCAGTTTTGCATCTGCTTGGTTTCTAAGGCAATATGCAGTGCATCCATTCATTAAATCTCAGGAATCACATGACTACTTAGAAACTGATGCTATCAATGCATAGATCCTACTGTGAGACATTTATTTCTTGCAAGATTGATTACGGTAATTTTTATTAAATAGATTTCCTAAAGCTGTCTGGACAAATTTACAGTCCTGTTTGCTTCCATTCTTCTTGTCCTTAAAGCAGCAACACCTTTCTAGGGATTTCTGTTTAATGAAGAGAATGCTCCGGTCATATTGATCACTTGAAAACCATACTATCTTTCCAAGGTTTCAGTCTTTCATTGTTTTCCAGCTCCTGGTCTGGCTCCTTGTCCCCAGATCTCAGCTCTGCCTTACAGCACTACATCCCTTTGTTTCACTCAAGCACAGAAGATGTTTTCTGCTAAGTCACCAGCTTCATAACACCACTCTGTATTAACATTTCTAATCCTAAAGTCTCTTCTGAATGTATCAGCCTTGATGCTGATACTGTTCAGGTCTAGCAAATGCTGCTGGGAGACTGCAGAGCCAGTCTGAAATGTGACCTGACACTAGGTGTACATTAAAAAGGAGTCTGGTCCAACAGAAGCAAGTATTTTTGGCAAAAAAAAGCTGCATTGAAGCTGTTTTATGGAGGTGTTGAGAGGCCTGCCTTCAAGGCAATGGGAAGATACACTTGGAAGTGCCTGGATCGTTTTCAGCTGGCAACTCTTTTGTTTGCTGATAATCACTCATAGCAAACTCTTTTCCCTGGAAACTCTCCAAAACAGTGCTCTAAGGAAATTTTCCTGGTTGTCCCTGTTACCGGGTGTGGTCTATAAGAGACTTCCACCTCTGCAGGTCTCGTCATATTTTTCTTGGCCGTTTACCACACATAAAAGTGTCAGCGGGAATTTTTTTCTTTGAAAGATGCCAAATAGGACATTAAGCTGGTGGGGAAAGAGGTTTTGTGCTGCACACAGCAGGTATCTCTATCCTTGTAGAACAATATACCAAGTGTTCCAGCTTTTCTCTGTGGAGAGGGCTTCAAACCACTTTCCTGTGAACCTTCCACTGGTGGTTGTGTCAGAATTGTTGCTTTACATTTTTAGTTTTTACAGCAAATAGCTGTGATTCTGTGAGGCTCTGAGTTGGCTCCATAAATCACAAAGACCGGGAGGATACTTCTTAGCATGCGGAAGCAGGAACACTAGGTCTTGCCATGGAGTCACTAATGTCAAAATGAACTTGCAAAGAGGAAATACACTGTGAAGGTGCTGTTTTTGGACACGCAGATGGGCAGGTTTACTCTCTTATTTGCACATGGTGTTGCAGCTCACTTCTTGTATGTTTGTCACCCTTCTCTCAGTGTCTAGAGTGGTTTAAGAGTAGAAACTTCTATTTCATTGTTCTTTAATATGCAAATCAGATTGTGTTGACTTGGGCATCTTCTAACACTGGTTAATTTCTGTTTTAGCTCAACTGAGAACAGTGCTTACCAGATTAATTTCTGAATTATAGATGTAACCAATGTAATATCCATGTAATTGTCCCAGAAATTAATTTGGCATATTATATTTAAATATTTATGTGAACATAGTCTCCATTCCCGCCCATTTAAATATTTTCTTCTCTTGCTTAGCTATACAAGATCTGTGGCTGAAAACAACCTGATTGTCATTGTATTGGAGTACGCTATCAATAACACTTAGGCCCCCACAGAGAGGAAATCAGGCAGAGTAGGGGGCTCTTTTTCCAAATTAGATTTCTTGGAATAGAGAAAAAGGAAAACCCATTATTTCAAACATCTGTCTGCACTAGAAAGCCTTCACCAAAATCACAGGATGTGTCATAATTAAATGGCTTGGAAATAATTTCTTGAGAGCAGAAATTTTATATTCAGTCATGCATAGCAGAACATAGGAGATTTTCCCTTCAAAAAGCTTCCTTGCAGTAAATTATTATACTCCCTAGAAAACAGGATCTGATATGAATCCAAAACAGAATTAAAACTTTTAAGCATACAAAGGTTTCATTTATGAAGATGGAGGTAACTAATTTATAAATTCCCAGGTTCTGACCTCTGAGGATTCTTTTTCTCTGTGCTAATGTTTCAGTCACTCATCAATAAAATGCTTGCTGATCACCCGAGTAATGGAACAAAGAGGAGTTTGAGTGATAAGAGTTTGCCACTGCTCAGATGTTCCTGAGCGCAGGTTTTTTCTACGTGAAGAGCAAGACCATGACTTTCCTTTTGTATCCTCAACCCAATGCTGCCGAGAAAGTGGTGGCTGCAGAGAAAATAGATCAAAAAGCATTCTTGATATGAATTTAGATTCAGGGATGTGAGTCAAGAGCCAGACATACATATTTTGCACGGAAGGCATGAGAACCTGAATGTCTGACACTTATGTAAGTGATGGTCTCATAGTCATAATCCCACAGTGCACCCTCAAGGAAAAAATCTTACATTTCTGTGAATCCCTGTGGAAAGCAATATTTCTTTGAAAGATCTAAACCTAAAACCAGAGGTGAAGGAAGAAGGATGAGCTGAGTAAAATGTCATTTCAAACAATAACTTCTTGAAGTTGCAGATTACAGTGTTTATGAATGGAGATTGACCATATACCTGGGCGGAACAACTCTCAGTCTATTTAAAAGAAGAAACAACCCTTTTGTGGGTAAGTGGGAATATCATATCACAACTGTGAAACAACATACTTAGACTAAGCATTGAAATTTCCCTCTGTTCCAAAGAGATATTAATCACCACAGGAAAAAGGAATCTGTCTGTTATCCTTAGAGAAAAGTGCTAAAATGTATTAAAGTTCAATAAACAGTTTCACATGACATCAACACTGTTTAGTGCAAAACCTTCAGATCTTTCACTCCTCTATAAAAAGACATCAGTTTTTGAAATGTACATACTAAAAGAAATACAGGGACAGGATGGTTGTGAATATAGAAAACTATTTGTACACAATCAAGTTAGGTAATGGCCCAAAAAATTGCTCTATAAATCAATCAGCCCTCTATACTTGTTTCATTAAGGGATAATATAACTCTGATATCATTTCACTAAAGTTGGCTAAGCTTTTCATATTTGATTTCCATCCAATTTTTTTAGCAGAACTCAGCATTTTAGAAACAAAGGAAAGAAAAAAAATCCAGTGCAGATGTACATTTTCCTGATGCTTAATGCAGAACAGCAAGGTTGCAGTACATTAGTCATCATGGCAAACAGCCGATATGGAATATTAACTGAACTTTGAAAAAAAGTTGTATTTGTTCTAAATGCTTATACTGGTGTTCGTAGACCATTTTCGTATTCTATAGTGAGTGTGAAAATTATCATTAAGTGAGGACTTTACAGCAAACCTCTTCCTACAGGCAAATTTTGCAGCTCTAACTGATGGTAACGTGTAGTCATACAATCAGACCTTAAGTCAATTTTTGCCTCTTGATTTGCACAATTTTATTCTGAAACGCTTTGTACAGAATGAGAAAAACAGCCACTGATATTTCCTGGAAGCACTTCATTCCTGATTTACCTCCTGCACATTCTTCACTTGAGCCTGTTAACAACCTTCAACTCTTAGGAAAGGTGCTAAGCTCCCTCTGTTGCCGTTTAGGTCAATGGGTTGACAAGAGATTTTGACTAAACATGTGATCATGTCATGTGCAGGATCACTTAATTTTTGAGTGAGATGAGATCATGTGTCTCCTTAAAATCAGCTTACATAGAGTTTGGTGGGATCCATATAACAGTTCATGCATGCAATCATAAGTCATCTGATATATCAAAAATAAACACACCCTCAAAAATATCGACTTGCCCCCAATCCTCTTCTTTGATGATGTAAAGTGAAATTCATCAGATTTCTAATCTTGGAGGCTTTATTCTAAGGGTAAGCTACAGTGTCTGTTGGCGTGTGTTCAGAAATCATACTCATACATAATGGATAATTTCCATTTCAGTTCTTAGACACATGAAAAATCATGAAAAATCATGAGAATGAGCAATTGGCATGATTTTTTCTTTTAGTGATGAACAGGTTAACATTTGTAAAATATTTTTCGGTGCTGATGTCACGTTATTTTGTAAGCTGAAATAACAAGAGAGGCAAATGCTAGTTTTCAAACATTTTTCTTGTTGTAATCATATTTTCACTTTATTACTGATTTTTTTATGTCTGTGTCTTTAATCCATTTCAACAACACAGTGTTATATATTTTCATTTTGTTCATTCTTATACATTTATTCACTTGCATTTTTTCTTACCTTTTTCCTCATGCTGTGATACATTTGTCCCTCTCTCTACATCATGATAAAGTTTTTCTTCATTGATCTGCTGATCTGGGCATATGACCTTCTTCATCTTGGCTTATCCTTATTTTAGCTCAGAAATAATTAGATTTCACCAAGTTCTGAGGAAGGTATATCTCACCTCAGAAGAAAGTTCTCCAAGTGGCAAATAAATTACACAACAGTTAGCAAGGTCCACTCTGTGTAGCAGAGACTTCTGAATCCTCCCATGCTCCACCACAGGATACAGCAAAACTGGTTATCTTCACTCATCTCCTATGAGGCCCATCTCCTATAGTCAAGGATCAATGTTATTTGTGTTTCTTGTGCTTGTCCATGTGCCAAACACTCATATCCAGATTCCTGGGTCTGTGTCCACACTGCCTGATTCACATGGCACTCTCAGCCTTACTATCTAGCCTAATCCTTTCAGCTCTTAGAAGTCTATGGCCCTGATCCTCAGACTTCAAAGCATATTCCAATCTGAATAAACACATACTCCCTAAACCACTCTCACTGTCTCACTGCACTCTGCAGTTTTCCTGTAATGAATTAGTTTGATTTTAGGGGTGGTTTTTTGTTTTGTATTTTCTGGTTCTTTTTTTCCTTTTTTCACTTCTCTTAGTGGAAAGCTTAGAAACAGGTGTCTGACTGATAAGAAAAGACATTCCAGTTTTCCACTCCCTCTACACTAGATCAACCATCATCATAGTTTAGCTAGCAGAATCATATGTGCTAATGCATCTACAGAACTGCAATGAAATACGTCCCTGGTTAGCAAGACAGGGGAAGGTTGGTCTGCAGATGTAGACATGGCTTATAGATAAATATGCCAAAAGAAGCGTGAAGCAGTAGTTGTAAAATAAGGCAACTGAAGTGGAACAGATGAGAACAGAACGAAGACAATGAAAAAGGAGAAGAAGACTGAGTCTATAAATCTGTTGGGTTAGAGCAGAATCGCTTTTTCTTCATGCCTTAATCAAGTAGAAATATTTTTGAGTAGGGGGTGCAATGTGCCTTTCTCATACTAGAAAAAGTGGTAAAACTATAATCTAATCAGCTATTTGGATAGTTAAGATGCTGCCTTGTGTTTAGGCAGAAGCAGCTGGAGTCAAGATTAGATTGGTTCAAAGCAGAATAGGGACAGCCTGTAATTATTGCAGTTCTCTGAGCCCAGAATTTTACTTTCCATGGGCAGCTGGAGGATAGCTAGACAGCTGCTCTCTACCATTAACAGAGAGGTAAGTGACTTTTTTAATCCATTTCCAAAACTAGACTGCTCTTAGACTGACAGACATCCAAAACTTTCAGTATCATCCTAGCTGTGTCAAAAACGGAGAGCAATAAAGTTGATTGATTTAAAAAATGGTATCTGTGATATATGCAGCCCAGACAAATATTATATATTTTGATTTCCAGCCAGGTAATTTTACTTCAGGCTGAAGACATTAACACCCAGAGAGGACTGACAGCATGGGTGACTGCTTGAAAAGGAAATAAAAAATCCTGTGGGTCTACCATTTAAATATTTTTCCAGAGCAACCTTTGAATCAGGATGGCAACAGATTGATCTTGTAGACTAACAACTGATAATAAGGTTTGAAATATTCCATGAAGAGAAGAAACAGTTTAAGGCCTCTTGGTTAAAGAGAAGAACTAACAACCTACTGGGATCAAAAAGGATTGACTTTGCCAAAACAGTATGGGATGAAAAGAACAACTGAAAAAGTCTTAATTTCCTTTTATGGTTCAACAGCCAGAGTACATACAGGCAAAATAGATAAGGACTTTAATGGTTAGAGGAAAAGGTGCTGAGTTTGTAAATGAAGTCAGTGTGGAAATCATTCCTGCCTATACATTTTTTAAAAAGTGAACAGACAAAGAACAGGATAAATGTGTTTTACAAATGCTAGAAACATATGTAACAAGATTGTGGTATTAGAAACATATGTTGAGGTAAAATTATGATTATATTGGAATGACAAAGAGTTGCTTAAATCAAACTATCAACTGAGAGATAAAATTACCAACATATAAAGTTTGCAGATGGGTGAGGTAAAACAAAAGTAATGAGAGAGGGAGAAATTTGCACACAGGGAGAAAGAATACTGAATAAACAGAAATAAATGACAGTAGGATTTGGCTGACACAATAGGAACTATTTGAAACAAATTGAAGAATAAGATATGGAAAAAGTTAGTCCTTGGATCTTGCCAGAGAACTTCAGAAGAGAATGAGAAAGCATTATCAGGAAATGTTTTTACAGATGAAGGAAGTCTGTATCAAACTTGGTATAATGATTGTGTTAGGAGTTCAATTGCCTAGATATTTCCTAGGAAAATATTAGTGGGGAAAAAGTAGGAAGGAAGTATGATTTTGAAAGTAATACAAGATTGCTTCCTGTACAGGAAAAGGGTAATGTGCATGTAGGGACTAGAAATAAAGCAGATACAATGAATACAGTCAAAGATGGGGTGAATAATAAATTAATTAGTGTAATACCAAGGCTGAAATGCCAGAAAGACTGTAAAAAGGTAAAGAGGAATTTTATTTTAGTAAAATCAGACTCTGAATGGCTATTAATAAATTAAAAGTAGCATGAGAGCATCCAGCTCTGCCAAAGGACATCCAGAAACCTGTGCAAGATAAGTTTCAGAAGGATATATTCAAAATACAAATAATATATTGTGAATGACAACAGAACAAGCACTGAAGTTGTTTTGGAGAAGAACCATGCCATATCTATTTTCAGTTTAAGAACAAGTAGAATTATTTTGAAGACAGTAGTCAAAGTTTCCAACAGCTTAATTGACCTATGAGCTTGCCCCATCCATGGTGTTACCACTCCTGACATAAAGGCAGGAGAAGGAACTGGAGTCAAAGAGAAGAGACTGGATGTGAAGGGGGAAATACAAATGTCTAAATGAATACTCACATATTTTCCTGCTTCTGAGGGATGAGCTTCACAAAAGAGCCTGGGTGCCATGCAGAGGGCCCAACAGTGATCCTCCAGTGCACATAACTCATTTCAGATGTGGAGAACCTGACCTGAGACCATAATTTGTCTATTAGAGGAGGACTCAGTTCTCCAAGGAAACTACTTTTTAATGAACAAACAGGTAGCTTGGGGCAAGCTGCTTTTATCTTTTTATTCTGGAGATGATACAATTGTACCACTGACACAGCATTTGCTGTTTGTTGAGTGTTGGTTGTTAAAAGGGTGGCAGATGACTGACTGAGGAGTGCCAGGACAACATTTCAATGCATGGCATAATTTCACCCAGAACTGTGGATACAGTCCTAAATTTCCTATTGCCCTGCAGCTAGTGCCTGTGTTCAGTCCTGGAGACAAGATTATGAGTTCAAGTGTTATTTCAAAAAAATGAAGTCATGTGAAGGTGTACCCACCACCCCTTGGTCATGTTCCTCAGCCTTCCACAAAACGTCCTTCTTCAACTTTATCACTGGCTCAAAAGGGCCATTGCTGAATCTCCTTCTTTGTTTATAGCTTTTTGTTTGTTTGTTTGTTTTGTTTTTGTTTTGTTTTTGTTTTAATAACAAATGCGTTGCAAATACCACTGAAACCGGGTTTGGTTTTAAATTATCTGTGGTGTGTTAATTTAATATGTACAGGAGACTTTTGTTTCACTTTATCCCAGATTACTTCTTTTCACTCTGAATTGCCACAAAATAATAAAATGGACAGAAATTATTTCTACTCTCCTGGCTGTCATCACCTCTATGCAGGGAAACTACTTCTTACCCATTTTTTGGACAATGTTTGCAGCCAATGCACGCATGTTGATCAGTTCAGCCAAAATCACTTTGCATTCCTGTCTAGACACAAGACTAGATTCTGTCTGGATTTCTAAAGCCACAAGGAATCCAGAGGAGAACTGCTGGACTTACTCAACAGAGAAGTGGACAGATACTCTGGTGATTTCCCCTTTGCAAGGAGTACACTTCTTCCACAAAAATATAAACAGGACTCCTTCAGATAAAAATCTGTTCACTTTGTGAAATGCAACATCTCAGTTGTCAGGAAGATTGGGTACACAAAAACATATTCACACTTGCAAAGCTCAAAAGTCAGGTTGAATCTTTATTAGGCGGTAGTCTTAGTGTAGGAACCAAGACGATATATATCAAAATTCTTCATGTGTTCATTCCTATTACCTTTATTCCATGGCTCAGCTCTTATCTGTTCTGCAGTCCTATACATTTGGCCTCTTGGCAGCTGACCATCTGCACTATTTGCAAAATTGGCCATTACATAGACTCTTAACAAAAATGTGTATGTGACTTGTATTGATCTATTCAGTCAACTTCCAGTTTCATCCCCACACCTATTTTGGATCAGTTAATTCTGCATGTCCACTAAACTGCCATCTCAGCACTCCTCAGTCAAAATCTGTTATAAACATTTGGCTTCCTATGCATCTTTGAAAGGACTGAAGCTGAACGTCAGATTGAGTACTAAATACTATACAAAGTCTACACACATACTACTAAATACGGCAGAAAAAGGACTCCACAATTAGTTCCCTTTGAAACAAAAATATTGGGGAAAAACAGAAAGGAGAAGAGATACATAGATTAGCATAGTGTGTCACAATATGACCACCCAGATTGCTGTGTTTGTGAGGTATGAAGTGAGTACATGTGCTCTGTCTTTCTTCACACAACAAAAGGTTCAGACTTTCTTTTTCTGGAACAAGTTAAGAAATAAGATTATCAGTAATTTTCTTGTACTGAGATGATTTGAACTAGTGGTCAAGTTTGAAAGCCCACTTCTGTAAGGACTAAAGCATAATTGTAACATTTTGTGTGTTCCTTGACATTTATGGATCAATGTTATAAGGTTGGTCTCACTGCTGTTTTCCTCTGAGTTTGTGATAATTCCATGCATTTCTCCTTTCATTCATAGCAACCTCACCTGCAACAGACTGGTAGTAACAAACACAGGTCCCTGCTGTATAATTGTCAAGACAGGAAAGATCTGAGAAACATTTTAAATGAATAGAGCTGAGTTTTGTAATTATTGTAAGAAAATATGGATATAAACATTTAAGATTATACCTGTAAGGGAAAGTGATGAGTCCTTGTTTAAGCACCTCTTAGCAGTGTGCCAAAGCATAAAGAAAGAAAAAACTTTACCACTTCCAGGTATATTTCTGAGAATTTAAATTACTCATTATGTCTACTTACTTTATCACTATAAGGCAGTGTAATCATTCACTCACTTGCTTCCAGCAATGCAAAAGAAAAATGGTGAAAAAGTTGAAAAAATAATATTTGTAAAACATTACTTTTGTCAGGGGTAGTTGTCTGATCTTGTGCCTGAAAATCATCAAATCTCAAAATACAGTTTTTTTAAAAGCTTTATTCCTTTTCCTCAAAGAAATATAAAATAGTGACACCAGCACTCCTCAAGCTCTGAACACGAACACCTTTAACAGCATTTGAGTCACAGCAGCACAGTGCAGTTTGTCAGAGTAGACCTGTCCTCCCACACAGACCTTAGTAATATTAACAGGACCCCAAACATCTGCAAGAAAGTACATCAGAACATCAGAACCTTGCTTATTCCAATCACTGCCATATATTTGTATTCAGGAGTCAAACTGAGATCTTCATTTTCTGCTTACACCTAACTGTGGAAATTAATCATTTGGGATTATAATTATACATATGATGCTCAGGGAAATTATAATAACATTGAAGGCACCACATCTTTAGCCTGCATTTTCTCTTAGACATGTTAGGGAATGCTTAATGAAGAATTTTACATCCCATTAAAACTTTATTGCGCACACTACTTCCCACTAAAATTCCTTAGTCAATACCTAAGTGCAGCTTAAAATCAGATACACTTATAAAATATGAACATATTGTACAAATTTCCTGCATGATAGAGTCATTGCAACTTACTAAAGAAGGATAGAGCTCCATGAATTTGGTGCAGTACTCACAGAAATGACTGCTAGTGTTAATACATGCTAGCTGGAGATCAGATTGTGTTTGTGTACTCTTAGATTGCAGTTACCAGAATCTTGATATATGACTGAAAATTAATATACTTAAATTCAATTATTCTCTAATATAAGTCACCTAGTTTTAATTTGTGCTAAAAAATTATTGTGGTAGGTTGACCCTAGTTGGACACAAGATGCCCACCAAAACCATTCTATCATTCCCCTCTGCAGCTGAACAGGGGACAGAAAATATAATGAAAGGCTCATGGGTCAAGGTCAAGACAAAGAGGTGCCACTCACAAGTTATCATTACAGCCATAACAGGCTTGACTTGTGGCAAAAGAGGATTTAACTTATTGCCAAGTCAGAGCAGAATAACAAGAAATAAAACTATATCTTAAAATCACCTTCCACTTTCCCTGCCACCCTTTCTAGACTCAACTTCAGTCACGATTTTCTCTCCCTTCTCCTCTCCAGGAGTATGGAGGGGTGGGGAATAAGAGCTGTGGTTCAATACACATTGTCTCTGCTGTTCCTTCCACCTGAGAGACAGGACTGCTCACACTCTGCCCCTGCTCCAGCCTGGGATCCCTCCTGTGGGAGTCAGCCCTCCATGAAGCTCTCCAACATAAGTGCTTCTCGTGGGTTGCAGCTCTTTTGTGAACAAGAACAGCATTACATCAAGCAAGTGTGCAATGATCTCTGAAGAATAGAACACATATCAAACCTGGACCAAACATTTTTAAGCATTTAGCTAAATCTCACTGATGTNGACACCATGTGTCTATGCTGCTAGAAGAAGTTAAATATAAAGGTTTACTACTATCCTTGTCACAACTGTAGTAATAAATGGCAGAAATTCACACCTAGTTATCAGAAAATTCTCTTGATAAAACCCTCCAGCCATACAGATGGGACCTTCTGCTGAAGTTAAAAATGAATATACTTGAATATACTATTGAATGGTTCCAATTAGATCAAGAAGTTTCATGTCTATTTTAGGCATCACTTAAAGCAAATTGTCATTTCTTGTGATAAAGCAGCCGGTGTTCTTAACAAGGTGACTTTTAAATAAATAAAAAAATATTATTTACCTTTTGATTTATACTTAGTTGACAAGAACATTCCTCAAACTTTTCTTACAAGGTAGCTTTTATATTTTCTTTTTTTACTAGAGTGATTAAAGTACAGTTCAGGCAGAGGCAAAGAACTGTCTCAAGGCTCTGTACCACTTAAGGCCTATACTGAAGTGACAAACTGTGATACCCTCCTCCTGGTTTTCCTCACACAAGTAAATTCCAGCTTCATCAATGACTTGAACCAGGGACCTTAAATCAAGTACTTGAACCTGGTCTGCTTAAAAATCCTGAAAGTTGAACCTGTCCATTCACAATAATAAATTATTATGGAATAAAACCTGTCACTGAAAAACTGAAATAAATAGAATTTATGTGTTTCTTGGCCACACTATGGTTTTCAAATATGGGAGTGAGCATCTCCTGGGCCCCCAAGAGTGAAGGTATCTCCTGTGCCTTCAAGACACACATGATGGTGACTTGCAATGTAGGCACTGTTGTAAAATCATAATCAAACTGTTGATTCATCCAGTCTCATATCCTCTCTCCAGTAAGACCAGCACCTACTTCAGGAGAGGAAGATAAAATCTTCCAGAGTGTTTAATGATGATCCTAATCAGGCTTCACCTGTAACCGCTGCAGCAGCAGAGGCTAAAACTAAAAAGTGTTGTAACAGGGCACTTAATGAAGGCAGAAGGGTGGTGTTTACATGTTTAATTTCTTTGTCAAAAAAAATCTGTTTCAGACTTTCTACTTGTATGAACCTTTGAACATTTAGGCTACAGAATTCATTGTACCTAACACTGTACTTTTGAACTCTTGTTCTTCTTCACTGTGTTCACCTGCATGAACACTGCCATGAAATTGAAGAAAAAATGCAATGGAACACTTACATGTAAAGTTCAGGAATCAAGGCCTCAGGATGTGATTCACTTGGCTGCCTCCCATTACATATTCAGAAAAAGAGAGTACTGGGTTTGCAGGGTCAGGTTTGGTAGCAGAGACTGCTGGGGCATCTTCTGTGAGGAGCTGCTGGAAGCTTCCTCCATGTCCAATGGAGCCAATGACAGCAGAGTCCAAGATGGACCTGCCACTGCCCAAAGCCAAGTTTACCACCAAGGGCAACAGTGCCTCTGGGCTAATGCATGTAAGAAGTGGGAAAAAGTCACTGTATAGGAACAGTTTCCACCAGAGCAGAGTGAGAATATATGAGAGCAACAACTTTGCAGACACCAAGGCCAGTGAAGGAGGGCGAGGAGGTGCTTCAGGTGTCAGAGCTGAGATTCCCCTGAAGCCCCTGGTGAAGACCATGATGAGGCAGGTTAAGACCCTGCAGCCCATGGAGGTCCAGAGGCAATGTGTGATGAAGTTACTGCAATCCCCTCTCCCCGTCCCCCTGTACCTCTGCAGGGGAGGAGGGAGAGAACCCAGGAGCGAAGGTAAACCTAGGAAAATGGGAGGTATGGTGAGAAGGGAATTTTAAGGCTTGCTTTTATTTGTCATTGTCTTTCTTGGATTTGATTGGCAATAAATTAAATTCATTTTTGGCCCAAGATGAATCTGTCCTGCCCATGGCTGATGAGTGAGCTCGCCCTGTCCTTTTCTCAGCCCACAAGACTCTTTGTTATGTTGTCTTTCCCATACACATTTGTGGAGTGGCGGGATAGAGCAGCTTTGATGGGCACTGACCATGAGCCAAAATCAACTCACCACAGAGAGTGGTTATGTTTTGTTTATTATTTTAACAGTAGAATTAAAAAAGAAAAAATGCTCTAATCTTCAACATTTTCATTCCAAGAGGAAAACACAGCAATTTATGTCATTGCACAGTCAATCATCATCATGATAATACATGTCAGCTTGAGCAGATCAGAACTGAGGATAAAATAATATTCTGCCTTAACAAAGAATTTGTTAAAGAATGGGAGTTTTTTAATACATATACAGAAAACAGGAGGAAAAAGGAATGTAAAAAGTGATCTCAGTAAGAAATACTGCTCTTCTGGTCAGAAAAGAGAAAGAGGAAGAAAAATGTATTTTGGTTCCCAGTTCTGATGATGCCCTGATGTCCACAAGAAATGTTAAAACATTATGATCTTCATCATTATGATGATGATCATTATGATGATCATTATGATGTTAAAACATTTTGATCTTTCATCATTATGAAACCTTATGATCTTGGTTGAAGTGGTTATAGACAAGTACAACTCTCATAAGGTACACACAGTTAATCCAGTCAATTTTTATGTCTGCTTACATAACCTGACACACCTTCCTGTTCAGTCTAAAAGTTTCCCGAGCTCTTATACTGAAAGTGCATTGAGACAATTGTGTGTATCTCTTTTATCTACAACTATCTAAATAACACCAAAGAGATGCTAGCTGATATTCAGCCCATTTCCCATAGCAAGGTCCACAACTAAATCCAGAGGAGAACTGAAGATACTGCCCACTTCCATGAGACCATCCTTCCAGCAGACAGGTGTTCTGGACTGCGTTCTGCTCGAACCACATCTCAAGGATCACACACACGCATTGCATTTTGCACAAGGGAACAAAAAGCTCCACTGAAGCTGAACCACCATGCCAGCAATGCCAGGGATATGGAGGCTCTCAGGAGAACTGCAAGGGGAAGCTTCAATCCAGCATGAAAAACAGTTGTGGTTGTCCAGGAAAAAATAGAAACCAAGGTATGAAAAATCCAGGACACTACAAGGATCTACATTACATGCACAAAAATGCATTTCATGGCTCTAGTCTCTGGTTTAGGAATGTGCTTCACCAGACCCTCTGATCTTATTAGTGACATTTAGCTCATGTTAGTTCAAATATTTGACAAATTAGTATCAAATTTTTCTACATATTTCGTTGATTGAAAGAACAAGATGTTGATCTCAACAAATGCTATAGTATTATACTTTTCTAAAACTAAATCTGCAGTTTCTTTCATTCTTTTGTGGTAAGTACTTAGTGGACTATTATTATGAAAAATATGATTAAATAGCTCCCATCTCTATCAGTGACTCCAGATATGGCTGAATTAAATGAGGCCCAGTTTCTAGCAAATGCCTGACATAAATAGCCACTCTTGAAAAAGAATAGCACATAATTTCTGTTAACTTTTTGCCTACTAAATTCTCTTATGCAATCATCAGAATAAATCAAACTAACGAACTGCTTAAAAAGAAATGAAATATCACTGATAATTTTGTTTTAGTGCAGTAAAATTAGTGACAAGCATGAGGTTTATAATTTAGACTGTGAATTTCCTTTTGCAAATTAGAAGGCATTTGGAGCCAGAGTTTTGGATTCAGATTCTAGTCTTAATTAATCTATTTCATTATAAATCCCTACTACTAAACGAGTTTGCCTTATCATCATGCTCATCTGTGTTGTAAAAACTGTTAATATGAATAAATTGCTGCACTTTTTGGGAGATATCTCTCAGTTTTGGTCAGAAGCACTTATATTATTGGAAGGCAAAAAATACGTTTTCAAAATTGAGCAGCAGATGAGCTTTTGCTTGCCTGAGTCATATATTTAAACCATTTATATTTCATTTATGAATTGCAAAAATTGAGCTGCGTCACACTTTCTGTGGTGGTCTGTAGAGCTGGTTGGATAGAGCTCAAGGGAAAAATTTTTATAAAAATCAAAATTTCAGGAAAAGAAAGCAAGTTTTTCAATTTTAATGTTAACGTTCTCCTCTCCACCCCCTTCCTCTCCTCTCTCATGGGTCCCAGAGATACCAGAGTATCTAATTTCATAGGCAAATCTTATTTTTACAAGATCACCCAGAATTTTCTAGTCAAGACAACCTTCTTCATGACCATTAATAGTTCATTTTCACACCTTCCACTACCATTTCTTATCCTTTACATTTCAACACCATACATACAATTGCTCTTGAAATATAAACACAAAGCTTGGCCCCAACAAAAAGAACTTAGGATGTTGAAAAGGATGAACTGTGAGAGTGAGATAATAGAGATTGCAAAATCTCCATTTACAAAATTTGCCTTATGATCACATTTTCAGAATGTTGCTTGCCATTGAATATTTTTTAACTTCAAAATTTGAACTCTTTCATCTTACAGTTTTTTTTTCTGAAAGGTGCAGTTCATAGCTTTATCATACTTGCTTTGCAATAAGCCTAATCCAAGGAAGACAGACTTTCCTCCTCCTTAGGTAGAAGTTTTAAGGAGACAAAGGTAGGTGTGAACCAAGCAGTTTGATTCTTCAAGATAGATTTACTGAGGAACAAATGCATTCTTATGATTGACTAATTTTGTGTATCTGTGCTAAGAGCCTCATCTTCCTCAGTACCTGACAACAAGATGTTTGTTATCTAGATCCACCTTGCCCCTGTTCTCCACATCATTGAGTTCAGTGCGGAGAGAGACATTGCTCAAAATATTCAATCAAATTGCAGTATGTGTTGGCATCCCAGTATTTTGTGTCCATATATTATACTGGGCTTGCTGAGCTCTGGAAACAAGTTTCATTACAAGTCTAACTCAAAATCAGTCAGCTCTAATCATCATTTTAGGTCATTTTTATGATACTGGTTTTTTTACATTTCTATGTCACATTATTTTTCATTTTCAACGATGCCTTCATCAGCATTTTTTCTTTTCATTCATTAACTCTCTCATCTTTTACGCTGTGTTTTGTAGAGGGATGAATCATCAATATATCACTTTTTGCCAACATTGGTACTGCTCCCTTCATATTAATAAGAAGTTGGTTATTGTTAAATTTCTAGAATTGAATAGGTCAAAATTTGCCTGCACTTTTATCCTTATCTTTTATTTTTTCCTCTTATTCACAAAATGAGAGAGAATGAAAATCTCTTAATGTGTTCCATATCTTCCAGCAAAATGCAGAAATTGAGGTAAAATCTTATCCCACTCAATGCTGGTGGGTCTAAGTTGGACATTAACTTTGAGGATTAATTCTGGCAGAGTATTTACAATCCCAGGTTTTTGAGGCAGTCTTGAATTACCTCTTCAAATAATGATAATATCACAGAAGAATTATCAAAATGTGGCCTACTGTATCAGGGAGCTCTTACTGTGGTTCCTCATTTTTGTGAATGTGAATATAATTCACATTCTTGTCAGGAACTGCAATGTTCAATTTTCTCTCCTTTTATTGACTGAAGATTAGAAGCTTTATTAGAAAACATATAATACTTAGAGAAACAAGTTTCACTCACTGCAAATGGTCTGTCTGCTCATTTCATTCAGGCCATTTATGTACGACAACTGTGTAAAAAATTTATATAATCATTTATGGATAGAGGAAAGCAGATGCAAGTTATAGACTTCTGGTCTCTCTTTCTGAAGAGAAGTGATAAGTTAGAATATGTACAGAAAGCCCAAACTGCCCAAAGGTATTTAGAGATTAACAATGTAATTCATTTGTGTCACTTTTGTTGATCAGATTCCTCTCACAGTTTTCACAGTATAAACAATTGTCTGTAGCTGCCCAGAGACAGAAATAAAGTGACCCTAAAATAATAGAAATCAAAATCTGTTCAGTTCAGCATTTTCCCATGAGCACAGTAAGGAGCTGCTCTTTTCCCCTATACTTTCCCTATGTGCACACATACATGGACATGGGTATGAATAAGCTACACTCATGGAGTGAGATCTGGAGAGCAGGATTTTTCAGTTGTAACAATCTCAATTGGACAGGCTTCTCCAGTTACACATTTTTAGGCCATAAAATAACACTTATAGAATAATAGAACTAATCAGGTTAGAAGAGACCAACTCCTCTGCCATGGTCAGGAATGTCTTCCACTAGACCAGGTTGCTCAAAGCCTCATCCAACCTGGCCTTCCTTTCCAGGAATAGGGTATCCACAATTTCCCTGGGCAATTTGTGCCAGTGCCTCACTACCTTCCAAGTAAAGAATTTCTTCCCAACACCTTATTAAAGCTTCTCCTCTTTTACTTTAAAACTGTTCCTCCTTGTCCTATTGCTATCTGCCCACATAAAAAATAAGTATTTTTCATAAAAACCCTCTTTTTCATGAGCCCCCTTTAAGAACTGAAAGGCCACAACGATGTCTCTCCAGAGTCTTCTCTTCTCCAGGCTGAACAAACCCAGCTCTCTCAGCCTGTGGTCACAGGAGAGGTACCCCATTCCTCTGACCATCTTTGTGGCTCTCTTCAGAACCTGCTCTAACAGCTCTGTGTCTCTCTTGTCCTGAGGGCCTCAAAGCTGGATGCAGTACTCCAAGTGGACTCTCACAGGGACAGAGTAGAGGGGTAAAATTGTGACACTTCTTTGGATGCAGCTCAGGATACAGCTGGGCCTTTTGGGCTGCAAACACACTTTTGGCTCATGTCCAGCTTTTCATCCAGCAGAATTCCCAAGTTCTTCTCCTTAGGGCTGCTCTCAGTGGATTCTGCCAGTCTAATTGATCCAATCCAGGTGCAGCACCCTGCACTTTGACCTGTATTTTCATCTTCCTCATTCCATCTCATCACGCTCATCTTTGTCCTGTATAGTCATCAAACTCATCTCCCTGGAATATCCTCTATTCTATGTGATTTTTTTTTAACTGGTAGCTTTACTTACACATGCATGGCTTAACAACTGTGATGCTTCACAAGAGAACCAAGCACACTAAACCCAGCCTTTGTTTAAGCCAATTAGATCTGCTCATTTGCTTTAACTTTCTCTCTCTGTTTGGTTATTCCTCTGAAGGTAAATAATGGTTTTGACTTGTGTAAAGGAAGAGTTGTCAAGTAAAACGGCCTCTTCTGCTAGGTCACAAATTCTGGATCACTGCAAAGAAGTCAAATAGGGTATGCCTGGGAGACCTGAATGTAATTCAAATTTTTGTTCAGTCACAGACCAACAGAACAAAAGGATTAACAACAAGCTGATATTTCAATTAGGATGAAAAATTAAGTAATTCATTGATGATACGGTTTCAATGTTACCATTTCTTGAGACCAGATACAGTAGTGACATAATTGGGATAAATTGTTCAGCATAGCTGGAGATAAAAGGTCAAGGAAAAATATATTTTCCTGAATTAAATTAGAAGTACAAACAGGAAGGAACAGAACTGCCAGTAAAGAGAAGCATTTATAATATTTTTTTCTCTTGTGAAACATTCTCACTTTTTTACATAGTGATTCTAGACACTTTGACCCTTTATGTCTACATAGCAACTCTGCTTAATGCACACTATCATAAGACTATTTTAATAATAATTAAACAAGTTTTACTTTTATTCTACAAGCTATCTGAACTTTAATTTAAATGCAGCTTTTTGGACAAACAAAGTATTTAAATTAACACAGACAACACCTTTTGAGAAACCAGTGAAAACAGTAATTTCACACTTATGATGCCTTCAATTACAATTCATGCAGCTATGAATACAGTTTCTGGTTTGTGACTGCTTAAGAAAGACATGACCCTAGAACTTCTTTATCACATTAGCAAAATCACATATATTAGCTTAAATCATAGGATAATATAATAATTGAGTTTGGAAAGAACTTCCAGACATTATCTAGACCAACCTGTTTTTCATGTCTCAACCCACTAGCTGTTCCAACAGTCTGTATTATTTCTTTCAAGGAGACTGGTTTTAGACTTTATTGGAATTTTTATGAGAGAACAGAAACACACTGAAGCACAGGAGGTTCCCTCTGAACATCAGGAAACACTTTTTAACTGTGAGGGTTGCCAAGCACTGACACACATTTTCCTGTGGTCGTGGAATCTTCATCCTTGGAGATACACAAAAACCGTTTGCATACAGTGCTGGCAAACATTTCTAGGTGGCCCTGTTTGAGATGGGGGTTGGACCAGATGAACTCCAGAGAGCCCTTCCATCCTCAGTTATCCTGTGACTCTGTGATTCTGTGATTCTGAAACTCTGGGTGAAAAAAACTAGAACACAGCTTTGCAGACTGGAGGTTTGGGTATCTTTCTGCTTTAAGCCGAAGATCAGCCCACATGAACTCTATAGATCTGTTTAAAAGTCAATTTTTCTCTTTCTGTCACAAAACCTTCAAAGAGTGTGCCAAAATATTTCCATTTGTTTTCTACTCTTTTCTTGAGGAATGACAGTAATTGCAACTAGAGAATAATTATTGTGTAAGTACCTGAGGTGAAAAATTAAGCAAAGAATTATAGAATTGTAACACACAAAATAGACAAGAGCCAGGCATCATATTGGTTTGAGAACAGACTTTGGCATGCCTTTGACGTATGCCCATTAGTACACATTCCCAGATTATTCCTGGGCATGTCAGAAAAACTATCATAAGCAGGAGACCATTCCCAGAGGCAGCCCATGTGTAACCAACCTGCTATGGAAGGTACAGTAGTTCAAGAATACAGATCAGGTTTATGATTTGTTCACCTAGTAATGAGTTTTCCTTATGGAGAAACTATGCAAAAGTACAAATGAGGGACCACATACTCACCATGTGGCTGGTGTTACATGGGTTTTGCGCTATCTAATGATCAGACACCAGAGTGTGTTCAGAAAATAGCCAAAAAGAAAACCCACCTGGAACACAGACATGCATCCCTCCCTGTTGTCAGGTACGTGGCCATACAGCTCAGTTTGAGCAAAATGGGAGTGATTTCTTCTCTGTTCCTGGCTCTTCCTGACAAACATAAGCAGCAAGTTTCTACCCCAGTCAATCTTTTTGCTGAGAATTTGCAGATTGCTTTGGATACAATATTTTACTTTCCTGAAGGGTGACATGATCTGGTAACACCTCAGTCCTACGCTGAGGTGGAACATTTTCTAGGTTTTATATTTCACTACTCCCTTCTCCCTTGCCTATGCAAATAGTAATCTATCCCATCCCCTTCTCTATTCTCTTCAGCTTTGCAGCCTGACCCCCTGTCTTTGACTTGCTCTGGCATCTGTCAGGTCCTTTGTCAATCACTTTAATTCATTAATAGAGAAAAAAATCATACAGCTTTCTAGTCTTGCTTTCTACAACTTTAGCATTCTACAACTTTAGCTTTTTCAACATGTGAAAGTGTCTTGCAGAGGGATCTGGTACATGCTAAGGTCAGTACAAGTGAAGCAGCAAAACTGCATGTCTGGAAGGCAGGTGGGGAAGAAGAGAGAAGAAAAAAGATGCCCCTTTCAGTACCATTCTTGTTGCTGGTGTCTTTGTAACACTGTCTGGGAAAATTAATTGTGCTTTGCTGGTGGCTGTTCAAGTTGCTACTAGTGCAAAGTCTGTTCCTGATTTTCAAGTGAAGATGCCCTTTGTACAGTAAAAATAAAAGAAGTATATTTGTCTGCCACCATGCTCCACAGAGAAACTTGGCAGTTGTAATTTGCCCTCAAAAGAGAATAAAAAATTTTAATACATGTCTTCTTGCTTCTGTTAGTGTGCTTTTTCTTTTTTTTTTTTTCTGGACTTCATTCATTCAGAGCATGCAATCTGAAAAGTTCCACAAATTAGACAAACAGATTAAATCGGTCTGTTGATTGAGAAGTCTTAGTGGTTATTCATATTCATTTCCCTTCCTCATTCACCCCTCTTTGCCTTCAGATACTCTCAGACATGGGGCTTAATTCAGGTGCTTTCTATTTTATGCTTTGGAATGCATTATTCATAGTAGTGCCTAGGTGACACTGTTATGTGAGAATTAGTCATCTCTTATGCATTGGTTACCCAGTAATTTCTCTGACTCTCAGACTGATTTAATAAAGTATCTAATTATCCAAAGAAAAATTCTTTGAAAGTATGAATGGATTTTTCAGTTCATTAAAACTCTACCATGATTTCTTAATAGATATTTTTTCCAATAGGTAATTGCAACTTATATATAAATAATGTAAAGCTTCATAGTTTACCAAAACTTTATCCTTCTGCTGGAAATGACTGAAGAGACTCTAGGGATTTTCACAGAAGCTAATTTTAGTTTACTAAGGATCATCTTTTCCAACTGTCTTCAAAGTCAATGGAGAGGTAGGCTTTCAAGGACAAAAGTGGGAGGTTTCCTTAGGTGGTCTGATCACCCACTACATTCGAAGTCTGTTATATCTGCTCTTTGATAACAAGATCAGACACTTACGGGGACTGACTCAGACTTTTATCCTGCAGAGAAGTTTAGCTAGAAGCTCTTGCAATTTACTCAGTCTGGGCAAGTAGGTATCACCTGAGGTGTCCTATATCATGTGTGGATACATGGTCTCATATCTTGCACATGAAAAATCACTGGGCAAGTTATGACCATATAGAGAAATGTCTGGCTCAGTATTTTTTGTTCTCACTGTGCCTCAATCCATTTCATTGTCATTTTACTATCTGCTGCGGCTGACAGGATAGTGAGACCTATAGCACTCTTTGAATCACAAGAAAATTGATGAGGGAATTCACAAAATTCGGAGCCTTACTCTGGAAGGTGATTTAGCCCCAGAGAGTTCTGTCATGCTAGGAATAAGTACCAGTAAAAATGCAACAGGTATGACAGTCTGAAAAGGTGTTCTTATTGGCAACATACTAGGAAAGTAAACAAATTTGAGATCATGATCCCAAAAGGTGCCGGTTCAGATAGCATGTCATATTCAGATGTGAAATAATAATTGCTGGACAAGAACAGTTCAAACAAGCCTCTAAGAGAACATTCTATCCCTAAAAGGAGAAATAAACCAAAGGTGTGAAAAAAGCCTCCTGCTATTGATATGCAACACTGGACATCAGCTTTTGGACTGAAGAAAGCAAGGGCAAAACAAGATCCTGGTCTCAATCCTCTGTGTCTTGGCATGTGTACTGAGAGGAACAATAAAGTCAGTAAGCAGGGCAAGAAAATATACAGCAGTATGGTATGGCAATCAATGAACAGGGAATAATTATTTCAAAATAGGAAGGCTGAATCAATGGTGGTCAGGGGACACAGACCCTCGCCAATGGGGGAGGAGTGGGGCAAGTCCTAAAGTTGATCAATAAAGATATAAATCACAGCATCTTTCCAGGTGGATAAAAATGACTGTTTGCCAGGTTTATTCCTGAGGATAAAATGTGGAAAACAGAAATGTAAGGAAGCAATAAACATTTGCTATCCAAGCGGCACAGAGGCACCCCCAGCTGCAAACTGGGACCCTGCCACCACTACTGAATGGATGTGAGTGGCTTTATGCATTTATACCTGCTTCATCGAGATATATTGAAGAGCAACCAGGTTCCAATTAGTGCCTTTGTCTGGAAAATTGTCTTCCTACTATCTCTTCTTGTCAGGGACAAAATAAATCTATCTATCATTTCTGTTAGAAAGCCTACGAGCCATGTGCCACCAGTTGCTTGCCGAACACTTGCTGCCAGTAGCTTTACACAAAGAACAGAGATGGCAAAATAGTAAGTTATATAATAGCAATCCCCTCTAAGGAGTTCATGGTAGCTGATCACTCAGTGTCAGTGATTCTAAGTCTGTTCAGCAGCCAAATTCATGAGAGGATGTCAGACACTTGATCTTCCAGAAAACTTTAAAAATAGCAATTCAGATCAATGCTTTCATGTAAACTTGCACTTAAGAATAAGCAAAGTATATTATTAACCTGTCAGAATGAGACATTTGATATACTCATTCTTGGGGCTCATTGAAATTTCTGTAAAAAACCTGCAAAAATCTTGGGTTTTTGTTAGGAAGTATTATTTTTCATTCAGCTCTATCTCTTTTTTTTATTTTTACTGCTCAGCTGCTTGGAAATGAATCATGTTATTACTAAAAACTGAAAACAAGGTTTATCTCACTGGGGTATAATAAATCTTGGTTAAAATGCAGATTTATTTTTTTAATGTAATGATTCTGTGTTTGAAAAACGTTAAGGTTGTGACAAAAATCAACAAAAGCCAGGAAATTCAAAGTTAATTTTGAATTGTGTCCATAAAGCACCTCATTAAGCCTTCTCATTGTATCCTGTGTGGAATCATAGAGTTTCCAGAGACATCTTTAATTGTTCATAATAAAAGGTCAAATTAAGGGCAGAATTAGTGGATGTCCCTGATCCAGCAATAAAATAATCCTAGTGTTCATATGCTCTGTAATCCTTGAAAGGTGGTTCTATCTGGATTTAAGCAACAAAACACTCTGTTAAGTGTAATCTGGAAAAAAATGAAACAATGAAAGAAACAAAGCCTTGAGTTAGGTGTCAAGCAAGGCACATGGGAAATGGAGAGACCAATCATAATTTTATAAAATCACTTGTTGCTTTAGAATCAGAATTATTTGCATGATTTTTGCTGGATGACTTCCTTAATTAAAAATTATAGTTCATCAAAAATTATCTCCTGTAGCAAGATTTCAATCGTCAAGAATTTCACTGACGCATAAGCAAGTAAGGACTGAAGCCCTCCAAGTTTCCCTGCAGGATCACCATAGGGATGACAAGAATCACAATGCTTCCAGAATTTGTAGGTTTGAAGCAAACCCACTTTATGCACTCCCAAACCATTTCACTAGACTTTAAAGATCTCTTTGAAGAGAAAAGTTCAAAACTCACCAAGACAAATCTTGTAGTTGTTTGTATTTTTCTGAAAAATCAGATCTTATTTTTTTGGGGGCAAAGAAAATAGGAAATTTTAAAACATGAATGTTCTACAATTTTCTACCATACACCATGTCTCAAATACATATAATTTGGCATTAATTTTTTTTTTCATTTTTGTTCTTGCAAGAGTTAAACTGGGAGAAAAAGTACCCAGGTTTTCTTTGTTTATGAAACACATGTGGATTCTGCATAACTCTTCTGATGTCCCTGGGAATGGAGTCCAGAGTGCCAGCTTAGGAGAGAGGTACTTTTTTTTATTCTGAAAAAGAGCAGTATAGAGTGGTTTTATCTTCTGAACCTCACTTACCTTGCCGTGTGCAGTGTGTGGGGAACCTAAAGCTCAAAAAGTGTGCAGGGATCTCACTAACAAACAGGTAGAGTGATGCTCCTGAGTGTTGCTGATGGGCAAAATGCTGAGTGTGGGCTGAGGCTCACTGAGAGGAAGCAATGTGGGGTCATGGGACAAAATTCCAGCATGGAAGCCAAGAGGAGCTGTTCTTCATCATGGAAATGGAGGGACTTATTGGGCTGAGCCTGAGCAGGCAGGGTAGAAACAAGCTTCCATACACTGAGCTGGAGCCAAAGCCCTTCTGGGCAGTCCATCCCTAGAGGGCAAGGCTTCTGGGACATCATCTCAGCTGCCAGGGAAGAAAAATCATTGGAAGAATGCACAGGCCTGGCAGAAATCCCAGGAAAGAAGGCAGCATCAAGGGAAAACAGGGTATGCTATTGGCATGAAGAAACTAACTTTGTGGGAGGAGAAATCCTGTGTTCCACCTCTACAGCATGGGATGGAACACTCAAGTGTAATTTATAAGCACATACCTGAATGCTTGAGCATATACCCATGTAAAACAAAAAGCAGCCAGGCAGAAACAGCTCCATGGTGTCACTGGAGGAGATAATGCTCATACCATGCTGGGAGAATTAAGGTAATCAAACCACCCTAAATGCTCTTAGAGACCAAGAAACGTCAAGCATAGTGGATTAGAGAGTTTTGAAATGGATTTCTGTTGAAAAAAAATTAAAAAAACAAAACAACCCCACACACATATAAGTAAAATGCTTTTATTGCAAGGCCTATGAAAACCTCAGCTCCTACCAATCTCTGTCTAAAATCTGGGAACATGCAATACTCCAACTTCTACCAAAATTGTCTCTGGTTAGATCCTGCCTGCTTGAACATGTATTTAGAGATATTGACAAGACTCTCTGTGGGGATTCAAACAATATGCTGAGGAACTGCACTCCGATTATCAAGATGCTTTAAGTTGTCTGAAATTAGGAGCCCCAAAATAGAAATATCAAAAATCATCAGTCACTTTGAAAATTTAGGTCATCTTCTTCCCTGTCTTTTCTCTCTCTCAGCTAGAGCTCTCTTTGATCTTTGGCCCTTTTACACTTTTTTCCTCAGCTAAGTGAGACTAAGCTGCAAGAGAAAAGTCAAACCTGATTTACCCGTCACTCAGAATCAGCAGCTTCAGGGTAACAAAGTGTGCAAATATCCTTTGAATTGGCTATCACAAAGACATTTTTAGGTGGATAGATCTATGTTTGTTACCTCAATGTTCTCTCAAAGAATACCAGCAAGGCACAAGCTTTATTTTGGATCTAGGGTATCTAGAAACTAGCCTAACCAGCAGAGAAACATTCCAGGTATTTTAATCCTGTTATCTACTTAATTTTCATTTCAAGAAAATCGTTTTACATTTTTTAAATTTATTCCACTAAAAATAAGGTCAGAAATACAGTTTCTGAGTAGCTGTAATTAGTATGCCTTGGCCAAAATCAAAATCATTCTGCTTCCACTTGGAGCCTACAACTTTTATAAATTGATTAGTAGTACTAGGCAAATTAACACGTTTGGTGCTGAGATCCTGCTTCAACTCAAAATTCATTTGCCACGGCTCTTAATATTTTTTAGACATGCTATGCCTCCATAATAAATCACTGTTGACTAACAGACCTAAAGCAAGATTTAAGCTGAGTTTAGGCCTAGTAAAGAAAATTTGTTCACCTATTAAGGTGCTGCAGAACTGTGAGGGTTGTGTTACTAGGGCTTTACTCCTTAGATTAGATATTTCCTTATTTTCCCTCAGAACTATCTTAGATGAATTATTTGCGACTTTGGTCTTGCTAAGTCTTCATTGAGTTCTGGAAACTCAGCACACAAGATGCCCAGGGCAACCCCCATGACATGGCTTCAGAACAAGCCAGGGCAAAACTCCAGTCTTTGGACAAGGTACATCCACCAGCCCAAATTCTCCCCTTCCCTCCCCACAACAGGATCGAAACTGCCTTTGGGGCTCCATTTCTGGTGAATGCCATACCACTGGGAAAAGTGAAAACTCTCCACTGTTGTTTGTCCTGACAAGCTCTTGACAATTACACTATTACTTCCTCCTGTAGAAGTAGGAAAATGACAAATAAGTTGCTTTTTTCACACGTCAGTGTCAAAATGATTCTTTAGTAGGAAGTACTGAGCTAATTACAGCTATGTTTAATTTGTATTAGCTTAATCTGGGACTTAAATTTTATTGTATTTTAAAGAATGTTACATTGTGTTTTGGTAACATTAGATAACTAAGATCATAATCTAACTGCATAGAAAGGTACTAGAGAGAGTTTTGGAAACATGAATGATTTGGACGATTTCAAAGTGTATAAAAATGTCTTTTCCCTTTTCACATGATCTCAAATCTTGTCATCGCTTTACTATATCTATGACTACAAAAGCATGCCTAGAGAAAGGGGTATGTTAGTCACTTAAAATATTAGCAAAACCAAAATGTTTTAAATTTTGTAGGTATTATCATTGCTCCCTTACATAAACTGCTATATAGAACTCTGCATTCTGAAGCTGTATTGCATCTCAAAAGCAGTTGCATTCTCACGATGGATGAAACAAGCTATTCAAGTTCAGTGTGTTAAAGTGCTATGACACCCTTTGGGAGAAGATATTATATATTTGTACCAGAGGTACTATTTCAAGGCAGAAACTCTGCCAAATGTTAAACTGAGACTGAAGCCTTACAGTTGAGTTGTTAACCTCTGGAAATAGGAGTTTAAACTGCTAATGCTGAGCAAGCTTTACCTCTGAGGGAGCAAATGGTAATAATGAAAAATTATGCAGCTTTCACCTCCTCTCTCAAGGCAAAACAAACATTTTAAGCTTTATTTTATACTTTTTTTTTTTTTTTTTTGGGTAATTTAGACAAGCTTGTTGGCAAAATAATATTTCCTGTACTTAGTAAGTAGTATTTCAGTCTTCTGAATCCCATTCAGCAGGAAAATCACAAGGGTAGGTTGCTTTCATCCTTGGTTTGTAAGTCGAAGTGAATTCTGCTCTCTGCCTTTTCAGTGCCTCCATCAGAAAATAAAACATACAAGGTAAATGTGCCAGATAATCAGTGGCTCCCAATGTATAAAATCACAGGAACAAGCAAGCTGAGGGGGAAAAGGAGGTGAAAGATGACAGGAAAAGTATTGTCACAGATGAACTGTCTTTGGTTGTGCCTTGGGTT
>VXBB01010004.1:665-22599 GCA_013399915.1 Illadopsis cleaveri | reverse complement strand
CCTGTCTATCCAAACCAAGACAGGTTGTTATTTTTAAAAAAGAAAAAAAAGAGAAAGAGAAAATGCTCTTCAGTTGTGTGAAAGGTGGAAATAGAAAGGAAAAACATGTTCTCCTTTGGGCAGGCAGAGAGGAAGGAAAAACTTCTTCTGCTCCACTCAGAACAAATCTTTGCAAACTCTTGGAGATAAATGTTATAAAGCAGCCTTAAGTGGCAGGATTGCATTTATTCATGGAAAGTGGTTCTCATTGCATGTGATAAATGCTTTATTTCTTCCCTAAATACAGCTGCAGGTGGGGAAAGCTAGGGTGAGACTTCCATTTCTAGCCGTGAGGAGAGAGGAGATACAGCTCTTGGAGTGAGGGCTACAAGGTGAGAAGAAAATCACAAAATAGAAACTTAAAACACAGAATAACTCTGGATATATTTTGATTTTGGGGATGCAGAGGTTTGAAATCGCCCAGATACTCATTTACCAGTGTTTAGTTATCAAATGCAATCATACAATCATAGAACCTTTGGGATTTAAAGGACCCTGAAAATCATCTAGTTCCAGCCTCCTTGAAACTTTACACTAGAATAGGTTGTTCAAAGACCCTTCCAACTTGGCCTTAAACTCTTCCAGGAATGAGGCATCCACAACTTCCCTGGGCAACATGCTGCAGTGCCTTACCACCCTCACAGTAAAGAATTTCTTCCTAATATTTAATCTAAATCTACTGTCTTTCAGTTTGAAGGCTTTCTCCCTTGTCCTGTTATGACACGCTCTTGTAAAAAATCCCCTTGACTTTGTCATTGGCCCCTTTAGGTACTGGAAGGCTGCTACACAGTCTCCCGAGAGCCTTCTCTTCTCCAGGCTGAGAAGGCAAGGAAAGCATGCCCTTTCCACCAATGTGTGGCACCAAGTGGGCAAGAGAAGGCAAGTTCAGCCTCAGAGGCTGGTTGGCATTTGCCATCACCAGTCCTCAGGTATAGGTGTCTCTAAGATACTCACAAGCCAGGTAGGAAAGCTGTGGAAGCAAATTGTTTGCGAACTTGTAGTGCCTTGAGAGGCTCCAGTAAATAAGATCAGGCACAGCTGGTCCCTGGAAAATGGGACCCTGGAATTTGGAAGATTTCAAAGTGTACAAAAATGTCTGCCCTTTTAATATGATCTCAAATCTTGTCATTGCTGTACTATATATCTATGACTACAAAAGTCATGGTATGAATTTTCTTATCTGCACGCCTATTACTTACCTGCATTGTATTTTCTCCTGGCCTCCAAGGCTCTGCAAATTGCAGGAATACAGGTTATGCTCTGATCCCAGAAAAAAAGTGTAGCACAAATCTACTAAACATCAGTCCTTTGAAATGTCAGTTATAACTCAGTATCATTATATTTCACCTGGCTTTTGCCATTTTTGTGTTCCCATAATTGAGGGTGCACTCAACACCAAATGCTAAACTAAGGTTATCTTTCCACTGATTAGGAGGTGTATTGGACCCCATTAAACTGTTTCATAAACCAATATGATCTACAGAATGAGTGGGGATTCTTATTCTTCCAGGACAAGGAGACAAAAGGACAAAAAAATTTAATGACCTTTCAAAATCTCAGATAGAATTTGAATAAAGTTTAGATTTTTGCAAATATTTTATTCTTGTACCATATTGCATCAATAAAAACCATTTTTCAAATTGTCCACAACTATATTTAAATGAAGGCATTAGAATAACATTGTGCTGATTTAAGCAAATTGTTCATTTATAACTCCTAACATCAGGCACAGGCTCCCATGGTAAAATTGTGTCACCGTGTAACAATTCTTCAAAACACTGATAATCTCAGATAAATGCTCTTGATTTTGATGTAATGATTTAATTAATTCTTGTCCTTCCAGAATAAAATATTTCGGGGTCATTTCCAGATTACACAAAACAGCTGATTTGCTCTCATACTTGATTACTTCAAGTAATCAGCAAACAATCTCTAATTTTCTTTGTTCTTTCCATCTTTCTCCCTGCCAAGTAAATCCTATTTTTTAAAAGGCATGGTGTTATTTTTTTTTGTATTGTTTGCTTTGAACACACCAGAACTACAAAGATTCATGAGCGATATGAATTCCAAATATCTACTTTGTTTGCGGGTCTTTTTAGTAAAGAATTGTATACAGCAGAACAATTCATAATGTGCACTCCTCTGCTCATTACATTGCCACTCCTTGGCCTGCCTTTTTCCAGTACTTTTGTTTCTACCCACATGACATAGGCAAGCACAAAAGGGACTGCTTCTGCACCCAGTGCTCCCAGCCTCTGTGGAGCCTCCTCTCTGCACATAATGCTGATGCTCATTCATCAGCTCTAAGATACACGTGTAGGAAATAGAGAGCATGCTAATATACTATTTAAGTGGTTTACACTTTTGATTCTGGTATTTAATCATACCTACAAGTGGTGACTGTACAAGTTTTAGGTGATGTTACAGGATTTTCAACAAATTCTGTATATTCCACTATGTTTACTATCAAAACAAAAACAAAACCAAACCCACAAAAACAAAAATAAAAAAACCCCAGCCATTTTCATCGGCCAAGCTGAAAAAATAGAAAAGGAAAAAATAGAAAAAAAATAGACAAGATATAAAAAAATAGACAAACTATAAAATAGTTTAAAGGGAAACAATAGAAAAGAGTTTAAAAAAATTAATTTTCAAACTTTTTTTTTTTCAGTTTTACCAATCTGGGTTACCGTTGTCTGGAAACGTAACTTAAATAATGATAAAAATAGAACCATTATCTAAGTTGATATATTTTCATATCTGCTGATATAGTCATAGCCCTGAATATCAAGGAAAGTCATCTGTCCTGACAATATGTCCATAGTAACATCTCTGTTAAGGAAGCAGACCAGAAACACATTTTATTTACATAACCCAGTTATGAACCCACTTTGTAACAAGATACTTTAAAACCCAGTTGTTAGCAAGATGCAAATATTCACTCTTTCAAGGCAGATTATTACCTATACTAATCTTCAGGTCAGTAAGGTTGTAATTAAAAAATCTGTACTCAAGGAGAGCAAGAAGAGCACCTTGTAAAATGAGAGATGTTCTATGTTTGAAGAATATTCTTTTCTTTTGCTTGCTTTTATTATGTGTCTTTAGTTAGTGCTGAAGGAAAACAATCAATTTTATTGTAACAGTTCATTGCAGCTGCTCACAAGTTGGATTACCAGGGGTATACATGGCAGTAAAACAGCAAAGATTATTTAAGCAGATCTAACTTGGACAAAATCAATATATCTTTCCCATTTTTAAGGAGGAAATCACCATCACATTAGGATGACAAACATGTCAGATCCACGGTATTTAAAATGTTCCAGAAAGTATAAAACCCTTCTTAGGAGTCAATCCTTGCTAAGGATCTGTGGTCAGGTAGATTTCTTCCCTTCTCCTTGCTACCCAACCCTTTTAACTGTTTTCCACAGTAGAATTCATTAAGTAAATTCAGAAATGCCAGGAACTACATTTTAAAAAGGCAGTTAATATCTTCATTAGCTTTGTTCCCCTCACACAGCTTTTCTTTGCTTTGAAAGAGGACTATGTACCTGCTGGATTCATACAGAGAAAAGAAATTGGAAAAATTCCAATTATACGAGATTTAATCAAGCATTGCCTGCAATGGACATACGTGTCTGGGGGGTGTCTAGCTACTTTACTTGGATCCTTGGTAGCTGCCAAGCTCAAGAGCTCAGTAAGATGCTCAAAACAGAAAGTGTTTCAAGTACTGTAAAGAAGTTGAATGGAATGAGGATAAATTGCTTTTTCTCTTCCACTTCATATGAACTGTTCTGATCCTGATGTGTTGTGCAATCACTCTGTTAGAGCTGTTTGGCTCTTCAGGCAGCTCAGTCCTACTGTTGGAGACCTATAGTATGGCATCAAAGAGATCACTGGTAAAATGGGCAATAAATTGTAAATATCAACATTTCGTGCAGGTTTCACCCTTTGATAAGAGCTGAGATAGTGGACTATCCTTCTACACTTCAGCATTTTCACTTTGGAAAAGACTAATACATTTCAGGTCATATAGCTTGCTCCCTAAAGTGAGATATTTACTAATTTAGGAGGTGCTATCAAAAGTAGCAAGGAATAGGAAATGAAAGAGAGCAAAATAGTGATATATTTCCTGGCACAATAATCTGTGGGGCTTTGACCCAGCAAAAAAATCCTCTTTTCTTAATCTGGAATGTGCTGGCAAAAGTTCCAAATAAGATGTCAAGAAAGGAAAATAGATTTCTGTGGTGGAGAGGATTGTATTAACCTGTCACCTTTACTGAAATGATTACTTTATTTGGAATGATTCTTCCTTAAAAGCCATAGTGGTTTTGTGTACTAACTACAGAGGGAGACAGAACATCAAACATTAATATCTTCGCAACATTTTCATCTGACAGATACAACTTGGTTCAGTATTCTACTTTCATATTCCTTTGGTGTGAGATTCACCTATTAATCATCTTGGATGCAAATAAATGTATTTAATCACATTTGGAAGAAAAAAACTTGTACTATGTAAGCACTCAGTTGTGAAAGCACTCAGCTGTGCTATGGGAGGTATTTTGAGATCCTCAGGAAAAAAAGCCAATATCACAAACAACAACAACAACAACAATATGTATTTTAAAAAAATATTAATAATTTCTTGGAGGGAAGACATTTTTTCACAGAAATGTTAACTTCTTTGTGCTCCCATTCACAGTATTCAAATAAAATATGCAGACTTTTACAACAAAATTTTGCAATTTTTAAACAATCTTCTTGATTTTAAACATTTTGCTGATTGCAATTGATATGAGCTTTCTTTGCCTGGTCTTCTGCTTAGTTGTTAACAGATGTTAGAGTGCTGTAATTTCAAAAAATAAATAAATACATAAAAGGTTGCTATATGGCTAAGTATTATGTTAAATATGGGTGTATTCCTTATTTGGGGAAAGTTATGTTGAATTGAATGTACTAATCCAGAAGGCAAACTTCATGCAGATTCCAAATGAGGACGAACAGGTGACTGTCCATGTTAAAAGAAGTACTGGTAAGGAGTTTTGCATGACGAATCACGTTTGGTTGTATTAATCTTGGGTGCAAATATCTCTTGGCCATATAAAAACAGCATACTGGCTATGCAAACCAGAGGCATCTGAACATGACTAAGAATATTAGATCCAAACCACTTTTGCCTCTTAAAGAAATATTCTTTTATCAGATATGGGTTATTAGACATTCTAACTCACTATTTTAGCTAATAGAAAATAAAATCCTCAGAGCTATACTGAGTTTATCATGGAAGTACTGAGGTACCTTTTCCTTTAAAAATATCATTAAGAGGAATTCTGCATAATTAGAAATCTTGTCTAAGTTCATATTATTTCACCCTCCACACTGAAGTCTGTTTTCCACATCAGCATTTTTTTTCTCAAATAATCAGAATATGCTGAAATTCTTGAAGATGAAGCACATGCTTTTTTTCTTAATTTAGAAACTGTAGAATCAGCTGCCTGAAAATGAGCCAATTAAGTGGCAATGTCTTTATTTCACACACTTTAGCTCCCATGTGCGATAGGTTCATCAGAGATTCTACAAAATGAAGGAAATCCTGGAACAGCTACTGGTCCGTTGTGACAATAGCCACTTTCTAAAACAAGAATGGAGATCTGAGGATCTGGAGATAACATTCTTATGTGAATTTAAAAGAATTGTTCACCTTTGTTAGCAACATTTGATATGCATATATATGCTTATACCCTGATAAACCTTTAGCTCTGCTGTCCCAAAGATAGTTGATTGCTGTGCTTTGTGCTCATCATGTTCCAAATCTTTGGTTCACCTTTTGTCTTGATGTGGTCCACAGATCACTGAAGGACTTAGCTACACTGACTTCCAGGGGACAGTTGGTCTCTGCAGCTACCTGACCTATCATTCATTATCTTCTTTCCCAACACTTGAGCCTTGTGATAGAGGATCAAAGAACTCTTGCTACACACATGGTGTTTTCTTTGCCATTGTTCTCTATCAAAAATGAAAAAATTCTAATCAGACTATGGAAAACATCCATTCCTAAGAGTAAGACACAACAGCAGAAACAAAGAAAATCTCAAGGAATCAGTGAAGCTGAGGGTCCCACCTTGGGTCATTTGGCCACTGTCAAGTTACAGGAGATGTTTCTGGCCCTCAGCCCTGGCCCTGTAGATTCAGTACCAAACATCCTCTGCCACTTCTACTTGCCGTTTTCTTAAAAAATGAGCAACTGCTCACAGACTGTCTTCCATCAACAATGTTTGGGTAAAGCGTCTTTATTTTATATAAAGTATACCTAGAGAGAGAATACATAATAAACTATTGTGCTGAGGCATTTATCTTTGCAACACTGGGAGGGATAACTTGGGTGCAATGCATAGTAGCCACGAAGATAAATAACGCTGCAGGGCATAGTATCATTTATAAAATATTCCTGGCACTCTAGGTTCCATTTCATTATTAGATTTTTTAAAAGAACCATTTTCTTGGTTAGTTTACAGAGCTAGCAGTCACAGAGGCTAATTTCAAATTGCTTGAGGCTCTGGAAAAGAGATGCATTTGTGCAAAGACTGCCTTAAATGCCAATAAAAAATGTAAGCAGGACCCACTCAGCCTTGTAAGTGAATTATACACAAGACAGTTTTTCTCATCACAAAACCCCTTCTCCCCCAAATTTTGCTGTCATGCACTAGCATTTACAGGACAGCTTTCAAAGTGATAAGACTATTGGACATGGAAAAGAATAGCTAACTTGAACGGCTAACTTATATAGCTATTCAACACAGAGATAGCTTCCTGAGGTGAACACTTAATTTTGGTCAGTGTGTGAAGTCCTTCCTCCTTACATATCTCCACTGAGATTTCTCCTGGACTATATTTAAGAAGGATGTGGGACAAAAGCAGGAAGTCCAAGGCAGATCAACAGGAAGGGTTAGGTGCCAAGGATTGAAATAATTTAGGTTGTTCAGCCTAAAGAAAAGGAATCTGGAAGTAGAGCATGGCAGTTACTGGTATACAAATCACTAAAAATATTTGAAGAAAGAGACAGAATTAAATATTCTTCATGTCTGCAGTATATAGAGGAATCTTAAAAGAAGGTGAGGGAAGCTGAGGTTAGATACCAGGAAAACTTTTGCATGTAAAAGTAGAAAAGCAACAGGATAGGCTACTGGAAATGTGAAATTTTCACCACTGGGAGTGTTTATCTAGAGATAAAACAAGTGTAATTAACACTGCTTTGGATCCGGGAGATAGGCTGTGTAACCTTCTAAAATCTACTCAGACTAAAGATTCTGTGACGTTAAAAAATGCTACATAATAAATATATGTCCAAATGCTAGCAATAAAGAAGTACAAATATAAAATTAATCATAATTATTCAGCATGGCATCTTATGCCAAAACTGTTAGCTTTTTTTTTTTTTTTTAATGTAATGGCATCATTTAGCAAGAGAATGATAAATTATTTATCTTAACAAATGAGTTTTGTTAGCTTAGACAAATGAGTTATTTTATGGTTACTTCAGTATGAAGACTTTAGACCTGGTGGGGAAGAGCTTAAGCCCATTTTGTAACAAATTGTATTACTTGAGATGATCAGTTGCTTTCCCTGCAACCTAATTTTTCACCTGTAAAAGGAAGATAACATCTTTTCCAGACTTTAATTAGTTACAGGAAGAATATGTAGAATAAAAATGGAAGCCAACTATTTCCAAGGGTGGCCATACACTGTCTTTAGATAAACAAATTCCCTAGAAAAAGGTAGAAAAAACCCAATAAATAAACCCAAGATTAAAGTCCTCATTGCCTACCAAATGATGGGATTATTTTTCTTTTTTGGGTGGTATTGGTGGCAGTGGCTGTTCCTTTCCAATGTATCTTTTCTATTTCTAACATCATGTAATTAAAAGATTGTAGTAATGAAACCATGGCTTATTCCAGATAACAAAATTTTAATATCTTGTATCTTCCAACAGGTGAAATAAATGACGTCCACTAGTGTAGCAGTAGGCCACTTCTTTTAATGAAGCAGCAATAGATGAAGCTCAAATTATCTGTACACAGCATTAAGCATCAGGGATAATTTTATCACTGTTTAATGATTTCCCTAAACAACCCAAAAGTTAAGGTTACATTTTATGGGTAACATTCTAATGAAGATTAGTTCTTTCATGTTTCAGAAGAGTAAGCATGGCAGATCTAAAGTTATTGAGCCTTAAAAGTGATTCTTGGATTACTCTGATGGTCATCAATTTGTTGTGAATAATTGTTTTCAGTCAGATATATTTGAATTTATGCAACATAGTTTATATGTACTGTTCCAGAGTGGCAAATGGGAATTTAAGACCAGCACGGAATAAAAACAAAGCTTTTATGCCTCTAAGGAAAACTCCTCCTGAAATGGTTAGAACCACATCCGAGAAGTTTCAAACTGCCTCTTCACTCACAATCACTCAGCACACAGGCTTGACAAACCAAGTACAAGCCTTCCACCAGTGCTAGACTCCCACTACCTAAAGACTGTCAAAACCTATTAATTCCTCCAGTTCATTCACCTGAAAGTGCAGATGTAAGAACTGGATCTCTCATCCTGGGGAGGAGGCTGTACCAGGCACTCAGCTCAGATTGTTTGATCTTACCTGCAAGGTAATTGGAGGGCAGCACTCTGCACAGGTGAGTGTTGCCTCTGATCCTCCTCCCCTTGGCTCTCCTGTGCACAGCAGGCTCTAGAAGAATTTCTCAATTTAGTTTATGGTCCTATGAGCTGAAATTTTCCCTCCTTATTCTTTTGGTAATGTTAAATGTCAGTTGTTTGAGGATTTGTAATCATCATGCACTTCTTAGACTGTTTCTTTTTCTCACTTATGGCTACAGGGAGTGGCATATGTATTTTTAACTAGGAGGTATAAAACATAAAACAACACAAACCTTAATGCTTCAGCTGAAATGCAGTGAAAAAAAATAATGTCTTAAGTTCCTAATTAAGGGTCTATTTTTCTAATACAAGATTACTAATAAAGTACACCTGCTTGTGAAGCATGATTCAAAAGAAAAGCATACTATTTTTAATAACTACATTTATCTCATTGAACCCCTCCCTCAAGCTGGCAGACTCTTTTCACAGATTTCACAAGAAACAAAAAATGAAACCCTTCTGTTTGACTGAAAGATTTGTAACTCATTTTGGTTTTGAGGGACTTGCCATTTATGGCTTTCACATTACCACATTTCAGCATGTCACAGTGAGCCTGACATACAGAACAGATATAATTTCTTCCCTGATGTTCAGTCTTGGAGCATATTCAGTGACTGCTGTCATAGCTGGACCCGTGGTGTGAGGTGGATCATTTTGCATGTGTCACAAACACACACTCATGCCTACATATGTGCAGAATCCAAGACTGTAGAGAAGCTTGGATGATTCATCTCCAGTACTTCTCTTTTTTTTTTGTCAGCTAGGTTGGATACACGGGCCTCTTTTTTGTGCAAAGACTTCCAGGATCCTCCTCCACCTCCTCTCTTTCTCACAGTCTCTTTATTTTTTTCCTTTTCCTTTATTTTATGTAGCTCATAAGCCCTGGTTTTGTTTCAGTCATGTTGTTTTTCATGCCATCCTCAAGGTATATGAAAACAATGTTCATATATAAATTGATTAAAATGTCTTTTGGTAAAGTGAGACAAAGAAGTTTGGTTCGGTGATGCTCTGCATGTGACAATACCAGAAGATCCAGATCTTCTTCAGAGACAGGATAACCTGTCAAAAGAGAAACAAAAACAAACAACAAACAAACAAAAAAAAACCCCAGCCCAAACTGCACTTAAAAGCCATATAGGAAACTTTACATAATGTAGTCTATTCCCAATAAATCCGCACGAATTTATCACTAAATTGTATTCTGTCTTGAAAAAAATAACAAAGAAAATTATTCCTATTTTACAGGTTGAGGCTAAGAGAAACTCCAACTCAAAATCTGATGTGATGGTTACTCTTTCTTTGTGTAAGTCATTGCACTGAAAACCACTAAATGGGAAAGCAAATGGCAGGATAACAGGCATACATATTCCAGAATCAGGAACATAATCAGGAGCATAATCAAAAACATATGCACATAATCTTCACTTTCAAGCCATGATTTTTTCAAACAGATCACATGCATCCATATAGCTTTTGCATTTCTCAAAACTTATTTCATATTCTTACAGAGAAGTAGGTAACAAAATATGTTTTCACAGTTGAACATCCAGAAGACCAAATTTTATAACATTTTGAATGAACATGTAAGTTTAATTGTCTCTCTTTTTGCTTATTCATTGCCAAGAAATCTTTTGGTAGGTGCCCCATGACATATTTCAAATACTTTGCTACAACATTAAATAACTTTTGTGTTGCTTGAATATTAGTAGTGAAATTTTTCTTTGTGTGTATACTCTTCTGTTTCTCACAGTGCTTCAATACAACTTTATTGGCTCAGCTTTTTCTGCAGGATGTCACCAACTTGTGCATTTAAGGAATCTTTTGACAAGTAAGATTAAAAGAGTATTGGTTTTTGTGTTTTCATTTGCACTGTGGACAGTACTATTACCAAAGAAAATCATGAAACAAATAAAATGGTTATCTGATGACCTAGAGAAGAGTCAGCCAAAAGGTGTATGAAGACAAGGTAAATTGTGCATCACAATTTAGAGTGACACAAGTTTCACCAAGTCATCAGCAGTAGGACTATGTTATTTTCCAGGTAGAAAATATGTGGACTTATCAAAAAGTTCAGGCAAGTCAAAGACAGAAAGAATATCCAGAATTCAGCACAGCTGCTAGTGGAAAGGTCGAAAAAAGGATATTGTGTCTTCCTAGAAAATAATCTTTGAAAAAGATTTAATCAACCTAAGGAAAAATGCACTTACTTTCTTAAGGAATGAAAATGTTTCTGCCTGAAATACTGGGTTTTAAATGTGTCTTTCAGACCTTAAATTGCCAAGTATAATCACTGCATGGTATTAGAGTAATGATGACACCATGAACTCTATCATGTTACTATGAAATCAATTTAACAAAGGACTTATTTTTTAGGGCCAGGTTGTCAATCACATTTTAGAGAAGATGAGCTACCTGTGAACAAACTTCAGAGTCTCTAAGACAGAGTTCTGTAGAGGAATATGTGCTAGATTACAATGAGCAGTCAGCTCTGTGACCTGATGCTGCTTCAGGAATAGGACGGCCTCTTGCAGTCCTCTACCCTCTTCGATGTTGTGGCTTATGTGAGGCTGTGGAGATTACTTTTTAGAAAACTTTTCTAATTAACTCCTCTCCCTCTGTCTTCAAGTAAGCATCTGTTTCCCATTCACTCTTCTTGGGTTCTGGTATTACAGCTTCAAAAACTGTGAGATTCCTGAAATGAGGAATTTGAAAACCAAAATTACTTGAAGGGCTGCCCTACAACACTGGGTCGCAACTAATAACAAGCAAAGGTGTGGTCCAGGACTGCTTTCAACTGAGCTTGGAAATGGAAAAATTTTTTACAGAAACATCGGGAACTGTACATCTCAGTGGTGGATCATCCAGCCTGTCTCACCACGGATTTCAGGGGAACGTCTGCTCCAGCAGTTGGAGTACCTCCTCCCCCTGCTTCTTCACTGGTCTTTGTGCCTGCAGAGTTGTTGCTGTCAGACATTCTCACTGTTTCCTTTAAGCTGCAATTGTGCAGGCTGGTTTCCCCTTCTTACATGTATTATCCCGGGGTGCTACCATCGTCACTGATGGGCTCAGCCTTGGTTGGCAGCAGGTCCACCTTGGGGCTGTCTGACATTGACTCTGTCAAACATGGGGGAAGATTCTAGAACTCCTGAAGCCTTCCACTTCTAAAATGGCCATGAAAACCCAGCTCACGACTCCCAATCACAAGTTCAATTAGCTCTTCTTTGAAGGCTATGGAGCCAAAGCTAAAATCTAAGCACTTCAATTCAAATTTCTAGCACAGAGCCTTGGCAAAGATGTAGTTTTGATATTTCTCCAAGCATTTTTCTTCTACTAAGCTTGTTGTCTCAGGTGAAAAATTACATTAAGCCAGATGGCATAGTTGTAAAAATAAGTCAGAAAAAAGAGAGTCCTAGAAAAATAAGTAAATTCAAATGCTAAAGAATAAAAATGGGGAAAAATTACAAAAATCCCCTAAACTACGCTATAGAAAGATTTGAGCAGTTCCCTAAGTAACAAGTAAAAGTCAAGCTAGTGAAGGAGAGGAACTAGGACTAAGTAGGAATATGCAGAGGTGGGCAGAAGTGGGTAAGCAATGCCACCATACTGTGGTTGGTGTAGAATGTAGAACCCTGAACATCCACCACTGAATATATTCCCACACTCTGGGAATCTACCTACAGACAATAACTTAGGAGAGTAATGTTAACTATACAGGGTATTATGCTCTGGCAGGTGTATCACTTGATTGAATCACTGCCTGTCTGTACAGTGACAGCAAACCATGAAAACAAGATTTGTATGTGAGTTAGTCGTACCTTAGAAAGGTACTTCTAATTCCTCTCCTTGAAACATAGCTATAGGTGCTTGATTTTTTAACACAAAAGGCAATCACATCCCAAAACGAAGATGAATGTGTCTCCATATTTCTAACATGCAGGTGTTGAAATATTTTTCTTTCTCAGTGTAAACACACATGGTGCCTAAAGTACAGCTAGTTGCAGCAAGTTGATGGGCATCAAGCAACACAAAGCAGTAATCTGTCAGCATGGCAAGCTGTAGACTCGAGGCAGAGCAGCAGCTGCTAACAGGTGCCTTATTTTATACACCATTATTTGTGTCCAACCCCCTCCCATTCATTGCTGAGGAATGGAAAATGTGACGTTACTGCTCCCTAAAAACTTTTCACGCTTTAAATTTCTATAACAGTTCCATTACACTCAGTGTATGTTGGACTAGAAAGTACAACACAGAAGCACAGGTGTGATATTTGCTGAAGTAAGGCAAGAAAGGACAGAAAGTTATACAAGCTATGAGGTAGGTGTGGTTCATCTGTCACAATGTGAACAGGTCAGTGTTTAACAAAAAGAAAAAAAAGTTGTGGTTTCACATGGCCAGGGATGACTCACTGTCTGAAAACACAGACTCTAATGGGGTTTTCTGTAAAAAGGAGCAGACACAAACCTCTCTTTGCCACTGGCTCTGCACTAAAAGCACAAGAAGAAATGCAGACATTTCCATACACAGCTGCAGGCTTCAGCAAGCCCACTCCTCTACAAATGAAATAGCAGCAACACTTTTTAATCAACCCAACTGTATTTTTACGAATATTTATCTCTGCAATGATCTTGACTTTCAAATAAAAACAATGCAAGAGAGTAAACACATCAAAGAACCAAGGAAGACTATAATATGGAGAACATTTTATTGTGGGTTTGTAGTTTGGTTTGGGGTTTTCTTTTTGTGGTTTCAGATATGTTATTAAGCCTACATTTTTGTTCAAAGCGAAATACATTTTGTGAAAGCAAAAGAAGCAGTCACTAAGAAGCACTATACTCTAACATACAAGCAAGGAAATCCCATGGCAAGTATAAAACCCAGTCAATTCATGACTAAACAACATCAGCTAAAAATTTGATCTAACTTATTCCAACCAAACCTCTTGCTATCTCAAAATCATTAAACCCCATGTTGGGCATCAAGAAGATTGTCATGGTTAATTCTCAGCCAGAAACTAGGCACCACACAGCCACAGGTTCACTCCCTCTGCAGTGGCATGGGGGAGTGAATTGGAACAGCAAAAGTGAGAAAGTTTGTGGATTGCAATAACGACAGTTTAATGGGTAAAGCAAAGCAAAACAAGGAATTCATTTGCCACTTCCCATGGGCAGGCAGGCATTCAGCCATCTCTAGGAAAGCAGGGTCCCATCAGGCCTGATGGTTGCTCGGGAATTCAAAAGTCATAATTTCAAAACTTCTCCCCTTTTTTACCTCAGCTTTATAGACTGAGCATGACATCATATGGTCCCTTTCATCAGTTGGGGTCAGCTATGTCCCCACCCAAATCCTTGTGCAGCCCCAGCTTCCTGACTAATGGGGTGCAGTGAAAGCAGAAAAGGCCTTGGTGCTGTGTAAGCTGTGCACACCTTCCAAAAGTCATGAGTGAAAAAAAGAAAGAGATCATTAAAGTAAGCAGGAACAAGCCGCATGAAGAAGCAATATAAAGGAACATTCATAAATACAAGAAAGATTAAGTATAAGGTTTCTAGAACTATTTGGTTCTAGAAAAAATTATAAATTAATTTTTATGTCACTGGAAGAAAAGCATCTACACAAGCACAGACATAAGGCCAATCAAATAAATGTATGTCTCACTGTCTTAAATCAACAAGATTTTCATTCAAGTCAACAATAGCTATTTTTCCAAACAAAACTATTGATAGCTGTAAGCAATATTAGAACACAGGATAAAAACCCTACACCACAATGGCTATCACATAACAATCATAATTTTATGAAAGCTTTTGATTTTGTCTTTATTGTTAGAACCTTTGAAGATTTACAGCAACAAAGTGTCTGACCACAAAATAAAACACCCTAAAAAATTCACAATAACACAAACTGCCTTATGTCTTCCAAAAGGATATATCTGGAATGAAGTTGCTTTCCATGCTTTCTTGCTATTCTGTTTAGGACATTATTGTCTCTTAGGACTCAACATTTTATGTATAATGCAATTAAGATGTAAAATCTGCATGGGTAATTTAATTAATTAATGTTAGCTGTGTAAGGTTTACTGTAAACACCTAGTTAGACACCTTATCATGTAAGTCCTTTCCTATCCAAGAATAGAATTTTCCATTCCTGGAAAGAAATAGACATCTCCTGTGGACAAAATATTTAATTTAAGTCTTTGAATATCTGAGTCCAATTCTCAGATTCTCGGGTACATAGATCTTTACTGAAGATTTACCAACTATTCAGTTTACCAGTTTCAGTCTTGACTTCCTCAAATGACAGTTACCTTTGCACAATATTAAGCTGAAGTATTCTAGGAATTGTTTTCCAAAAGATTACTAGAGTCTTTGTGCTTCCTCTAATCCCCTGTTGGAACTACTGGATTCTTATGGAAGCCTACAGGCATAAAAGTGGCATTTCAGTGCTTGTGTTAGTGCTTCATTTGTGATTAGCCTATACTACTAAAGAGTCAACTATTTTGAATTAAAAGCACCATGTTACTTGAGTGAATAGATGTGCTTGTGGGCATAGGATCCTGGACTGGATGTGAACTCTTCTCAATGGAACAAACTTAATAGTGTAGCTTCAGGCAATTACTTAACCTCTAAACTCCACTAACTCCATCTGAGGACTAGAAATTGGCATTTCTCTCCCCCACATTTTATATGCCTGGCCTGTTTGAAATTCTTGTAAGACCAAAAAATCAGCTCATGTAAATGGAAGAAATTTCCTAATTCACTTCAGCATTTTTTAGATCAGGTTTTGAGACATAGATTCTTGTGTGTGAGACATTCAGATCTGAATATTGATTTGCTGTGTAGGAGCTTATGCATTGAGGACAGTAAATGATCTTCAAAAAACATTTTCTAGGTATTCTTTATCTTTCTTCCCTATACCAGTATGGTTGTTTCCCTATGTCCAAGTAACACGAACCACCATGTCAGTGTTATCAATGCTCTGTTCAAACTATGAAAGGGATTTGATTCAGCATGGATATCTGCTGCTATACAAAGTGTGCTACAAGAAGGCAAACTTGGTAGTGTTTATGAAACTGAAAACTGCAGGTGGGAATTAGCATGCATTGCCTAAGTGAAACAGATATAAATATTTTAGTCCTATTTGACTCTGGATATTGGAAAAATCAATGCTCTCCCCCTCTGAAAATTCTGCAAACTCAGTAAACAAGAATACTTTTTCTAGCCTTGCATCTCCATCTGCCATGCGACAAAAACATTGTCAGATAAGGGCAATCAGAGATTAAAAGAGAGATTCAAATTCAGATTGTACATATTCTGTACATTGTTAGTGGTCATTCATTCATTTATTGCTAAAATAATTGCAGTTTGCAGGATTTTGCCAAAGCTACAATACACATGTAGTCAGTACCCCTCAATCCTACTGTTATTTCTTTTCACACAATTACATTTGAGCTATTTATAAGTAGAGCTGATGATGGTCTTCATGTGGATATTACTCATCTTTTCACCCATAACACATGCTGTTAATTAGAGTTACTAACGATTGATAAACATCTCATTGGAATCCATGCAAGATTTGGTGTTGACAAAAACATCAGATTTTTGATTCTTCCCCCAATGACAGCTAATGAACACCAGCCTACAGAACAAATCGCTCTTATTAGATTCCAAGGGCTTTATGTTCATTTATTTTTGAGGACCTAGCACAATTATTTTTAATCTCTGTTCTGTCATTATTGTGTAGTGGACTCACGCCTTCCTGTGTTCTTTTAATTTATACAGCTGAACAGCCTTTTGCTATTTGTTTGATTTCCTTCACAAAGTATGGCCCAGGCAGGATTTTGGCATGTCTCACATTATCCCCATACTACTTGATCTTCTAAACATAATTACATTGCTGAGTAGAACTTTTTCCTGTTCCTAGTAGGGTGTCTGCTTACTCCTGCAATTTTCTTTGTGGTTTATATTCATCCAGTGAGATCCAGAGTCCTACCATAAAATTTCCCCTAAAGTTTAGAACATAAAATGTCCTTTTTATTCAATAAGATTGCACACCTCCAGTTGCTAGTTCTCGATCTTTTCAATGCAACTGAGTTCACTAATCTTAACAAGCTCATTCACATCCCAGGTGCCAGGCACCACGATACTTCCTTAGCATCTGGAAAACTTCTGGCCACACAAGCAATCAAGAGACACAGTAACCTCTAAAAAAATCCATTTATCAGACCATCACCCTGATAGCTCATCTTCCACCATCAGCTTCTTTGTGTTGCCTACTTGCTCTAGCCTGAGGTGACTTGCCTCACAGTATTTGCCCCATCTAGCCTGGCCTCTTTGCTAGTTCTGGACAGATCTCATGACTGTCACTGTTCAAAAAAGGATCCACAGACCCATAACAGAAGTCTGTTCTATGCTAATTTATGAATGTTATCTAAGAAATTCACAAATGATGTCTCCACTTGTGTTAACAAAGTTAGGAGTTCTCCTTTTCTATATATTTGATCATTCAAGTACACAAATACACAAATTAGTGTAATTTAGGGCTTCAATGTCCTGTCAAAAATTAATAAATTTTAATGATTAATTCATGTCATCAATTAAAGTTTTTTTCTATTGTGTAAATCCTATCTATGCCCAAAGGGGACAAATCATCATGGTTGCAAATAGCTGACCCATTTTCCTGACAATGTCTAAGAAATAAGCTATTGCTTATGTTTTAATTGGTCATTTTAACTTAGGTCATGTAATGAAAGAGGTCATCTTAACCTCTTGGATACCCATAATATTATGAACACTTTGCATGCACACCCTGCGATGCATCAGAGTTATGATGGAGGTGAAAGGATCCTTTTCAGCCAGCAGCTGCTCCTTGACCTCTCTAACACAAATCTTAAGTGTAATAAGTGCTGCACCCTTTTGTTGATGTCATTTTTCCTGAGTACTCACCTGTTCTTGGTTTGACAAATGTCTGCTTCACCTCTTCGCATTCGCCTTTCAAGCTTGCACACACAGAAGTCTTTATTTATGTATGTGGAGGGTCCAGTAATTGCCAGCTTGCCCCCCTGGCTCATTTCCACGTTCCCTGACATAACTTTAACACCAGTTAACATTCTTTTGGCAGCTCCCACTGACATCCATATTGGTGAATCCCTCTCACTCCGAGGAAACAGCGAGGCCAGAAATTATCTCAGCCACAGCCAAAACAATATGCAGAGCAGCCAGGAGCGAATTGACCCTTGATTGCTTTAGAGCCCATGCAGCATACATGAGTTGATGCTTAGAAAATGGGTTGCACATTGGGCCATATGGTGAGAGGCACTGGAATGACAGGAGCTGCTCATTTAGGAGGGACAAGCACCAAAGGCTTCACAGTATGAGGGGCCAGGGTGAAGGTAGGTGTTGAGATGGACTGGACTGAGAGAGTTCACGTGCTGTATAATTGATGTGGAGGGATATAACTGCTATGATGAAGAATCAGGCTAGTATGAGGAGTAGCAGTGGTCAGGAATGCAAACCTCATTTCTACAAACATTCTTTACCTGCAAGGATGTCTTGATTTCTCAAAATAAATGAGACAAGTCTGGAAACAGCAAGGCTTCACTCTGCAAGAGAACAGTGGAAAAAACAGCTGGAGAAATGTCCATGGCACCAAAAGAAAAAATTTGCAAAGTATTTTTAAGAACTTTTCTAGCAATGTATGCTGTTGCTTGACAAAAGTACTGAACAAATCTTACAGCTAAACTTTGTTAAAACATCATCATCTTTAATGCAAATAGGTTTGCTTAGTACACAACCTCACAAGAAGTGCAAAGGTGGATTATTGGCTCAGCAATTAAAACCATTAAGCTTTGAAATGCAGAAAGAACATTAAAAAGAAAAAAACCTCTGTGAAAATTTCACTATAAGAAGGACTTTCTCAAAATTTAAATATTTTTGGGCAGTAACTACTGAAAAGCTTTCATCATCAATGCCATTGTTATTGTTTCTGCTGTATAAAGACATCTGAGAAAGTACGTGAAAAATACTCAGTGAACCCATTAAAACAGCAGCATTATCTGAAAAGCAAATTCTAATAACACGTAAATTTAAATCTCATAATAATCCCATAATAGGAGAAAAAGAACTATTATTTCAGCATAGACAGTGCTGACATGAGATGTAATTTAACTTGAATCTCACAGCTCTGTCAGACTAACCAATGCCCTTGGTGCCTTGACAAACTACAAGGAGCAGATGCATAATAAGATAACTCAGACAGCTTGCTGAAGTTTCATCTGCCAGTGGGACCCACTTGGTACAGCCAGAGCCCTTTGCCAAGTCTACTTTCTCACTCTGTATAGATGGCACTGCTCCAGTAGCAGCTCTGATCTATCCAGATGCTCCACACACACTCTCAGAAAGAGATCTTTCATTATGCTTAGTTACAAAGGCCCACAAAGAACAATAAGATCTACCCACTACTCTTTAGCTGGTGGTTCAGCATTTTTAAAAGCCCATTTTTAAAAGCCCTAGAGTTGATAAAACTCAGCTTCCAGAAATGGCTCAGGGCAAAGTGGACCTTGAGCCCAAAAGAACGCGAGGGCTCAACATCAGAAACCAGGCTTGGGAGTTATTAAGTTCTAAATTTTTAATAGAAAATTGTGACACTGTAGAAGTACTGAATTTCTGATGTGTAATTCCTGAAATCATTTGGCTTCCCAGCTATGATATTCCAGTTCCCTTTAGAAGGTTTCTTTCTATGTGTACATTTCCATGGCAGGGGTTTAACTCCTTACTTGAATTGCTCCACCAAAGCTCACCTAACCTTGAGGGAGTCATGCTCTGAAGGGTCATCTGAGCTTCAAGTGGGTCAGAACTGCTGTCCCTGGTCATGCATGTCTGTGCAATTCCTACAAAGTTCATCCTATGGTTCTGTGATTGCAGCAAGCCACGTCATTTTATCATGCCTTTGCTGAAATATAATAGCAGAACTTCTTTGACATTTCTAATTTCCAGATTTAGCCTGGAAAAAAGAAGTCTCTGAGAAGACCTTAATGCAGCCTTTCAATATTTAAAGGAATCTTATAAAAAATATAGAGAAAGACTTTTTATCAGGTTCTGAAGTGACAATACAAAAGGCATCATTTTTAAACTGAAAGAGGGCATATAAAGAGATAAAAGGAATAAATTCTTTACAGTGTGTGGTGAGGCGCTGGAAGAAGTTGCTCAGACAAGCTGTGAATGTCCAGTGCCTGGAAGTGTACAAGCTCAAGTTGGATGAGGCTTTGAACATTCAAGCCTGAGCTAGTGGAAGGTGTTCCTGCTTGTGTCAGATCCGTTCCAACCAAACCCATTCTATGATTTTATGACTCTATTTCTTTGTGAAGCGGCACAAAAATACCAGCTTCACCTAAAGAGCTGAATAACTGTGTTAGTAGTATTTACATTAAGGTTTTAAATCCTCTTTTCCTTCATGTAAGCTGTTGCACAAACAATGTTGCTTAAAAACCAATTTCATAAGGTCTTCCTACAGTTTAAAACTCATATGGGGAATCAAATCTCTCAAAAAGGACAGGACAGTCAGTCAACTAAATGGTGCCACAAATCCTTCTTGCAAGGGTCCTTACAATGGCCCATTCACCAAACTATATGTGCTAATGAATTCTTATGATCCAGTGGTTTTTTCTGTGTGGTGCAGTAAACAGTCTCCTGGGGTTTGTGCTGTGATGACCTCATTCTGCACATTTCTTACCAGATCCCATACCTATTTAGTATGATTCCTCCATTTTGATATACTCCAAAATTGTCCTTCACACTTGAGTCCTATGTCTCAAAAANTCCCATATTTTGGGGGTTCGGTTTTGTGAAGCTGAAATGTGATAAACCGAATATAAACTGGCTCACCCTTATAGATAATTAATAGGGTAGAGTTGGGGGGGGGTTTATTTGTTTTGTTTTGTTTTGTTTTGTTTTGTTTTGTTTTGTTTTGTTTTGTTTTGTTTTGTTTTAGTGTGATTTCTACCCCAAGGTGAAAGACAATGCTCTGATGAATTTAGTGAAAATTTTTGTTCTGTAGTGAGCACAGAGTCAAGATTTCTGGATTATGGTCTTGGACATTACTAAACTATGCATAACTTTTTATGGTTTCTTTTTCCCATTACTAGATTGGATTATCATAAAAATTAATGATTTTCCTACCAGATCCTTCAAATCAGATACTGTTCAGCAAGTCAAAACTGAGATAACTTTCAAACCATATTGTCTCTTTAAAAACCTTCAACAGACTCCAGAAAAACAAGGACTAGAACTTGAATATCCATGAAGAAAAAGTTCAGAAACAGATTGGGAAAAATATTTTAGCATAGGGTTTTTTCAGCACAAAACCAGACATGTCAATGACATTTTTATGTCCTTTTCATAGTAAGTTGCAGAATGAAGCCAACCAATCTGCAAAAATTGTACATGTACCATAAGTCAGCAAATATTCCTCCTGTCGTCTGGGCTGTTTGATCTTACAGTCTAGAAGAGAAGCAAAATTATATTTAGTGACTCTGACAGCCAGAATTTCCATTTAAAAAACCATCCCTGAGCTCTATAGTCCTTTGAAATAAAAAACCCTCCTCTCGTTCTCCTGTTCACAGAGCTTGAAACAGATGATGGCAGGATCCTTCCAGTAAGTTGCTGACAGGTAGCTATCTGCCAGGACCCCAGCCAGAAGCCAAATTCACAGAGGGCAAGGGTTGAGGTGAACGTTATCCATCCACAGACAAGTCTTATAGCAGCCATGTACAGAAGAGAGGGCTTTTGAGAACCTCCACAAAGATGTCAGAAGCAGTGTTTAAGGAATGAGGAAGATATCCTTCAGTCTCTTGCACTTGTATGGCAGGTGATAAAGTCTATAACTGAATGAGGTCTAAGGACATTGTTCAGTGACAGAAATATTGGAGATATTTTGTCAGTATCTGGATTACCAGGTCCTCGAAAATATATTATTCATAGGTTGCTCATGTGCTATGTCACCATCCTGTTATAAATGAAAAGCGTAATCAAAGTTTATCAACAACAATTTATTAAAACAATCCCATAACCAATACGGAAAAGCCACAATAAAAGGAAACAACACTGGTGTGGGTGGTAGGGAGACAGCCTCCGAGAGACTGGTCCACCTATCCACACCGCACAGTCTTCAGGGTCTGGTTTTTATAGGGTTTTTT
>VXBB01010003.1:28744-66551 GCA_013399915.1 Illadopsis cleaveri | reverse complement strand
GTAAGAGCTGAGGGAAGAAGAAAGGAGGGGATGTTTGGAGTGATGATGTTTGTCTTCCCAAGTCACCAGTGTATGTGATGGAGCCCTGCTGTCCTGGGGATGGTGAACATCTGCCTGCCAATGGAAAGCAGAGAATGAATTCCTTGGCTTGCTCTGCTTGCACACAGCTTTTGCTTTACCTGTTAAACTGCATTTATTTTAACACCTGAGTTCCTTTACTTTCACCCCTCTGATCCTCCCCCCACATCCTGCTGTGAGGGGCAGAGAGTGAGTGGCTGTGTGGAGCTGATCTGCCAGCCAGGGATGAACCCAAAGAAGTGGCCATGGCCCCAAGCCTGTCAGTGTTCAAAAGCTGCTTGGACAATGCTCTTAGATACATGGTCAAACTTTAAGGCTGCCTGCTGAGAACCAGGACAGAACTGCTGTAATGACCCCACAGCAGCCTGAAATAAGGAGTGACTACTTTTATTTCAAGAGAATTAGCTCAAGTGTGTTCTAAAAGAGTACTATGCTTTGTATCATATTAGGGAATTTCCACAGAGTAGATAAAAATAGTTATTACTGAAAAATGCTGAAGGCTTATGAACCTGCTTGTAATTAAAGAAAAGAGAAGGTGGATTTGACAGTTACAATGCATTTGTTCTCTATATAAAGCCTTTTAAAGGCTTTTTAAAAATATACGTCTTGGGATTTTTATACTTTGCTCTGTTTTTGTTTTTTTCCTCATTCACACAGAGCAGAGCAGAAACTTTTGGTATCTTGCATTTGTGGTGTTTTGAAGAACTTTTAATAGCAACTTGAGAAAACTCGAATTAGAAAATAAAAGAAATATCCTGGGGGTATTTCTGGTTATTTAATATTTTCTTTATTCAAAATCTCATCTGATTTACATACTTTACATGTTTGGGTCGCCTTCCTATAAATCATTTCATCTAGCTGATAGAGAACTGTAGTATGTATGTACTACTTTGTCTCTGCCACCTGTTTCTGTTTTCCTTCTTTCTTGAGCTGAAAAATTAATTTTAATGTGAGGGATTAAAGAATATTACACCTTATTTCCAGATATGCACAGCTATGGGGAAAAAAAAAGGCAGTAATTTAAAAAATGGTGGTTTGGTATGGTGAAATTAGAGGCAAGAATGGAGAGAACAGGGGATAGGTGATGATGGAATAGAACCTTTATCTGAACAATATTTTTCCCCCTACAGCTCATTAGGACTACTCATTCTGTGTCTGCTATTCAAGTATAAGTGTTAAGGTTGTTTTGAACACGGATGCTGTCACTTATAGAAATGCAGATGGATTGTCCTGCTTACCTAATTATTCTTTCCCATTCAGTACATAGCCTCATGCTGGAATCAAGATGGGGATCCAGTGGAGCTTCTGAAGATTGCAGATAAAGTCTCTCAGTTCAGGCAGTGTCTTAAAGAAAATCCCAGATTTCTTCAAGAAAAGGTTAAAACATACTTCAAGGTAGGCCAGCTTGCAGAAAGTTATCTTGTATTAATTTTTAAATCACGGTTTTGTATTTGAAATTAAACTGAAGGCTAATTTTTTGTCACCATGTTGCCCATTTCCAGGTGTAGATTGAACAGCAACATATTCAAATGAAACATGTTAATTTTAATGGTTTAAGTTTCCACTTTTCAAAGTGGAAAAAAAATTATCAGGCTGGTCATTTGGAACCAGATTTAATGGAACACTGATGAAATGCTAATGTTTTACCAAACTGTGATTCATTATAGAAAGGCACATCTCATTCCTGATAAGTTCAGATGTGAACAGAGAATTGTACCTAGTTGTGTGTTCCTTAGTATTGGCATAGCAGGTGTATCTCCTTTTCCTTGCAAAGCATTTGGTTACAAATAAGATTGTCTTGGTGTTCCTCATGTTCATTGAACTGCTATCTGAATTTTGCTATCAGTGCCATTTACTTTCTACTCTTTCTCTTCTTTTCCTTATCCTGTGTTCTTCTGGAGTTTTTGCAGAACTAAAAAATAAGCAGTAAAGGCATTATAATGTTGAATAGTTCTGAAGCCCTGAACTAGTTAATTCCAGGGAAAAAAAATCCAGTGATAGCAATGCAGAAGTGGTGTGAGTTTTTTGTGGGGTTTGTTTGTTTCATTGGCTTTGTTTTGTCTCTTTGCTTTTTTTCTTAGGTTTTTGTTTGGGTTTTTCTTTTTTCACTAGTCAATTTGTTTGTTTTGAAAAGATTTATTATAACATAAATTTATTTTATTATTTATTATAATTAATTTATTTATTATAAGTATTTATTATAAGTAACTGTCACCCTGATTGGAGTAAATCTTGATTCTAATATACTCAAAAGCAACAAGAGACAGTGACATCAGTTGAAATCAGTTTTCCTAAGAACATTTCCTAGTGTCTGGGGGTAGTAGGGAGCTGTGTAGGGAAGAAATACAGATGCAGTGTTTTTGTGAATGTCCTTTACTGTACAGTTCAGTTGAGGGGGCTGAGGCAAAGGCACATCTCAGTAGGAAATGATGAGAGTAGTTGGATGTTCTTACATCATAAGATTATGCACTGTTATACCTTGTGCTGGGAAATGATTAAAGCAGGCAGGCAGGGAGCAAGGGAGAGAATGCCATTCACCCTCTCCATTTTACTATGGCTGTTTACTTTTGCTTTTCTCTCTTTTAACTCTGCAGTCAGGTTTCTGTAGTCTTTTCACACAGGCACGGGGGAGATAAACTCATGAAACAGAATCTGATTACATTGTTCCAAATCATTGGTGTCTGTCAGTGCCAGATGTTGCTGTTTGACTCCTACATTGAAATGGGCATTTTTTGAGGTCCCTGTCTTTTGACTGGCCTCCCTTTCCTATTATGGAAAATGGAAGCTGCTTGAGTAATTTTGATATTAAAATTCCACAGTCTGGTATAAACCAAGAAGAATTCGACAGCAGTTATGACACTTGCATAATGCCTGGAGTTCTGTGGCAGCAAGGCTGATGTGTAAAGCATCTCTGAGCAGGATAAGGCATGCACATTCTACATCATATGGGATCTCTGTGCACTCAAGCTTGGGCAGGTTGAAAGAGGTGTTGAATCAAACCCTCCTGCATTTAACAGAATTGCCTAAGATCAGAACACCCTCCAGATAAAACTTAGGGCATGTAGCTCTGTAGCATTATGTACAGTTGTTTAACCTGGATTTAATTAAACTAATGAGTACTGTGTCCTGTTGAGAGATTCTGACTCTAGACTGAAACTTAGCAGAAGGCTGTTGATGCTTGTCCTTGTGGTGAGCAGCCTCTTCCCACAGCAGCTTGTTCTGTATGAAACCAAGGGTTCAGTCTGTGTGATTGGGATACATTTGATAACATGCAAGCCAAATGATGCACAAGCTGTTCATCTGCTGCTGATGGAGCAGTAATCTGAGGCAAGGAAGTTGCCCTCAGAATTAATGCTTTGTTTTGGGATATATTTCTGCAGGATAATCCACACAAATTGACTCTGTCAATGAGTCCAGAGGAAGACTACCATGACAAACAAGCTAAAATGGAAGCAGAAAAGCTGGAAAAAAAGGTCAATGCACTTTCTGAAGAAGAAAAAACACAAATTTTTGAAAAAGGTCATCTTACTTTTACACATTTTTATTTGTGTAACGTTTTTTTAGCTGCTGTTCTGTAGAATATCTTAAATTCTCAGTAGTCTCCAGCATTTGCTCTGAAAAGGATGGGGTTTTTTGTTGCAAATTTGTGTATATGTGTTACAGGGCTATGCAGTGTAGTGCTTACACTACAGTTTGTGGTTGTATATTCTGTTAGTTTTAACACTCAAAAATAGAATAATCAATGTCTTCATTAGGGCAGAAGAAAGGAAAATGTTTTAAAATACCAATCTGTTTGTTCTTTCCCATGTTAACTTGCACTGAGTGGAGGATGAATTCACAGAATCCCAGAATGGGTCAGGTTGGAAGGGACCACAGTGATCATCTGGGCCAACCTCCCTGCTCAGGGAAGGACATCTTAGAGCATGTGGCACAGGATTGCATCCAGGGGCTTCTGGAGTATCTCCAGTGAGGGAGGCTCCACACCCTCTGTGGGCAATCTCTTCTGTGCTTGGTCACTGCACAGTAAAGAAGTTCTTCCTCAGGTCCAGTTGGAACTTTTTTGTGCATCAGTTTCTGCCCATTGCCTCCTGTCCTTTTGCTCAGCACCACCAAGCAGAGCCTGGCTTCATCCTCTTGGCACCCTCTCTTCAGATACTTAGCTATCATGTACCTTGAAGCTGTTTATTTATGAGCATGAGGTCTGCTCCATGCTCCTGTAAAACTTACATTTTGTAATTATATTTCTTGTATTTTCTGGTTAAAAAGCCAACTGTAAAAGTAATGCTGGGTTTAACTTATTCTGGAGAATAACTGATGCTTGAAAACCGTGGGCAGTCATCTAATTCTGTTGAAGCAGTGTCTAGTCACAGAAATCATTCAAAAATGTGGCATTAATCTTATGAAGCTTTGGTGTGTGACAGGAGATAGGGGAGCACGAAATCAGAGGAGGCTTTCTACTTACAGAGATAAATTGGAGAGTACTCAGAGGTGACCAGCTGCTATCTGAAAGTCTGAAATGTGAAAGTAATCCCAACAATTTAGCTGGATCAGTGTTCTGACAGAGCACTTGAGTAAGAACTGGAGCGGGTGGGATTAAAAAGAAGCTTCTTATCTGCCAGGTCTGGGTTGATGCTTGCAGAACTGAGTGACAGGACAGACTGACAGGTGTCACTTGAAGATTAAATTACATGTCACTGTAAACACGTTGTGAAGAGGGGATTGGGAAGAGAATCTAACAAAAATGTTCTCTTTGCTGTTGTTACATGATAATCTGCAGAATTTGCTTTAGTAAAGTATTTGCAAAATTGCCAATGGAAGACTCCAAACTTGACTCTTGAGTTTTTCTGGTCTGCATCATCTCAGTAGTTTAATTCTTGATAGCACTTTCACTACAAGCTGAAAATGACAATTTTGTACTCTCTCCTTACTAGGTTTGGAATTAATTGCTCTTCAAAGCAAACCTCAGGATACCTCTTGTCTCCCAGCTTTAAAAGTGTCTGACATCGAGCCCAAAATCCCCTTCACGGTGCTGGAGACAACACTTACAGGTTGGTGTCACCACTGTCTCATGTCCCAAAGAGCAGCACTGTTGGGTCCTTCCCTGGCTGCTGGCCCAGCTGTGGCCCCTTGCCCAGCACATGGCCTGGCTTTGTGGCCCATAGTTGTGCTCTTTTTCCACTCCAGCCCAGCACCTGTGGGCAGACATGGCAGTGGATCCACAGAGCCATGGCCTCTGACGGGCCACATGGAGCAGCCTCCCAGCCTTCCCAGGGCTGGCAGGAGCTCCTGATGGCAGCTCCCTGCTGCAGGCACACTCCCACCTTGCCCTGCAGTCAGAGGAGTCTCTGCCTGGCACATTCAGTGCACTTTCCAAAGGCTTACCCAGGCTGCAGAGCCCTTGGCAGCTAGGGCAGCAAACCTTCCTTGCTGCAGTCCCTCCCTGCCCATTTTTTTACAGAATAGGACATACAGGAGCCATGGGAAAAAAAATAAGTTACTGTCATTGCTCATAACTTCAGGGCAAGTTTTTCCCTGCTTTGCTAGTGGCTTTCCCAGGGACTGATAGGAGATGAGAGATCTGAATTTTGTTACAGTGCCATCAAAATTTTGCAGGGAAATACGGTTCTGTAGTATATTTCTAACAGGTATTTTTCTTCAAAAATTACCAGCAAACGTCAAGACTGTATAATTTTGATGCAGAAAATGACCTGGTTTTGTGAAAAGTCTAATGTCTATATTCTAGTGGCCTAGCTTAGGAAGAATGTATAGTACAAGAAGCTGCTTTCTTCAATTTTTAAACAGATAAAGGCAAAAATGAGGAAAAACTTTTTGACTTGTTCAGGAACAAGTTACTACTTCTTTTGTTTCAATGTTGTCTCTAAGATATGACCTCTGGTAGAAGAATTCTCTTTTCAAATTGTCCAGGTGTCCATTACCATGGACAGAAACAGGAAAACCCCTTGGGTCCAGCGTTCAGTATAATGTGCAAAATTTAAACAAGAATTGACTCTGAAACACCAACACAAAATTATTCTTAATGAGATATTCTTGTAAGAAATAATTTTGCTTTTATGTGCTTGTAGTAGGGAGCTGCTGGTCATTCTTTGCTTTTGTTTGTTTCTCCCCAGCTGATGAAATTCCTGTCCAGTACTGTGCTCAGCCAACCAATGGGGTGGTTTATTTCCGAGCTGTTTCCAGCCTGAACACGCTTCCTGAGGAGCTCAAGCCATATGTGCCACTCTTCTGCAATGTCATTACCAAGTGAGAGGCTGAGTTTCTTGGAAGCTGAAGCAACAGGCTGTAATGCACCTTGCCAAAATACTAATACTGCCTTTAATAATTCCAGCATCTCTTCTTACTATAAAAGGGAAAGGCTGATAAGTTGGTTTCCTGCAGAAAATTGTCTTATTTCCCAATGTTGCTAAATGGTTTCCCCTTCTGCAAAAAGTCTCTGCATTCCCTTTGTGCCCAAGATCAACACAAGTGTTCCCTCAACAGATTGGAAAATTTCTATAAATGAGAAATAGCCTAGCAGAGACTAAAGTTTTCACTTGAGTAGACTTCTGGTGCAATTTTGTATGTGGGGGCAGAAAGACTGACCCCACCACAGGGGAAAGAGGAGCACGGAGCAGAACAAGTGACCTGGGCTGGGAGGAATATGTTATTATTGGTACAGGAGCCATGGGTGATGTTGTTAATGTAGTTCTTGTGGATGTTGGTAGCAAGCCTGCACATAAAGCAGAGTTTTTAATACAGCATTTTAAATTAGCAGGATGCTTTAATTGGAAAGCTTGGTGGGAAGCTTTTATAAGGCATGAGGTATTATGTTTGCTTGATAATGCCCCAAATAGTTGCTAAATTCATGTTGTCCTAAACAGACCACTTTACAAATGCTGCATGGATTTTGGTTTTGGCATACACTGAAAAGGGAAACAAATCTCTCTTGTTTTTTACAGGATGGGATGTGGAGCCCTTGATTACAGGGAACAAGCCCAGAAAATAGAACTAAAAACAGGTGGTATGTCTGTCAGCCCACATATCATTCCAGATGATTCATACCTGGATGTCTATGAGCAGGTAAATTAATCATAACCTTAAGATGTTACACTTGCAGTAAGAGTTCTGTAGTTAAGGGTCAGTCAGGGCTTCCAGGCAGAGGATCAAGCTAATGTGCATTGAAAACTTTGTGTATGAAAGGGCTCCTGCCTCTTTTGTAAGATATAAATTAGATAATTGCAGTAACTTTGTGTTTTGTGTTACAGGAGTGCTTGATCTGGGTGTTCTGTCTAAGGCAAATTGCAGTAACTTTGTGTTTTGTGTTACAGGAGTGCTTGATCTGGGTGTTCTGTCTAAGGCAGTGCTTCACTAGCATCTGTCACCATATTTTTGAGTGCTCCAAAATATTTTGGAAGCAGAGGGTAGGGGCCAGAATGGTGTGGTGTTACACACAGGGATTGCTGTTAATGTGTGATGTCACTGTTGGCAGCATCATTAGATCTACATGTTGGGCATAACAGTTCTGGCAATATTTCTGGAGATTTTTGCAAACTTGCTGGGGCTCTGCTCTCTGTAGATCCTGTAGTTAAATTAAGGGAATTTCCTTGAAGAAAGGTGCACCCCAGAACAGAACTTGTACTTTATGGGAAAAAATAGGAAATTTTGTGTCTGAACTGCTGCTTGCTGTTGAGAAGAAGAAATTGAGGAATTGCCAGGCTTGCTTTGCAAGAAGAGCAATCACATTTCATGTCTGCTCTGATTTCAGTAGCACAGCCTGCATTAGAGTGATTTTGTGATGTGTAGTATTAGCTTGGCATCATTGCATCATTTCCATGAAAAGTTACTGTGCATTTCTTGGGCCATTGCTGTGGTTGTCTTGTGTGAAGGGTTTTTTGTGTTTTGTTTATTTTTTTCCTTCAGGGTGTGCTCTTTTCATCTCTGTGCTTGGATAGAAATCTGCCAGACATGATGAATTTATGGAGTGAAATATTTAACAAGTACAGTACATTGGGTTTTGTTTGTTTGTGGGTTTGCATGTGTTTTGGGGTTTTCTTTTTCACTCTTCCCCCAGCCATTCTCCTATTCTTAGAGATCCTACTTTGGGATTTATTTCCATAATTCTATCTCTAATGTCTTTCTAAACTTGCGTATTGCATCAAAAGCATGACTGTATAGTGGATTAAATGGACAGCCAGCAGTTTAAAAGCACCTTGTTGAACTTGGGATGGTGAATGATTCAGTGAAATCAATTTCATTTATGTCCTTTTGCACGAGACCTGCTTGTATTCTTTTCCAGCCCAAGATTTGAGGAGGAAGAACATTTCAGAGTACTGGTTAAGAAGACTGCCCAGGAGCTGTCAAATGGCATTCCAGATTGTGGGCATTTATACGCCTCTATCAGAGCCAGCAAAAACCTTACACCTTCTGGAGAGCTGCAGGAAATGTTCAGTGGGATGGATCAGGTGAGAAGTTAATAATGCCCTTCAGCAAGGCCCAAATCCTTGGCTGTGGAGTTACAGGCTGGGTTTTTTGTTAATTCTTCCTGTTGATTTAATCTCTGGTCTTTCTGCCATCCCTTCCTGCACAGGTGAAGTTGATGAAGAGAATAGCAGAAATGTCTGATATGAAACCAATACTACGCAAACTACCACGCATTAAGAAGTATTTATTAAACAGTGACAACATCAGGTGAGCTAAAAAGAAAAGAGGCATTTTAGTTAAAGGGAGTTCATGGCCTGTGAAGATGCTTTTCTCAGTGCACCTCATGGTGTACTGGGGTTCTATGAAATGGGATGTCTGTGGAAAAACTACAGCAATGTTAATTTAAATCCCCCTTGCTTACAGAGGTAGCTCATCTTGTTCAGTTTTTAAATGGAATGAGAAACTTACAGCAAATTTTATAGGTAACAGTTGTACCCAAACCTTGTAAGTGACCTGTGTGATGTTACAGAAATAGTCAAAAATCTGCCTTTTATTTTTCCCTTCCAGGTGCCCATTAGACAAATACTGTTATATTGTTTTGTAACAGTCAAATATAGTTTGGTTTGGATTTTTGTTTCGTTCCTAAAAGGAAAGCAGTGACATTCTGAAACTTGCTTTATGCATATATTGGAAAAAGTAAAGAGAGCTTTACTCTCTTAAACATTAAGGTGTTTAATGTCAGATGCATTAGTTCCAAAAATGGATCTGTTTGAAGTGACATAAGTTGCAAAGTTTTGTTCTTTAATGCATGAAATGTTAAATGAAATTACGTAAATATCTGTAGTGTTCAAAACCATGTTAGGGCTGCCTGTAAAGAGAAGATATGGAGAGCATTATTTTCGTTCAGAGACATTTTTATTTGCAAAACTGAGCTAGTTCTGTCTTGTGCACAAAAGTGGTTTGACAGCTACTGCTCAACTGTTGGTCTGAAGGTGTTCTAGGTCAAGCAGAACAACAGCAATTGGACTGTAGTTCTGTTTTTTTTTAAAATCAGATGCTAGATTGAGTGTTTTGCCTTTCTCTCTGTTAATGATTACCTGAGATCACTGACCTAACATTCTGATGATTTAATAGAAAATGTTTAGAAAGACAAAGTGGTACAAATTGTAAAAGACTCTGAAAACACAAAACCATATTTAAAAACGTGATACGTATTTTTGACAGATGTTCCGTTAATGCAGCACCTCAGCAGATACCAGAAGCATCTAAAGAAGTAGAAAACTTTCTAAAGGGCATAGCCAGAAGTAAAAAAGAGAGAAAACCTGCTCGTCCACATGTGATTGAGGTGAGAAATTGTCATTTGTCATTTGGGCATCAAATACAGTTGACTAGATCATGTCAATACCATTGTGCAATCAGGAACAATTTGAACTCAGATATCGTGTCCATGTAAGGATGTCTGAAGAAATCTGCCAGACATCTCTGTGATCAGTTGTTCTGTGTTTTGCTATGGAGTGTCCACACTGCAACAATAGAAGATAGAAATGCAATAGAAATGCAGGAGATCAGCTGTTAAGCCTCACCCTGGGGTTACTGCTTTGGCGTGGGGTGTGGAAAAAGAATTTCTTCCTTTCCCTGTTGCATAAAACCGTAATTCTTTTTTAGCTGAGCTTTACTTGAAATGTTGGCCAAAAGCAAATAGGGCATGATGTGCAGTTCCTCCGTTGCATGTGAGTTTGTTTTGTTATCAGGGTGTTCAGGACATCTGGCACAAAATATGCTTGATTCAGTGGAGTTGACAAAGGATCTGCTCTGTCACTATGCAGATCTGTCTTAATTTCTGATGAAACTGGAATAAGCTCCTAGTTCCTTACCCATGGGTGAAATGATAGTTTGTAACTTTATGGGCCTCATTTGATCTGGGTCTTGGTCTCTCTCAGTGCCAGATTACTCTTGAAAGAAAATTAATTTGTCATTTGTTTAGGAAATATATACAAGCAATTGAGTACCTTGCTTATGTTTGTGAAGGCATGGTTTGATGATTGCCTTAAAGAGGTTTGAGTGGAAGGGGTTGCATTTGTAGTAGTCTTGGTCTAAATTGTTAAATCATCTTTTAATATGAAAACTGTCTCTCTTGTAGAAATCTTCAGAAGTGAAACCTGTGGGAAGTGAAATGGTTACTGGTTTGCAGATCACAAGGAAATTAGTTAGTGTAAGTACATTATTGGTGGGGGATATTGGTATTACAAGGCTGTTACTGATGGTAATGGTGCATCTTAAGCTGTTACAGAAGCACAGCACTGAAACATAATTCATGCCCTTCAGTTCCACAACTAACCACCAAATCACTTAATCACTTCCAGTTAGTCCTTTCCTTTCCTTGGTCTCCTCCCTAAATGATTCTGAATGTGAATGATACCTGACAGAAGAGAATTAGTAAAAATTAGATGAAAATGGAGATCTGTATTTGGCTGAACTCTCCTTTTAGAAGAGGGGGGCAGGGAGAGCTCAGCCCAGTGCTGTAAATATACTGCTCTGCCTTGCCCAGACAGAATTGTGTGAGGGTCTGGGAATGGGGTTTCTGGATTTAGGAAAGGATGGAGAGTTCTGAAATAGCAGCACTGGAGGTGTGTAAGGGTCTGCTCGTGGTTAAGTGAGCACACAAGCAGATGTGTGTGTGAAAGAGGCAAAGGAGTGAGCTCTGCTGGGGCCCAGAGACATGAAGAGGACTGGAAGTTTGGAAGTGAGGTTGTAAGGAAGAATTGAGTCTGTTGCAGGGGATGGTTGAGCAGGAATTTATACTACAGCTGCAGTCATAAATAGTTAACTTTTTTTGTGGGTACGCAGTTTCTGACACTGTTTTCAGTGTCTAGAATGGATGGATTGGGACACGATGTGGTGACTTGTACATGCGTGACACAAGTGGAGAGTTACAAACACGTTTCAATCAAAGTAAATCCATGGCTAAATCCCAGCTCCTTGGTAGTGATTCAAAATCTGCAGAATGAGAAGCAGGGCTGCAAGGATGGGTGGGTGATGTGTGGTGTCTCTCTCTTCTAGTTTTCCAAGGCAATTCTTTGTACTGCATTGCTGATACAGGCACAAGCAAAATGTCACTGGTTGCAGGGTAGGATAAGTGGCAGCTTTAGCATTTGTGTGTCTGTATGTTATTTCCTAGTTCTTAAAAAAGTGAGAGTTCTCAGATGGATAACTTGTCTCCACTGCTAACTGTGACAATAATGTGTTCATCTCCTAGGATCCTACTTTCAAGCCATGCCAGATGAGGACCCATTTTGTACTTCCCTTCCCAGTGAACTATATTGGGGAGTGCATTCGAACGGTTCCCTACACAGCTGCAGACTATGCCAGGTGGGGAGCAGAACATCAGGGAGCTTCTCTGTGCACGGTGCAGCACCAAATGGAAAGGGTTGGGCTGACTGCAGAAAATGGAGTGTTGATAGAAAATGATTTGCAGTGCATTTGTTACAGTCTTTACAAAGCAACTGTCGCATGGCTGGGCCCAGAGCTGCCCTGTAAATGCTGAAATTATGTAATGAGGGGCTGCTGACCCCCATCTTAGAATAAACAGCCCTGCCTACTCGGGCCTGTCCTGAGGTGACAGCCCTGTTGCATGTAACAAAGCTGCTCTTACAGTGATGTGACATCATTCAGCTGTTATTAAATACTGAGTATTGCTGCTGGAACTGTCATGGTTTACAAGAAGCAGTGCACTGCCAATGGGGATCTGGGTGAGCTTCAGAGGCACTTGAAACTGTTACTGTTGCCCAGTTCACTTCACATCTTTGCTGCTTCTGTTTCTCTCATTTCAGCCTTCGAATTCTGGCACGGTTGATGACAGCTAAATTCCTGCACACAGAGATCAGAGAGAAAGGAGGGGCTTATGGTGGAGGTGCTAAACTTAGTCCCAATGGCATATTCACATTCTACTCCTACAGGTAACAGTGCCTTTCTTTCCTCTTGATGGCTGAGGGAACCACTGACTGCGTTTGGCTGTGTCTTATTTTTGACTTCATTGTAGCAGTCTTGCAAGAAGAAGTGAAATAAAAGGGATGAAATCAAGTGAGTGATTCATTGCTGATGAAGTCAGATTGCCTAATAAAACCATCCTTGCTTTCTCTTGTTTGTGTCCTTGGGAAAGCTTAATTTATCTTTGGTGGTAGCAACCACTGCTGCACCTCTGCACTTTGGTGTTTACTGTCTCAGTATCAGATTTATGTATAACTGGTTTTCACTTGTTTCTGGGTTAAGGTGGCCCTAAGAAAGGAAATTCAAGACTACTCTGAATTTGAGACCATGGAGTAAAATGGTGATGTTCCCTAAGGTCCTCAGTTTGCAAATATGCAGCTTCCTTAAAGCAATGGGCTGAAATCATCAGAGATTCAGCAGAAAGCATTGCTGCTGATGAGCTAGAACTGCTTGCTCTTCCTTTTTTATTCCTCTCTTTGCCAGTCCAGAACAGTTACTTTGTATTTGGCTTACCAGGGCACTTGCAGATGAAATTTGAACTGGAGGTATTATAGGTGTAATCCCCTCTAGAAATACTGTGTGGATGGAGTCCTGGCCTCAGTTGTTTTCGTAGCCCAAAGGCAGCCTGGCACAGTGCTTGGTCAGGGTTCCTAACTGAGCTTTGAGCAGCCTGGCCTTTCTGTGAAGCTTCAACAAGGTAGGACTTGTCCTGGCAGTAGTCCTTAACTTGCCAGTAGTAGTTAACCTGTGACACCTGTTTTACAGAGACTAAAAACAGGTGTGACAAGAAAAGCAGCTGAAAGAAGATAGAGCATATCATAAATATCCCTGGTGCAGGCAGTAATGGCAGTGGTGCTTTCAGAGCCCACTGACCTGCTGTTGTTGCACCACTTTTCTCTACACCATCTTGGAACTACTTTTGGGCAGCTCAACTTATGTACCTGTGTATCTAAAATTCTAAATCTGCTTGGTTTGTAACACTACTTTCTTCCCGAAAAGAAACACAAAACCAAGCCCCAAAACCTCTTTTTGTACAAAAAAAGGAAGTTTAAAATTTATTTTTCCCCACATATGTTTGTGTGGTGCATAGTAAATTAGGAATGAAGTGAGAACAAAGAATTTCAGTTTTTCATTTTGTAAAACTGACGTAATTTATTTTTATGTTTTCTTTTTCTTCTAAGAGACCCAAATTCTTTAGCCACCTTGAAAACATTTGAAAAAGCAGTTGAATGGGCCAAATCTGGAGAATTCACACAGCAAGATATTGATGAAGCCAAACTAGCAGTGTTTGCTGCTGTGGATGCACCAATAGCTCCTTCAGACAAAGGTACATTCTCATCATCCTCCCAGGGCTGTCAGTGTTTATTTGCTTTTTAATTTAGCTTTAAAGGGAAGAAAATAGTTTGCTAAACTGTGTCAGATGATAAAATTTGTGTTTGGCAGATGAGGGATAATGGCAGTTTCAATGAATCCATTGGTTTCTGTTGCTCCCTTTCAGAAACACCTCATCCACTCAGGCTCTGCTTAAGTTTTGTGTTCATACTGCTCCTCTGCATCAGATGGAGGTAGATTGAGGAAATTATTTTAGGTTTGGAGAGCAGACAAATGAAAAGAAATACTGCTCCACTGCTTACAAAAGAGCTGAGGGATTACTTTCCTGACTCAAACAGGAGTATTGACTGTGAATGTCACTAGCCCTTTTTGCATATGTTTTCTGAAGAAGTTAAAGCACAGAAGGCTGGCTGCTGGGGTGGAGGGTGTTAGCTTCTTTGCAGATCTGCACTCATGATGCATTGGTAGTCTCTTTCCAGTTTACTGACATGTAGCTTTGCTGTCCTCACTTCCCTCCCCCCTCCCTTGTTCTCAGCTGAATTTCAAGCCAAAACTTGCCCAGTTAAAATATGTATCCTTCCTATACACAAAAGAATTACAAGGTGAAGATTAGTGTTATTTTAAAATGTGCTTGTATTAACACTAACTTTTTAAACAAGAACACTTCAAATTAAGCTTTTACATGTCAGAATCTGGGCAGTTAAGAAGCAGTTAGTGCGAGGTGCACACGAGTGCAGTGCCTGCACGTTGGGTGTTGGTGTCAGCGAGGGATGACGAACACTCTCTGGCATTTGAACACAGATCTTAACAGAGCACTGAACAGGAGAGCTCTGTTCCAGAGGCCTGGGAAATGGTGCAGGGAACGCCTGTCCCTTCATGCTCTTGAGTCACTGAGCCCTGCAGATGGATGTGAAAACCTTACCTGGCTGGGAAGTCAGCCCTGCCTTGGGCAGGAGGTTGGACTAGTTGACTCAAATCCTCCTGGCCACCTTTATTTCCCTTTGGTTATTTGCCTGACAAAAAGGTTTTCTGTGATTATTCTGGAGTTCTCTGGTTGCTCAAGGAGTGATAATATTTAGTATTAAAATGCTGTGGGCAAGTACTCCCAACAGAACATTAAAGCATTTGTCTGCAGATTTCTGTGTGTGTAGTACCAAAATGTGAGCAAACCTTCATGTTGCAGATACATCATAACTGATTGGAAATAAAAAATAGTTCTAAAGATAGAAGCTTCATGAAATGCAGTTTGTTTTAAAAGTTGTTAGAACCAACACTCTTCAGAATGAATTATGTCTTAAGTTTTCTGGACCACCGTTATGTTCAGATTTTTGACAAACTAAATCATTTGCCAAAATAGACTTTTTTTTTCCTAAATAGAAAACTCTTACTACCTCACCCTGGTTTTAACTTAGGATGCGTGATTCAGTTGGATATTCTCTCAGAATGATGGTTTGATGGTAGTCTCTATTCCTTCCCAGCACACATTCCTATGTAGTTTGCTCCCATTCCTGCACATGGCTGTGACGCCAGTGCACCAGAGCAGTGTGTGGTTTTGTTTTCTTTTCCCTAGGAATGGGTCATTTCTTATATGGGATTTCAGATGAAATGAAGCAGTTGCACAGAGAACAACTTTTTGCTGTCAACAGTGATAACCTGGTTGATGTATCAAACAAGTAAGCCTGTGCTCAGTTGTTGTATTTAAGTTACAGGATTTCTTCCCTCTGTCTTTCATACTACTTTCCCTATTTTCTGTAACCTAGAAAAGAGTATGTTAATTATATCCTGCTTATTGCATGTTTAGCAGATGTAACTCCCTCCTACACTCTGAGTTTGTGGGAGATTAGGTTTGATTTACTTTTGAAAGGCCCAGAAACTCTCTGGGTAGACTATATGAGTAGGTGTGGGTAGAGACTGTATGAGCTGGTTCTACTCCACTTGTAGCATTTTGTGTCTGACTTCTGAATTCCACTGTGGATGTAAGAATTCCACTATGGCCAAGTACAGGGTTAAAGAGAGACTGTTGGAATTGGGCAAAACAGAAGTTGTATGTAGCAAAGGACGCTCCTCCTGAGATGGGAGCATTTTTAACTTCTGCAGCAGAGCTGTGGTTAACAGAATGTAGCAGTTTCTCACTTGATTATTTTTTTTTGTTTCTTTTTGTTTGTTTTTTTTTCAAGGTACCTTGCAGTTGGGAAGAGCACTCGTGGTCAAGCTATACTTGGCCCAGAAAATGCAGATATCACCAAAGATCCCTCGTGGGTCAAACGATGACTTTGCAGCTGAACATCCACAGAAAACAAGCCAATGTGTGTGACTACAGCATTAGGGGTTTTTCAGTAACTTCTGGCAGTGCTATGGTCCAACTGAAACACTCATTGCTGTTATTCAACACTGTTCACCAAACCAGTTAGAAGCTCCCCTTCTCGAAATAACGATGTGAAAAATTTTCTAACCATACAGTATTTGAGAGCAAGAATTACATGCTCTGCATGGCAAAGACAGACTTTAATCTTACTGAAGCCTCATTCCTCCAGTCACATATGAGTACTATATAAATGAAGTATTTTTGTATATGTAAAACTCTAGTTTTAAATGTTTTGTTTGAAACCACGTCTGCTGTTGGCTATAAAAAGAGCTGTCTCTCATACTGACAATTTCATTCTGTGGTGTGGTAATTCCAGCTGCCTTTGCATAAGCCACCTCCAGGCTGAGCAGGCTGTGACAGTACATTCCACCAAGCTGAGTGTGCTGTGCAGTGCAGTGGGCGAATCCCTAATCAGTCAGGGGAGTCTATTTTATATAAAGTTCAGTTTAGCTTGACAGTTTGGGCAACGTTCAGTCAGATTTCGGTATGCCATGATCTAGTATTTACCTTGTTGTCAAGGTCCAGTTAACGTAAATTGGCACTAGAAAACATTTTTGGCTGTTTGTCAGCCTCATTATTCTTTTTCATCAATATTGGGGGTGTTCATAGTCTTGAGCTGTGAGAAAAAGGAAACATGAAGCAAGGGGCAGGTTACACCCTTAGGAATCTCAAGTTGCTAAAGCTGCTCCTCCCCACTCCCAACCCCAAGAACTAGTTTTATCATTCCTGTACAAGGGGAAAGGATTCCAAGTCCTAGCCTGACCCTGAAGCAGCGATGAAAAGCACTTGGCCTGGTGTGACTGACTACTTCCTGCAGAGTTGAGGAGGGAATAGGGGAGTTTCTTTTTCCTTTCCTGGAGTCTATAGAGAATAGTCCTTCAAGTGCTATTCCTCCAGTTGTTTAAAAGCGAGTGAACACACATGTGATGTTTGCAACAGTATTTTATTTCACTTCAGAAACATTAAGCACATCCTGTAACTCAACACAAGAACTAGCCATCTACACTTATTTTTGGGTGTAAGTACTCTGAAACAAAGTGCAGTAGATGAGTAACTTACGGAGTGCATAGAACGGTGTTGCACTTGCTTGTTAAAGGGCAGTATTGGTAACTGGTGTTTTCCATTAGATGCAAGGGTTTGTTTCAAACATAACACAAACAGGACAAGATCTGTGTGACAGCTGAACGTCTTGTTTCACATAAAGTGCTGGAACAATAATTTAAATGTTACAAAACAAAGCTTTAACAATTCTAAAGCATTGTTACTCACAATGTGCATCTATGACAACAATCTAAATGTGGTGTGTTTAGATGGCTCCGGTCTCAGCTTCCTTTGGGAGCATGGCCACGTGTTCCAGCTGGCCTGAGTCTGACACATCGTAGCTGGTCTTGTACTTGGCCAGGATCTTCATCAGCGGTCGCAGCTTCAGCCACCACTGCTCCTTGGGAATCCTGTGTCTGGGGGGGAAACAGGGAGGTGAAATACACAGGGGGTAAGGCAAACACCTTCCTTGTAGATGGGATCAGGCATTGACCGTCATGGGGGGGATGTAAAACACTGACCCAAAATGAGGAGAATCAAGGACAGAATCCCAAAGAAATGAACAGGTCTTACTGGAAGATGTTAAGCATATTACCAAATTTGGTACAAAAATGCTGCCCCACTGAACTGAAACAGAAGTAAAATCGTTCTAGGCATTAAGGCAAAGGCAATCACACAGAAGTTAGTTAGCAGGACAGCCGAGTCCCAGACTTCACCATGAGACTCAAGTGTAAGGAGGATGAAGTAAAAGCACAAAGGCAAGACAGAAGCAAACAATCCAAGTGGATCTGGCAGAATTCAGGCCTAAGGCAAAAGCAGTAAGGTGTTGGGAAGGGTTTGTTTGAAGTGGTGCAGGGCAGACTGTGGTGAGGTGTTTGCTACCAGGCCGTGCATACGTACACAAAGTCTGTTTCACTCTTGAGCTCAGCCACGGGTTGGAAAACAAGGTTGCGTCTCCGCATTCCCAGCAAACAAACTGAGTCATCGGTATTGGCAAATACTTTCCCTAAAAAGAATGAAGTAATTCAGCATCTTTCTTACATGTGCACGGGTAAATACCATTTTTCAGTAATGAGACTGAACAAAAAAATTCACAGTAGCCTAACTTCAGCTGCTGATTATTTAACAGAATGATAAAACAACAAATTAGTGCTTTAATAGGGTTAGATCTTCACTTTTTAGCTTAATTTTGGTGATTAGTAATGAAATAACACTGCAATTAAACAACAAAATGATTGAATTTTAGCATCCAGTTTTAGATCAGATTTTAGGAAGTAGTGCTTTACAAAAATTCCCAAAGACAACATATTACCTCCTTCTGTCTCCCATGAAGGCAGCATGAAACAAAAAAGAACAGATGTGACTATACAAACATCAATTCCTGCATGCATGAAAACTGCAATCACACTGGCTATTTTGTCTAAGAGGATGAATTATTGACCTCACTCGTGGAAAAACTCATACAGCAGGAAGCACAGCAAGGCACTGAATAATAAAAACACTAAGATGGGAAGAAGTATGTTGACTAAGAAACATTCATATGTTTGTAAAGTGGAGAAGTCTTGCATACTGACAGACAGTCAAATACAGTAATAAGAGACTGCACCAAACATTTGTGCACCTTTCCGGTAGGTTTCTTTCAGTTTTTTGGAGATCCACTGCATAGCTTTTGCTGAAATTTTTGTCCCGAAATTTCTATCAAATGGCGAAGGTGCTCCACCCTGTGTGAAAATTGAATTCTGGGTCAGCTTATCAAACCAGGATTGGTGTGTGTTTTATCAGTTATCTCTGCTAATGGCCTGCTCTACCTCTTATTTCCATTTCCCCCACTTAAGAAAAACAAACCAAAAGCCCCACCCCATAAATCTATCTAAGGTGTCTGAAATTTGTGTTCAGCACCTGTGGCATTCTCACAGAATCAATACTACTTCTCACTTAGAAGAATGGAGGGGTCTGTGCACTTCCTCCATCTCAGCCTTGGTGATAAAGTAGCCAGATCAGGAACTCCCTCTGCCCACCAAACAGCTGCATAGTGAGATAAAGCAGCTGTTAACACAGGCCAAAGGAGCAGCTCACTTCTGTCTCTTCCACAAAAATACCCATCTGCACAGATTTTCTTAATGAAATCTCTGCTCTGCAAGAGGGTTCAGGAGGCAGATACATTACAGATGGGCAGATAATTGTAGTATGAAGAAGGTATTACAATTAATTATAAGACAAAAAGTGGAATTATTTATTAATACAGACAGGAGAGGAATAAAAATAAAATTCATAAAGAATCATTTTTCCTAGATTTTTAAAAAGGTTTCTGCAATAAAATCTGATGCTAAAAAAACCTGAGTAGCCTACAAACAAAAATCCACACTTTCCCTTAATCTTGAGTAAGACTTGTTTGAAATGCTTGAGTAGTGTAGTGTATCTATTTTGTGCATACAAAGTTGTAACTTTGTAACTTTAGGGTTGTATTTACCTGCTGCATATGGCCCAATACATTTTTTCGACAGTCAAACACTCCTTTTCCTTCTTCAGAATACAGCTGATAAATGAAATCAGTTGTGTAATTCTCATTGCAGTTCTCATTTCTGTAACAGTTAAGGCCAGATAGTTAGCAAATTTACTCTAAAGCACTGGATGTCTTTCCAGCTACTGATTGACAAGTCTTTTTTCTTGATAGCAGTAATCCTGGCTTGGACATTTTCATCTGATCACATACACTCACTTCCATGTAACAGGCTCATGATTTTTAGGGTTTTTATACTAAAAGCCATAGTGTATGTGACACAGTACCTTTAGTAAGAAATAATCTAGAATAAAAGACAAACTTGATAAAAAACAGACTGAAAACAGGATGAAGTATTAGATTATAGAGCAAATGTATTTATATAGAAAGAAGAAAGTTTTGGACTTGAACTTCCAGACAGGTTCCAGAATTGCCTTTTGGAGCAACAGCTTTTCTAAAAATCTCAAGTTAAAGGAATAATCAAGGAATACAGACTTGGAGTGTCATTCCAAGTGGCCAAGCAGCCCACCTGGCTAGGAATGCTCAGTATCACTGATGCCATCTATTACAACTGCTTTTACCTACCTCAGCACTAGACCACGCTGGATACTGGTTTTCATTTTTTCAGTCAAGTGTTCCACATTAGCCTAGAAACAAAAGTATTCTTAAAAATCCATACAGAACTCTGTATCTGAAACAACTTTAATGAGCCTACATTTCCTGAGAACTTCTGTCAAATATTCCACATAAAGCATTATGTGCAAATTCAAATTACCAAGATTTTTGGAGATTCAGGATTAACATGCTGTGTGTTGCTATTCATCTTGGGTTAAAACTAACATCTTTCTCTATATCAGAAGTAACAGATTTTATTAACACAAAGGTAGTTTTAATATACTATACTGGTACAGCATCCAGGTGATATACATAAAAATACAGAAACTGCCACTGAAGTTTACAGCCTGCCCTTCCAGTCCTGCCAACAACTGCATGGGGATAAATTCTGATTCATTTCACATCTCTGCGCTTCTCAGGAAATTTCTATCCTTTTAGCTTTTTCTTTGTCCATGACTGCAGCTGGCAACTAAGCATCTCAGAAGTGTAAAGTCCTCACATCAGACAAGTTCCACATCAGCTTGTGTATGTACTACACTGTAATCCATAATCCTTAAAGCCTGAGGGCTTTATTTTAGTAACACCTCCAGACAAGCTCTGAATAGCTGTAGTAAGAGTCAGTATCTAATAAACCTGAGATACTTGTCAGTTCCTATCCTGAACAGCCTTTAAACACATCTCTACCATAATGAAAAAATACTGATCTCTTGGTTTTGGCTTTATTTTAAACCTACCCAGGCTTGTTCATTTAATTTGAATTTCAATCAGAAGACTAAAAATGAAACAATTCATCTAGTAGTGCTTAACGGCCAATACAATTATTTTTGTCACTTTACTGAACTTGGGTGTCAACAGCGATTGTGTCTACATTCTTTTGTATAATGTTATGGCACAGGAACTGGCACGACAAGTGCAGATTTTAGGTCCAACCTCAACTGTTCTTTTCTTTCATGAGCCATCTACTTCAAGTACACACATTATGATATACACGTACAGCAGCTTTAGATCTACTTAAAAATGAGCAAAAGTTGCTGAATATATACCTGGAGCTCTCTGATATCAAACTGCTCTTCGAAGATGTAGGCAGCATCAGCTCCTGCTGCCAGGGCCCCCATGTTGGCCAGGTATCCGCAGTAGCCGCCCATGGTCTCGATGATGAACACGCGGCGCTTGGTGCCGCTGGCCGACTGCTTGATGCGGTCACACGTCTGCTCAGAGACACGACAGCCTGAGTATGCACTAAAACCCCTCACTTTTTATATTTCTGTATGCCATGCAACCTTGTGTCACATACTGGTAAGAAAAACATTAAAAATAAAGCGTTTATACAAAATAAATCTTTAAAGAATTCCAAAACGGCATAACCCAAGTAACTATAGTAATTATCCAGCAAAGGACTTCTTATAAATCATATACTGAACACCAGGGTAGAAATAAAATGTTTTTCCACTAGCAACTCTTAAGATCTATTTGCTTCCTGCAAATACTGAAACAAGTGGCATTAACCAGTGGTATATCTGCATTTTCTAACACAGATACAAGTAGATAGAATGGAGCTTTAAAAGGAATTATGGTATGAATAAAATTCTCTTCGTTAACTCTATTCATTACTTATGCTTACTTCTTCTTAGTATTGATACTAAAATTCACTGCATTCCCATCTACACTGAACTTCTTAAGTCCTGAGCATGTATTGCCCAATTACTTTCCAGTAGTGATTTTCACATAAATGAAATTCTTTCAAGCACTACTAGTGCATGTTTTAAAATGCTTTTGGTTTTTTACTAACAGGTACATACTTACTGTAAGAAGACTGAAATCTCTACTTGCACCTTACTCTGACCACCATAAGGAATGTTCTCTACAAGGAGGTAAGTTACTTGAAACCAGTTAACACCAACATTTATTAGAGCTGTCTAAGAGGCGTGGAAAGTAACAAAGACAGCGGCAATCTCTGGTGTGGCAAGACCTAGGAATCTTAGGAAAACATCCTAACTCGGGAAAATGCAGAAACCTAGGAACTAGTTTACTATCTACCTTTAGGTTTTAATAATACTCAAGAACCTGTTTGACAAACTCAACTCCTGGAATTACTTTTTCTACCACTTGAAGTTATTTTAAAGTTGTTGATTCATGTATTTTCCTTTTAGAAAGCAAGTAAGAGAAATAAAGAAGTCCTATTTTCTTCTTTGTCTTAGAAACAAAAAAATAAATAAGATATACCACACTTTGTGGCAGGAAGAATTTTATGAAACCGATGTAGTGTCCCAACACCAGTTCTGTTTAATAAAAACAGAAATGAAAGTATCTGGGAACCTTGTCATCGTGCAACCTGAATTATGGTAACATTAAAAAATCCCCATGCCTTACTGATTTTTTGAATGAGTAAGTGTAGGTGCTGTAATATTTAATGTATTTGTATTTCACAGTTTTATAAAATGAGAACTTCATTCAGCTAACTGAAAATACTACTTCATGCTGAAATTCAGATTGTGAGCAATATGATCCTTAAAACCATATCTAACATATCGCAGAAAAAATCATTAACTGATACATGAGAAAAACTAATTAAAAAACTCTAGAACATCTAACATAATACAGTTTAATGCATTTAAAGACTAAGACCAGTGTATGCATGTATTTAGGTTAAGCTAGCAAAAGATACATGTAATTTAATTTATAAATATTTTATTTATATATTTGCATATATGCATATTATGTGCTTACGCACAAAATTGCAGCATTCACATGAATTTATTCAGAATATGGATATTCTGTTACTCTAAGCAGAAAAGTATTTTAAGACAATTTTTAAGAAAAGTGTCTTAGGTTTTACATTGTCCGCAAGCACTTTACTTTCTCCTTCCAAACATTGTTTCATGAAAATTTTTGCAGAATACTGTAGCACTGGGGAAATTTAACTCATTTTTTAAAAAGCTGCTCAAAACTGGATAGGTACTATGTGTTTAAGTTACGTTGTAAAACAATCTCGTCTTTAGGCAATAAAAACACATGTGAAGATTTCCACCATTTTGAGAGACTTAAAATATTTGTAAACCCCAAGATTTCTAAAAAGGTTTTCCATCTGCTGGTAGGAGAATGAAATTTTCTACATTTTGAGAATCTCCAAGTACAAAGCAAGGAGGCAAATCAGCCATTGCCTATGAGACTTATCACTTGAAATCTACTTAGAAGGGTTTCTATCCTTGACTGAACAAGAGACGGAATAGAAACTTTCTACTATTTTTGCTTTCTCAGAATGACTGTGACAGAAATACCCAAATATGAAATTGGCACAGATGGACTTAAATGAATTATTAATTCATACACTACACTACAGGCTGGAAAAGACAAACCTGGTGGAGGTTTCAGACATCATAAACACAGCATGAGGACTCCTTGGATTCCATTGCTAGTTGAGCATTTATATGAACTGACCCAGCTTAATGACAAATCCTAATGTTCAAAACACCAAACCAAGTGCTATTAGCATTAACTAAACATCCTAATGACAGTAAAATTCAAATGATGGAACCATTTTTTTTTTTACTGAAAGCATTACTGAAATCTATACAAATGGTAATTAAATCAGTACCAAAAACAATTAAGAGGAAGCAGCACTATATGCAATCATTTGTTGCTCCATTGTGTTTTCACTTCAAAAGTAACCACTTTTGAAGGTGCATCAGTCACAATTAGCAGACTTACCTACTTCTATAAATGTCAGGCCAAGGGGTAAAAAGCTAAAGGAGTGGTACAGTACCCATGTCCTGCCTATGAACGTTGCTACATGATGAGCCCACACAACACCTTTGGACATCTCACCCCAGGGATGCTGCACTGCAGCTCCCAAAGCTCTATCTTCTGACACAGCTCTTCCAGTTACCTACTGGAGCTTTTTCATTCACTATGTAAGAACACTGTATAAAGCAGGAAAACAAATCTGCTTTTCCCAGCCCCCTGAATCTGTAGTCTTGACTTGACTTCCTTGGCAAATTACTTCATGATTAGTTACATGGCTTGCTAATGATGAGTTTGATAAAACTCAGAGCTGGTAAGATTTACTCATTTGTTTGCATTAGATCTCAGCTCAGTTTCCTTTGCTGTGTCTTCAGCAGAGTAAACAGGACTGAAAGAACTCATTAAACAGTTGTACCCAAGGGAAAGACTATGGTAGACTAAAACTAGAACGCTGATTGTTCTGACCCTGCACTGTTTAGTTGAACATCAGGGACACACTTAACTGCTTATACTATCCATGCATTTATATGCACTTAATGTATGTTAAGCCTAATGGAGTCTACAGGATTATTCATGTGTTTGATGTCAGTCAAGTATTAGAATGTTCTACTGCACAGTAGAGCTCAGTCAATAGTTCATCCAACAAATGGGGCATTTATTTAAAAAATGTGCTTTCTTCTTTTACCTAAGGAATACAGAAGATAAAAAAAGAAATCAAAGAAAGCAAAATATTTGATTCTCAGTAAAAGCAAATACCCTCAGCACCAATGCAGGAGTCTTGAAGAACAAAAGAGAGTACCCAAAAATTAAGCATGTAACATAATACTTTTTCTAAGGTTAATCTTTAATCAGTCTTGGAAAACTGAACTATTAACAGTTAAAAAACACAGTAACTGAGTTATTTAAGAAAACCAGACATTTCAAGATCTTTAGGTATCCTCCTCTTATGCATTTTATCATCTTAACTTTTAAAAGATACAGTCTTACCTCCACAATAGCATTCAAGGCAGTGTCAGTACCAAGGCTATAGTCTGTGCCTGGCACATTGTTGCTAATAGTAGCAGGCACCACACACATAGGAACTCTAAACTCCTCAAAGCTGGCACGCGCCTCGTAGAGCTGCAGACAACTTTCAAAGGCCTGAAGCAGTGGTACAAGTGTGAGTGAAACATTCCTTGTCTTTGCACTGCTTTGCTAATGACTCCTGGCATGTGATGGTAAATGTGGCTGTCCATTGGCCCATGTAAATACAATTGGTGAGATTATTTGGGTGTTCATACCACAACAGTGCACTGGGGTTGCATTGGCACAATGCTCTTTGAAGAAATGCAGAGGATTAGTACAAGTTAGTACAGACTGAATGTGAAGCGTACACAGCAGAGAGGTCTGAAGCAGCTGGGTAGCAAAGGATGGCAAAAAGCTAGACTGGAAATCATTCCACAAGAAAGGACTAAAGAACAGAGTTTGATGCATGCCAAGAAGCTTAGAAAGTTAACTAGTAAAACCCTTGCAACTTGAAGAAAATGCTTAAAGAAAGACACTTCAAAAAAAAAAAAAAATAAACAAACAAACTATGTTATCCTAGAAAGTCAAGACACATCTATTTCCACCAAGAGAAAGGAAAAAAAAGGTTCACCCATGCCTTCAAAGTTTCTATCAACATCACACATCTGCCTCTGTGCACATAGACTGGATGTAGGCCTAGAAAAATCCAGGAATACGTGCACATGGATGAGTTAATAAGATCTGCAAGGTATAGTTCAAGGATTCTTTGAAAAGCAGTTTTAGGTCCTTGGAAAGGCTCCAAACTCTACAAAATATATAATCACGTCAAAAGGATTAGGTGTTCCTAGTGGATGTCAAAATAAATGTTAAGATTTTGCAGTTGTTTTAAGTAAACATACATTACATTATTCCAATTATTTCTAATCTAAACTAAGCAGCATCTCCCATGAAGTGTGGCAATTCTCTGAACTGCCTGTGGTAATGGCTCTCCACCAGACAGCCTGATTCCATGGAACACTACTTTTTCATCTCTTTCTCCAAGAAACTGATGTTCACAGAAGTCTCATTTTCTTGATTTCTCAAATCAGTTCAGAGAAACAAACTATTGCAGATCAAAATAAGACACCTATTGAGGTATCTCCAGGCATACCTCGACAGTGAATGATTTAAAGAACAACTTAGAAGAAAATTATGGGGAAATCCCCTACCTGTGAGAGTTCTCCTTCTGGGCTTTTGCTCTAGACAGAGCAGATCCTGTTCAGTGAGAAGACAGGATGTTTATGGCTGTAGGTGCATAAATGCAAACTGACTTTCTAAAAACCTCTCTCCTACGTGCTTTGCAGATGCAATGCCTCAGTGCTATACTTTCAGGCTGAGGTTGAAATACAGCCTGGGAGATGGCACTTTCAGACCCAAAGAGCTGAGAAGCAGTACAGCCAGGAGCAACAAATAGTAGTGACTTATTTGGGATTTGTTTTTTTGAGCGGCTGAGACTTCACTTAGGAAATTTCAGTAATTGCCTGGTCTAACTCAGCTCAGTCAGGCTGCTTTGAACTTATATTTCTACTAAAAGAATAAAGAGATACAAAGTAACAGTGGTTTGGTAAAACCACACAGCTTCCTGGAGATCTGCAGAACATGAGTTTCTCTGAAAGGTTTTATATTAAGACTTCTGGAAAACCAAGTCAAAGGGAGATGAAGAGCAATAACTAACATAACTGGTTAGTCTGCATTTATGGTATGTTAAGATGCAGTTAAGATATGTTTTACTTGCATTAAATATTGCCATTTTATTTGATGCAAGTGATTTCAGCCAACATATCCAATGACTGTACCTTCACCAAGCATGAGCATTAGACAATTCATTATATGCAACGTCTTTGCATCGCTGTGGTAAAATATGAAAATACTTTTAATATATGGTCACTTAATTATAAAGGGCAAATAAGTGATCAATGGTTTTAGTAACTGCTATGCTAGTGTGGTTTTTTTTAATTATTACAGTAAGGTCATAGAGGGATACTGCACTATGTTAATAAAATGGCTTAATAATTTCTTACCCTTTTATTGGATTTGTGTTACTAAAAAGGTTATTGCTATAACCAACATAACCAAGGATGCTTTATAAAAATTCATGCAGTCAAGCAAAGACTACTGTTTGTTGACTTTAAGTTGATCTAAATACAAATGGCCACTGAAGGGGATGGAGTTACTGCCCTGGAGTTACTCCACATCAGCTGTTACTAGGACTGAAGGAGATGAAAAATTAACAGGTTAGGCAGTGGCCAAGGCTAATTTTCAGCTTCCTAGTTCAGAGTCATGTGGAGCCACATATGCTACTGGGAGAGTGTAGCGTCTGTTTTCCAGGGGAAATGTCTGGAGACTGCCTTAAGGCATCTGACTGTAGCTTTCTTTGTTCCTCAGGAAATGTTTGATTTTTTTCTCTCACAAAACCGAATGATCAGTCTGTACCCCCTTATCCTTTGGTGAAAGGAAAGGTAAGATTGTCAAAGAACATAATAGAAAGTTTTAGCCTCTCCCTTTTTCAGGTTCCATTATTTTCACCTAGCTGATACCTTTTCCTTTCATTTCATGGTTGTCACATTCCTGAGGTCTGATATCCAAAATAACATCCTATTCATTTCATTTCATTACATATTCATATAGAAACATACTTGAGAATATAGATGTTTTTATTATGATAGTTATTTTAGTGGTGCTTCATTTAATGGAAAACTCGAAGTTCATGTTCTTATCCTTCAAAAGGTTTACTGTGTGTGCCTATATATATATCAGCCTTAAGCATATCCTCCTCAGGTAGAAACCTCCAGCTTTTCCCAGGTATTTTATATTTATGTTGCCATTAGCAGTTTTTCTAATATTCTGAAAAGTGAAGTGAAAAATACGGTTTATCATAAATTTAAAACACTATTCAAAAGATAAATCAAATTTGAAGCAACGATTTTAAAACAGAAGTGGAAAAAAATGGAACATTTCAAAAGGGTCCCATGATCTTTTATAGAATATAAATTAGTTATTGAGAAATGTATCCACTGCTTATGCCTCTGTGAGGAGCACATTCATTACTAATTTCTCATTCAGAAGTTATGTATCTGTTAAGTCTATTTTTTAAATTGTTTTTCTTTTAAATGCAGAATTTTCACACATTTTAGGAGCAAATGTTTCAGGGTACTATTTACAAGGCTTGACAAGTTTAAACAACTGCAAGTGTCTAATGATGCCAAACAGCAGCAATCCCTCATCACCAGCACACCTGTACTTACCTTACTAGAGGTAGGCAAGATCACACAAGTAAGAACTGTACCACTGAAAAACTAAGTGTGATGACACTCTGGTGCTCAGAAGAGGTTCTACTGCTCTGAGAGTACTTAAACTATGATGCATTTATTGATCAAACTGTGGTAACAGGAATAAAAAGCTATATAAAACTAGATGAAATGGATATTCATGTCCACCTTCTACTTTTGCTTACCACAGTCACATGTATGACAATGTACTGAGCTTATCTGGTCACATTTAACAGGGGGGCACAGTTGCTATTGCACCTGATCTGAGCATGGCACAAGAATGAAAAGATGTATTTATTTTTCCCTGGGAGATTTGATGAATGATGTTCAAACAATCAGAACAAAAAACTGAAAAGATACCAAGCAGAAATGTTTTCCGAATGCTAAAGTCTACTCCATAATTAAAAAAAAAAAATCAAGCCAAATTTAATTAATCACTCAACAGAATCTAAATCTTGCAAAGCCATTACTTTTCATATTTATTCCACAGAAAAATCTAGACAAAATAAAATTAAAAACAACCAGAAAAAAGCCATTAGCAAAACAAAAAATGCTTTTGAAATGTTTTCAACTACCACACGGAAAACATGGAAATATGAACATTTTATCCAATGAAGGCAAGTGATACCTAGAAACCTAAACAGAAAGCAAACCACAGCAATAGAGACTGACTGACTACAATATATCCCCTTTGCATGAAATAACCTATAAAAAGAAGTCAGTTTGGTTAACAAAGTTTATGAAGATAAGAGAAGAAGGAAAGCAGATGTTATTATGCACAATCATTTTACTCACCTCCGTTCATGACCAGTCATTTTGGAGGGATATTTTTATTTACCAGAACTGGAAACAATATCAACATTTGTAACCCAAGCTGTCTACGAAGAATTCATGCAATGAACTTTAGTTAGCTTAAAGTCTTATTCAAGGCAATACTTCAGGAAACTGATATTTCCTAGCTGAAGAGTTTCTTTCGATGAAGTTAAAATTGTTTATGTTGGAGTGGTTAAAAAAAAAAAAAAAGAAAATTATGGTAGTGCATTCAAAGTTGGTGGCATTTGAAGAATCCTTGAAATGAAAAAGCTATCATGATTAAAATTTTCAAATACATTTAAGTGATAAGAGAACTGTAATTTCATTTTCAAAAGCAACTTGAAATTCTTTTTGTCCAACTGACTAAGCTTTCTGTTCAACTGAGATTAGTGTTAGAGAACTGAGGAATGGCTGGGGTTGGAAGGGACAACTGGAGATCATGTAGTCCAAGGCCCTGTCAAGGCAGCATCAACTGAGCAAGTGACACAGGAACAATCCAGGAGGGTTTGGATTATCTCCACAGGAGACTGCACAAACTCCCTGAGCAGCTTTTGCCAGCGCTCTATCACACTCAAAGTAGAAGTTTTTTTCTTCAAAAAAGAAGTTTTTTCCTCCTAAGAGATTAAACATTCAATTTTTACTCTATGTTATATTACTGGATTTGATTTTTTAAAAAATACTTAACATGTCTCAACTCTTTTTATTAAATCTGCTGTTGGCAGAATAAATGTAATGTCTATTATTAGAAAAATATGGATTTTACATATTCTCTTAGAAGAGTAAAAATGCTACATAACTAACAAACGCCTTCTCAATAGAGCAACTTTCCTTCTCAACAGAGGAAATTTCCATCAGCGTTTGTTGCAGCTGGGTATATACAACTCTACATATTATGAACAGGCTCTTTTTCCCTTCTACAGTGCAAATGATCAAGTCCCAGCTTTAGGTTTCCTTCTTTCTTATACAACAACAGATGCCATCTTTTCTTGCACTTAAAAATTTTAGAGGTCGTCGTAGTTTCAGCAGAAATTAAATGGAAGCATTTGGGATCCCAGACTTTCTCTTTTCTGAAGTGGTGTCATGACTGTGGCTATATCCAGTTATTAAAATTTCCCAGATCATATTTCTGAAGTTCTGGTCTACAAAAATATCCAGTTGTAGCCAATTGAGTAAGTTTAAACTACTGCTTTGTTAGTATGCACACACAAGAGCAGACTTACATCAGTTATAGTGTTCAGAGCAGTATCTGCACCAATGCTGAAATCTGAACCCGGTACATTATTGGATACAGTTGCAGGAACCATAACCATTGGAACACAGAATTCCTCATATTTCTCCCGGGCAGCTGACAATTCCAGAAGTCCAAGGTAAGCCTGTTGGGCACAGGCATCAGGTGAAAAATTAGGATGAATAATAAGGGCAGAGTTGGGAGTGACAAAATGAGAAGGGCCACAGGGGGAGCCATTTCTACCACAGCACACTTCAGCAAGTCAGAGCATTAAGGAATCACTAAAATCTAACACAGACAAAAAAGAAAGCATTAGAAACAGGCATACATCTGAAAACAATAAACAGAACATATGTTCTCTTGAAAATAAATAATTTAGACACAAAATGTTGGTTTTCAAGCAAAACAAACTAAGTTTCCCAATCTTCAGGTACTGTTATTCCTGATTTAAAAATCTTAATATTTCTGAATTAGGGTCATAGCTAAACAGCTTGGGCAAAAAAGGGAGGTACGTTCTTTATCAAAAAGCAATGAGCACATTCTTCTCTGCAAAGAGTAGGCAAAATACTTTCCTGAATAAAATTTTCAAAAGTTAATTATTTTTTTAAAACAAAAAAATATTTCTCTAGATCCATTCCGGATTTTGACATGTGCTATGTGAGAAAAGTGGCTTAAATAAGGAACCATAGTGCAATTTCTACTAGAGTCAAGAACTTCTGCAAGGATTCACTACAGAAGTTATTCATTTATTTTAATACAAAAAACTATAACACTCTCTCATTTATCCATTCAGCACATCTGTTTAGCAGTTTTAGTCACTGTCTTGAATGCCAGCTTGCCAGAGAACCACTGACTGACAACACTTAGGATTCTGAACACTATCTATGTTATGCATCATATACACATAGAGCCAAATGCACCTTACATGAAGATTGGGTAAAAATCAAAACTATTAATTTTGTTAGGAGTTCTACTCTACTTAGACATAATTAGATATTTCAGTGTACCTCAAATCCACCAATAACCATAAGGGCATTAATGTTGTTAGTCCGCATCTGCTCAGCAATCTTCTCCAAATATTTTGCAGGAAGAGTACTAAAACCATTAAACCAAAAGAAAAATAAAAACAATTTACAGACTGTGAAGCACTAAGAACTCATCACTAAGCTGAAACCATAAAGTGAGTAGACAACACAATGGTTTTTGTTTTACATATTTATCCATACAAGTAACTCTTCCAGAAAAACAATTAGAAATCATGTCAAGTGTAAAGAAACTGTAGTTTGCAATCCTTTGAAGTGCAAAGACCCCAGGAAATTTTTAAGCTGAGGCCCCAACTCTCACCCTTCAGATCTGGTTCAGTACTATAAAGATACCCACGTTGGAACACAAGGATTTGAAAAAAAACCAAAACATCTCAATGTACAAAAATTGAGCGCTTAAAAACACTCTGTGGAAAGAAAAGAACATGGAATCCTCCAGAGGTTATATAAAGCCCTACAGTTCACCACACCAATTGACAAAAATATTGATGTTACCGTTTTGTACCAAGAATTGATCCTCCTTGACCAGTCCAGCCTCCAACATCTCCCCAGGAAATTTCCTTTATCTTTGAATAAAAGTAAAACAGGAAATTTTGTTAAGTGATTATCCAATTACTTCTCTTGAGCAACACCAGCTACTATTTCATGAAAAGCTGTTGGAACAAGTTGTTGGGCACTGACATCACTAAAACTAAATGAGGCAGAGAATGAAAACAGCATCAGGAGTTTAACTCCATTTCTCTCGAATTACTACAATCCCTTTCTGTTCCAATTGTTCTTTCTTCTTCCAGACCAAGATGAACCCCTTCTCTGTGTTTCTTATTTTGATCCTATTTTCACATCCTCTCCTACTGAATGTGAAGCACAAAAATCTAAAGCTAGATCTTTGATGTATGTTTTGGGATCTGTGGCTCCAGCCAGGCACAGAAATCATTAGTCTTGGATTCAGTTTCTCTTCAGTACACCAACCAATGCATAATGTTTAAAAACAGGGGAATAGAATAATCTAACTTATCTAAGAAAGAAAAGCCTTCCTCCCTCAATAAGCACCATTACAAAGTTTCTCACAGCAAAGGAATACATGTGCAACAACTCATTGCACAGAACCAGAGATTATTCTGCTACTCTGTGAAAAACTACAAGATGCTACATGTTGACCAAAATTCAAAGGTAGGATTCATCTGAACTGATTTTGTAGCTGTGCAGCATATGATTAGTAACACTCAGCACAAATGACTCTACAGACTTGAATAGTTGAGAAATACAGTTACAATCTAGGTTTTATAGATCTTTATGAAATAACAGCACCTAAGAGAACCAGTTCCCTCAGCAGTCATGACAGAACATACATTCCAAGAGGATGAACAAAGGTGGAGGTGTGGGATGGGGCACTTGGTAATGCACACACATGACACTGACCTTCCCTTTAGCGAACCCTTCAAAACCATCAATGACAGCAAATATTTTGTGACCTTCAGTCATGCCAACTCTCACTGCAGCCCTCACTGCGGCGTTCATTCCAGCTGCAGGGGCACCAACATTTAACACTGCCACATTAAAATTAGTCTGCAAGAGAAAAATAATATATAGGAAGGACTTTGATTTCTACACCATGGTTAATTTGTACATCATATGCAGTTGCTAAATACTGGAATGCAAGAAAGGAAATTTCAAAGCCCCTAAACATGTCGAAAATTTAAAGTTAACTGGAAGGTGCAGACACATTTCCCCACTTGCAGAATACTAAACAGACAAACAATTAAAAAAAAAAAAAAAGAGCGTTTGTTCTTAAATAAGACTTTATCGTAATTTCATTTGGCTTACAAATTAAATTATTCAGGTTTTTATATTCTAGGCCAGGTTCAAGAAACATAAAATAGAATCACAGAATGGTTTGGGTTGGAAGGACCATAAAGATCATCTTTTTCCAACCCCCTGACATGGCCAGGGACACCTCTTACTAGACCAGGCTGCTCAGAGCTCCACCCAACCTGGCCATTGTTATTCAACCACCTTCATGTTACTGAAGCAGAAATTTTTTTTTTTGCAAACACACCAACAGTAGCAAAAGAAAAAAAAATATAGGAACTGATTCTAGCACCACAGCATTTATGTGTGTACCATCAGTACAACACAGAGTAGAACAGACAAGTTTTAAAATTCAGCTGTAGACCAGATTTTTCAAGCAGTTGACAATACACTAGCAAAGAGGAGCACTCAGCATCTTTTCCAAAACCACACATTTTCAGATTATGAAAGTTTTTAAAACATTTCTGAATGATAATTGTAACAATTTGGCCCTGCAGAAGAGGTAGAAGTTATTTAGCTTTATTCTGAAAGATGAAAACAAAAAACAAAACAAAAAATAGAACAGTTGTTAAAGTAATGACCGTGGAATCTCATCTGATTAAAAAACAAGCAAACAAAAAAAAAAAAAAAAACCCCAATCCAACAACAACCCCCCCCAAAAAACACAATAAAAGAGAAACGAGTCAGAGTATATGTAGTTTTTTTGGTTTTTTGGTTCTGGTACAATCAAAGGATTGTAGAAAAATGCAATATAATCACAAACAGCAAAATATACTGTGTGCAGAAGCACTGCTGAAGAAGAGCATTCAGCTGGCTCTCCTGATCTGATCAGCTTAGCTCTTTCCTCAATTCCTGTAACATTTCATGCACATTTCATCTACTTTTTAATTCCTATTCAACCTCTTTTAGCAAAGGCACACAGATTTTGTTAGTATGGTCAAATCAGAAGAGTTAGTAATTACACATGGCATACATTGCCTTCTAATGCCATTTATCACAAGAACATATGACAAAAGTATTTTAAAAAAGATACAAAAGCCCAGTGCTAACAATCCTGACTTTGAATTGCTGTATAAAAAAACCCACCACCCAAACACCTGATCCACCAAAGAAAATATTAAATATCCACCTAAAAAATCCTGAATGATTTGATCTCTTGAAGGTCAGTCTTAGCTCCTTACTGTATCAGCAGTGCAATTTTGCTCCTTCATAATATTGAGAAGCTACCACCAGTAATCATTACTCAAATATTTCTCTGGGAAAAAGATTTCTAGAAAGTGTAACAGCAACATAATCATGCAAATAGGGTAGCAAATGGTCACAAACCACAATTAAAAGAGGAATTAACAAGTGAGATCACAGTCACCAACTAAGATCAAACACAGAACTATTCAGTAAACTTTCAATAAAAACAAAAAAAAATCCCATCTAAGATTTGTTTGCACACAAAATTTAGTGTCTGCTTTCTATACAAATCCAAATTTACTTATTATATTATGCACAGTGACTTACTATTTCAGATAAAGGTGATGCACCTGTCCTTAGTATGGCTTCCCATGAATTCCTGAATTTGCCTTCTCTTCAGTGGTTTTACCCTCCAAAAGGAAGGCTTAGAATTCTTTTAATATAAAATCTCCCTTTATCTCAAGATTTTCAGTCTTAATCATGATCTTAAACATCACCCCTCTCTCTCTCCACGGTAAGAAACAGAGGGCAAAACAGTAACTATTAGAACCAGACATTAAAACAACTGGGACCAGATGTAAATCCAAGAGAGAAAGAAACTGTCTCCAGCAATTTTCTAGTTACAATAGTATTTCACTTTAAAAATGTTACTTATTATTAGAATAAACTAGTGTGCTTCAAGCATCTTTATAAAATGTAATTTATAAACTATGCTATAGTAGAGGTTTGAAGGGAGTTATTACTAGATCCCAAAAGCAGACATGCATTGCACACTCAAAAACCCCCTCACCTTTGGAAGCTCAGCATCCGGCCTTTTGTGCGACAGTAATTTGTACGTGTTAAGGTTGTTTTCAAAGCTCCTGCACAAATGAGTAAGTAAGATAAGCAAATCAAATAGTAAAATTTTAAATTCACAGTTATTTTAAAGGAACATCCGAATTTTTCAGAAACTTAAAAAAACTGGCATGAAATATTAATACCACTGTTATTGCAAATGCAAAATATGGCAAAAACTGGAAAGGAGAGAACAACGAAAAATATTCAATTCTTTAAGATAAGAGTCATAAAATATGAAACAACTACATGGTTAACAAATTAGTTTTCTAGACTGGGGAGAAACCATTTTATTATCAAATGACTTGAAACAGAAACCACTCTCCTGACAGGACTGAAGAATACCTCCTCCAACATTACTGCTGGAAAACTACCAGCTACTTACAAACAGGCTCATAGGACAGGCTCACAGGACTGGCCTCAAATTCATGAATAAACAAACTTATGGTTGCTACCAGTCAGGTCATACAGCACAGCAGCTTTTTGCTTTGTGACCAGTTAGCCTAGGAACAGTCACTAGTCTGACACAGCAGTGAATTACAGTTTGCTTTGTTTTGCATGTTTTCTTGATGGTAAGAATTTCAATTATTCTATTTAGGCAACTGTTCTGTCTCCTCTCATTCTCAAACCCATAAAACCATACAGTTAGTAAAATACTTAAAATAAAATGTCACGTGCCAGCATAACAGCAAGGCAACTCAGCTTTTCCACAGCAAATAAAATGATATAAATTATTGGCCATACCTTCCACGAAGCCTCACAGCTTCAAGAAATCTTCCCTCATCCATGGCTTTCTGGACTTCTTGAGTCTTGAAAAAACAAGTTGATTACTCAATATGTTTAAAAAACGCAGGAAGTGGATTATTTAATATATTCCACATATTAATATATTTCCACAGTGAAAAAAGAAATACTAGCAATTTCCTCAATTTATGAGTTACCTCCTCTCACAGGAGTACAGGGTACAGGAGAANTTCCACAGTGAAAAAAGAAATACTGGCAATTTCCTCAATTTATGAGCTACCTCCTCTCACAGCATAAATTAACNTCCATGGCTTTCTGGACTTCTTGAGTCTTGAAAAAACAAGTTGATTACTCAATATGTTTAAAAAACGTAGGAAGTGGATTATTTAATATATTCCACATATTAATATATTTCCACAGTGAAAAAAGAAATACTAGCAATTTCCTCAATTTATGAGTTACCTCCTCTCACAGGAGTACAGGGTACAGGAGAAGAAGAAAGTAGAAACAAATACCTAAAGCCTTCATGGGACAAAGAAATCAATGTATCCATTATGCCTTTTTTTTTCAGTTTAAACCGAGCAGTTTTCGTGCAGAAACTTGACTTGTGTATGACATATAAATGGATGCAAGATCTGAAGAATTTTTTGTAACAATAAAAACAGAAGATCTGAGATGAAATTTTAGAGCAAATTAAAAAGATATGTATTTCTTATTCCTTGATAGTTTGGAAATAAATAGTAACACATAGAGAACATACATGAACTTCATTATTCATTCTAAAATACAGAAAAGTGCTGTACGCATTCCATCAATGTCCTAATGAGAATAGGCAATTATTGTACATAGTAGTCTCCTGTAGTAAATAAATAACATAAATTGGCTTTTTGCCAGAGCCTCACCATCTGCACACACTCCATCAGAGGCAGACGGACAGCCTGGTTTCCAGACAGGGACACAACACAGGCAGGGGTATCTGGAGTAGCTTCTAAAAGGGCAAGCACGGCTTCCACACCCATACGACTGGCCTGCAAACAGAGAATGTTTGAGTGTGCCAGCAAGCACTGAAATGCACAAGGCTTCCTATCACTGAAATGGTCCTTTTTTCTCTGTAGCTCAAGCTGACACAAATCACTCCTTGGTAAGGTGAAAAAGTTGTGGGCTGTTTAATACCCACACGTATGGACCCATATACAAAAAGCTCCGCATTTTGATCCTAAACATAGATTCCTTCACACAAAGTGCTTCCCTACTCTGAATCTGAGTTATTCAGACATGAATGTGAAATAACAGTTTGATTTGTCAAGTTACTCAGGTAGAGAATCATCCCATTCCCAAATAAACAATCAAAATGCAGTTGTCCTGTGTGATGCCATGAGCAGTTACATTGGGAATACTCACAAGAATTCTGTCAAAAGCTGAAGGGGTTCCACCTCTTTGCACATGACCCAGGATGGTTACTCGGGTGTCAAAACCAAGCCTCTGAACCACAAGCTGCACAGAATTGCAAAATACAGTGGGTTTATCATTATCACTATTATATATGTATGTTAGCATCATGTAACTTAACACTACTTAATGCTAAATGTTTCTTCATAAAACTGCAATTCTGAATGAAGTCAAAGGTTTCTCTAAACTGACAGCTATGGAAAACAGAATTTCCTAATCACAGGACAGATAAACCTCAGGTAAAGCCAAAGAATCATACCTCCTTTCTACCATGACTATTTCCCAATTTGTTTTCTTAATGACTCCATTAAA
>VXBB01010003.1:6656-28696 GCA_013399915.1 Illadopsis cleaveri | reverse complement strand
TAAAGACTCCAATAAAAAAAAAAAAAAAAAGGCAGAAAAATTCAGCTTGAAAGGTTTCTTAATCTTAGACACCAATGATTTTTAGCAAAGCAACCATTTGGACAAGGCTTTGCCCAAAGCACACAGTATTACTTGACTGTGAGACAGAGCAATATTAAAAATTTTACAAGACATACAAAGTAAAATATGATTATAAATACAGATTTGAGCTCATTTCAAATTATCAATTAAGGCATCCATGAAGCAGATGCCTTTGAACTGCTGTGTTGTATTACAAGGAGAAAAGGCTCTAATTAATTGCCACTGAAAACACTGTCCTTTAATTTGACTATGGAATTTTAGATAAAAAGCACAAGCATAAAATACAACTGTGTGATAGGCTATCTTATAGGAAAAGATTTTCTGTACAGAAATGTTATTGTTAACAATAAGCCCCATCTTATAGACAGAACTCTTGTATCATAGGGATGTTGACACTTACATCCTTAACCTTCTCTGATGTTATAGGTTTGTTGTGACAATCAATAGCTCCTTCAGCTACAATAATAATATTCAGCCTTTTCTTTCGTGCACGGTTCTGTAATAAAAATAAAAGTACATTCGTGTAGTTAAAAAAAAAAGAGGAATTTACAGCATAATTTTATCATCAATTGCTCTACATTAAGCTGCAAGGATTTGAGGAAACATTTCTTGTATTTGATCATTCATACGTGATGTGTTCTCAAACCTTTATTTTCATACACATCTTTTCATTGATGAAGTACAATGTCTAACATCAAATTACTGAGGAAATGTACACATACTGCTTATATAGATATAATTTTATGCAATTCCCAGAGTGGGTCATATGACTCCTCAAAACAATCAGAATGCAAGAAAAAAAATCTTCAAGATCACAGAGAACTTTACATGACACTGAAACCAATGACTTGCTTAAAGTCCTGATCACACTTTTCAATCACTGCTTTCAAATAAATACCCGCAAAGACATTGGGGAACTCAAACATGTTAGAAATTACCTCTGAAAGCTTAACACACATTGTATCTTCCCAGCCTTCTTCTGGTGGGTATTCAGGAATAAACACCCAATCTGCACCACAGGCTAAGGCACTAACCAGAGCTAGATACCTAATAAATAGAACAAATTATTAGAATTTTATGGTTCAGATCTCTTTCACAATTGTACCTATATAAGACATAAAATGCTAAAGAGAATACATACCCACAGTGTCGCCCCATAACCTCCAGAACAAATGTCCTCTGATGGCTGCAAAAATAAGAGAACAAATTAACTGAACCTAGTGTCATGAAACAGCTTGTGTTTACCATGGTAAACCATGTACTCCATGCACTCAGAATTCCTTAGCAAAACAGAAAAACACTAAGAAAACAAAATTATTGTCACATTAAACAATATATTTAAAACTAAGTATCTTCCAATGCATAATTCATTTTCGCTTTCTTGCAAAACACGTATGGGCAGCTATGGGGGAAGATGTGAACCTTTACTGGAAATGTAAATGATGCAGACCCATAGGTAAGAACTGTACTGATATAGCTGTATTTAAAAAAACCCCAATCATTTAAGTGCTTAATTCTTACTGAAATAAAGCTTATATAAGACAGATGCTATTTTTGTACTATTCACCGTGTGTCTGGATCTTCTCTTACAGAATATGTCTCAAAAAGTCTAAAAACATTAAAAATCAAGTCTGCCCCTAAGGCTGATGCAGTCTCTATGATCACATACTTCAAGTACTGCCATGACAGGAATGATGAAAAAGCAGTTACTAAGAAAAAAAAAGAAACCAAGACACTTGAAAGATGCAGTCAAAAGAACTTTCACTTCCCCACCTACCTAACCTCTATTTAAAATGAACTTAAACAAAAACATAAACACCTGTGTATGTGTTATCAGTCTCTATATTACGCTCAATTTACCTCTGAGCAGTGGTCATGATGGCATCCACAACTTCAATTATTCTGTGCAGAGCTGAGTCAGTACCTATGGTCATATCAGTGCCACAGAAGTCATTGTCTATGGATCCAACCATTCCCACAATGTTAAGGTATGCATATTTCTTAACAGCCTCTGCATCAATCTTTCCTGTAAAGAAGTATTCAGAGAAAGAACTGTAAGAAGATTTAAAAAAAATTAATTAGACTTATTGCTTGGGTGCTCTACTTTTATAAATTAAACATATCCAAACATTAAATTATGTTTAGATATTTTAGGTAACAAGGTTAGTCAAAACTACAAACAAAAGCCAGTCACACATCCAAACAAAAGAATCCTGCACAGAACTACTTACAGTAAGGAAGGAAATAAGAGCTTTTCAGTCCATCTCAAAGTGTCAAATTACCAAGTTTTGTAACCAACCTTAAAACTGATGGTTTCAAATTAAAACAGTATTATTCACATTGTAGTCTCAGTGTATAACGTGCAATGAAGAAGCAAAACAATGCAAACTGGATGTGGTTATGGGCATACGTAAACAGTTAGAAACCAGCATCCAACTTTTGAAGGCTTCTCTTTTGCAACACTGAAAGGCTCTGATTTCATGATTAATAAGCAAACAGAACAGAAAAGCTCCTATTCTAGATCTTAGCAGTGTCTCTCAAGACAGCAGTGAAAATGCTGCATCATCCAAGAGTTCTAAAGGATCTCAAGGATGAAATACCTTAGCTGCTTAAGCACGTAAAACTACCTTAGTATCTGTGGATGGGATGGTAGTAAATATCATGCCAAAATTTTAATATGAGATTCAAGAACTATGTATCAGTGTGTTTAATGTCTACATTACAGAAAAATAGCAGAAACCATAATGAAAAATATAACTAATGTCCATGAAGATAAATATAACATTGTGAAGAAGAATCAAAATGTTTTCTATGAATGTATACCATGGGTTACAAACCTCTTCTAGAGTTCCAAATATGACTTAGTATCTGGTTGACATATTCTACTTAAATTTCTAAAAAGCCATTGACAAAGTCTTTTGCCAAAGGATTTTGAGGAAACTAAGCAGTCACTGTATAAGACAGAAGGCTTTTCATAGAGTAAATAATGTGAAACAGAGGGTAAAAAATATGAGGCAGAGGTCAGTGGTAAATGCAAATTCTTGTATCTTAGGAAGGTAACCAATGGAGTTCTACAGGGATCTGCGCTGTTCAACACACTCAGCAATAACCTAGAAAAGGGAATGAGCAGCAAAGTGCCAAAGTTTACTGATCAAACTGAATTATTTGGGATCTAAACGTATGGAGTGTTTGAGAAGAAATGAAGAAGACTAGCAAGACACAGTGAGCAGTAAAGTATCAGATGGAATTCATTGCAGATAAATGTAAACTAAGACACATGAAAAAAATGTACCCTAACATCACAAACAAAATAACACTATTTCCAGCATAACATAATAATGCTGTTTTCATTAATAAATCAGCTTCAATGCTCAATAGCAGTAAAAAAAAATCAAAATATTAGAAAATATTAGGAAAAGAATAGAGAACAAAACAAAGATCATTATACTACTGTGTAGATCCATGGTTTGCCCTCATCTTGAATACTGGGTGCAGTTGTGGTCCTCCCCACCTCAAAACAGGATAGAACTGGAAAAGGTTCAGAGAAGGGCAACAAAGATGATCAAAGATATAGAACTTACATATAAGGAACAACTAAGCAAACTAGGACTCTTCCATCTAGAAAAAGAGATGATGAAGGGAAAATAAGACAGCTGTAAAATCTCAAGTGGCATGCAGGAAGCAGGACTGATCGTTCATGGTTTATTCTAACACAGAAACTATGGACATCAAATGACCTAGAAGCCAACAGGATCAAAATAAACAGAAGAAGATTCTTCACAATCTTCATTATTCAGTGAAGCTGCAGAACTCCTTGCTACACAATGTTTTCAGCAAAACTCTGTATGCTTTCAAGTGGACTGTATACATTCATGGAAGAGAAATTCTTTAAGGATTGCTAACAGCATCTGGTTCAGGAAGCCCCAAAGACAGAAATGGATGGAACCTATCAGAGTATTTATGTATCACGAGTAACACAAAGCATCAATACAGCATTATTTTACTCTTTCCTCTTCCCTACACATTCTCCTGGATTCTATCAAACACAGCTACTGGGCTGACTGTACTTCTATCAACAGCCACTTGATGTTCTCATCTTAAACAAACAGTGACACACAGGCGGGAAAGCAACATAATTTGATAGCATACAAACGTGTAGCTTGCTGTAGGAAAGGAATTACCACCTCAGATTGGATATTGAGGGCATAGGGCTTTTCAAGCAAAGGTAAGAAGTTCAGATCCTGAAAATGATTCATAATAGAAGAAAGCCACACAGACCGTTGCCCAGTAACTTATTTGGGCTTTTTTGGACTTTTACGATACATATGAGTGGATGTACAGAAACCAATAGCTTTTACTTCGTGAAGAACCACACGATTTCCTAGAATGAACGCATTTGATTTTTAAACTTCAGAGACACTCTCTGGATAAAATCTGCACACCTACAGCTGGGGTTCATAACGTCCCTGCAGACTGGAGGGGAAGTCTAGGGGCCCTGAAGGCACCCTCACCTTTCTGTGCCAGCTCCTCCAGCAGCCCGCTCCACTCCTCCCTGAAGAGGTTGGCGCCGGTCAAGCTGCCGTCGCCGCCGATGACGCAGAGGTTGGTGATCCCTCTCTGCACCAGGTTGAGGGCGGCTTGCAGGCGGCCCTCGCGCGTGCGGAAGGGTTTGCAGCGCGCGCTGCCGATCACGGTGCCGCCCTGGGGGAGGAACAGCAGCACTGTGAGGGGATGATCTGGTATACTATTGTATATTTCTCAGATGGGTTAATGATGAGTTTTGCAGCATAACCTCCGTTTTTTAATTTTACAGTGAGGTAATGACAAACAAAATGTTATCAAACCTGTGGGAATTTATGTTCAAGAGCAGATACACACACAAGGGAAAAACAAAAAAGCACTCAAAAATGACTGATAGAGCAACTCTGGAAGGAAAATGTTAAATTACATGTGATAAATTTTAGCGGTATTACAATAAATAGGTTGTTACTTACAGTCACTGGCAAGAGTACAAGTGATAAACTAATTAGTCAAGTATTTAGAGTAATTTGCCTCAGTGTGGTATTTTTCCCCCTAATATCATGAGATACATAAACAGTAAGAGAAAAAAAGTATTCCTGAAATTCAAAATTAGCATTCATTGTCATTCCACAGAATTATGGAAATAACTGCCTTTAATTCCTTACAGATTAGACTAATGCTACATTTTCTATTATCTGTTACATTTATTAATATGAATTAAAAAGCTTCTCTTGGAAATGGTGGTGGTCATTTTTCAAAATAACTGAACTGCCCCGTCAATGAAAACTGCTGGGTGTTTTGCTGGACATACATTACTTACACACCTTCTGTGTTTATGTTGTTCAGTCACTCAAAAAGTTTAATGTTTGCCTTATTTATTGTCACAGTAAAAAGTAGTATCAGTTGAGACTGAAAAGACTACTTTTTTCCTGCAAACAAATCTGGAGATGATTACAACATCACCTTTGCATAAACATTCCCTTCACTTTAACTGGTAATAAATCTGTCACATCTATCTAAATTTGAACTTCAAATCTGCAGGGGCTGTGCTGACACGATTTACCCAATCAATAGGTGTTTCAGCTCTCAGGCCAGTTTGCCATCTGTGTTGCATAGCTGCAAGTGGAAAGAAAAAAGAAAGTGGAACAGAATTCAGCTGTCTCCAGACAAAAAGGTAGATGTGCACACACAGAAATGCTCAAAAAAAAATCAGGACTAAAAGAAGTCACTAAAACTAGGTATTTTCATACTTAGAAAAAACAGCTGTAAAAGGAAAAGAAACTGTACTTGAAATAGAGTGCTACTTGTTCTCAATAAACAGAAATATACAATGGGCTGAAAAATCTTTCTCATCAAAACAACTAAACGCATTCTGTAACATACACACTGAGGCTCATTGCTGGTCTGTGGAATTACCAGCTGTAAAGCTCAGAAAGATGTTTTTCTTTTACACTACACATGTATAGGAGCCTACATCCTTCTCCTAACTATGCTCTTATGTGGCTTGGGCAAGACAACTCAATTTTCTTATCATCGTAAGAGGCATCTAGATGATGCTCTTAGTCATATTTTTTAGTTTTAGGATTCAATGATCCTTATGGGTCCCTGTCAACTTGACATATTCTATGATTTTATTTACAGATTCTGCAAGATAGACATGGGGGAAAAAAGAAGAAAAGAAAAACAAGCAAACATGGAACAAAATACTTCACAGTACTCCAGGGCATTGGTTTTAAAAAAAAATTGTCTCTGCTAAGTTCATTAACTTCACAAAAAACTCCAAAGAAACCCATGCTTCACCTGGAGGTAGTTTTCAGAAAGCTTGGCAAGCAGTAAGGCCTCTTCGAAAAACATAGCACCTGCTCTGGAAGAGGTAACAACATTACCATGCTGAGCAAAAGCTGAGGAGATCCAAATGGCCACACTGCAGAATGTTGTAATAAAAATGTACCAAGTCACTGGCAGTATCTGAGCTCTGCAGAAGTGCACTGTAATTACATCCGTTACTATAACTCTAAATCCACTTACACAGAAAGCCAACAGGGTTTCGTAAGAAACTATTGCCTTACAAAACACAGCTGTTTCATGTTTTGGCCCTATAATGTCTTTTTTATTAAATATAGACTTGTCAGTATGGCTTTAGGAGTCTAATGACATGCGATGTTGCAAATCTAGAACAAAGGTTTTCAAGGTTATTTCTGGGCTCCAAATTCAAGACCACACCAAGATCTTTAGCAATTGTCAGCCATCCACACTGCAGAAATCAGGCTCTGCTGGAAGTGGTACATGCTGGTCACTCAGTCATCACACAGTTCAAATACATAATTACAGTTGCCTGGATGAAGAATTTTGGTTCTTTTGTTTCAATAAAGAGGTTTTGGGTCCCACTCTCACGCCTTAGCACTTACCACTTGCAGGATACTTGAAACACTTTCCCATGAAACTTCTACAATATTATCACCTCCATCAACCATCCCCTGGTAACCCTGTAAAAGAGAAAGTAATTCATAAGTCTGATTTTAAAAACTACATCAAATTTCCACTACAGTAATAGTCACCTTGTGCACTTCAATACAACTTTAATTAAAAACACTGAATTAAAAATTATTCGATTTAAATGAAACAATATTCAAGCAGGTATCACTGCTTCTTTAAGGGGGGAAAAGGCAAAACAAACCCTCTTCCTAAAGGATCAGTTCCAGAACCAACTTCAAGATAAGGTAATACTTAAAACAGATTACACAGCTATTAAACTAGAATGGTAAAATGCTTCTTCTTTATGAATAAATATTCAAGTTTTTTTTTTTTTTGAAATACAAAGAACGTTGAAATGCATTATAAAATATGTTCCTTAAAAACATAACCTCAGCCTGGGGCCATGAACTTAGGAAATCTCTGTAACACATTGTACATTTTTTCCCCCCCAGTGCTGATAATAAGCAAAACAAGATAAAGAGCAGTAACCAAATTTTTTTCATGAAAGAACAAGAAATCAGGTGACACAACCTTTTTTTCTTTTTTTTTTCTTTGAGGCAGTCACACAATAAACAAAAGACATTTAGCAGGAAAAAAACCCAATTTTTACTGATGCATTTAAGAAATTCCTAATACCTTAACTTAAATGGTCTTCTAAAACCGCTGCATACTGTAATGTGAGAAGAACTACACTTATGTGAAAGAAGGAAAACTATCCAGCAAGAAGCTAAAGGGTTTTGCCTGGCCTTGCTTTATAACCTCTCCACAAAAATACTAGCAGAATGGCAATTACAGATTCTTTTTCATTAGGCGATACTGTGAACACTGAATTAAAAAAAAACCCCAAACCAAAAATGAATTTTAAAAAAAAAAAAAAAAAAAGGAAGAAAAAGCAGTCAAGTCCTAAATCTGGAAAACTCTAACTGACAGACATCAGAATAAAACTGGAATAACCACTCAACTTTTTGACATTTATTTAAATCTATGGGCAAAATCATTACATGTTAAAGAAAAAAAAAAACCTAAAGAAAAATAACCATGTCAATGTTTATGTCTCCATTTTTAGATTACGTGTACATATTCTCCACACCAAGGAATAATTAGTTAACATTTTTTCTCTGTGCAGTTTTTTCAATAATAAGTCAGGAATTAGAAAAAGAAGGGAGTTCAGAAAACAGCAAAACTGACATTATAAACTGAAGAAATTTAATTTGGCACGATTCAGAGCATATGCAGAATTTACTCAATAAGCAGTAACTTGGAAACATACCAAGCCTTAAGTGGCTTAGTATTCATATAATATATATGATTTTCTATGTCAAACTTTGAGTCCTCACCAAAAGAAAATAAGAATGTAAAGATAACCTAGACACAGCAAAGTACAAGTTACACAATTAGGCATTTTAGGATTCCAAGGGGAAAGCATGAAAGTTTCTGCTCAGTGAGACCTGACTGATTAATTTAGAGATAAGATGATCAAGCAATGGCAAAAAACAACCAGATGGAAAACTACCTATGTCTCTAATTTCTGCCATGCAATAGACCTTTTCAATATTTTGTACACTCTCCAGATAACTCTGACATGCATGTGATGTATACACCTAGAATGGCGTGGGTTGAATGGGTTGAATGAAAGATCATCAACTTCCGATTCCCCAGCCATCAGCCGGGACACCTCCCACTATCCCAGGCTGCTCAATCCCCATCCAGCCTGGCCTGGAACACTGCCAGGGTTGCGGCATCCACATCTTCTCTGGGAAACCTGTTCCAGTGACTCACCACTCTCACAGTAAAGAATTTCCTCCATACATCTAACTTACATTTCCACTTTTTCAGTTTGACCCCATTACTCCTCGTCCCATCACTACAGTTCCTGGTGAACTATCTTCCCACTTCCCTTGTGGGCCCCTACATACAGGACATATTATTTGTATGTTAATGTATACATACAATGACTTGAAGAGCTAGGCCATTATTAACACAATTTGTTCAAAATTAGAGCAAAGTGGAAAAGGAATAATGCTTAATCTACATTTTAACTTTTTGTTTCCCTCAGATAAACTGCAAAAGACCCTCAGAAAGAAACATTACAGTGGATACAACTAAGCTTGATGATGGCTAATGAATTCATTCATCACTAGCTTTGCTGGTTTGCTTTCTTTTTAAACATGGAATTCTATGTTCCTTATATCATTCAGTAATGGAGTGAAAGCCTTTCCTGTAAGTATTTCTATTGACACTCAATAACTCAAGAGATCCACTGACAATAAATCCTGAAAGTGTAGTGTAATGTTGCATCTTAACTCAGTTTGTAACATTGATTCCAGTAAGCTGCACTGAGAGCTGACAAAAAAATACAAAATTCATGTGTGCTCAAGTCATTCACCTTCCATTTTAACTTGAGAGGAAAAACAAAAGTGCATCCAAAGAAGCATTAGATATAGGAAACACATATATAAATAAGATTGATGGAATAAAAATCCCAATTTTCAGATTAATGAATCTAAACCAGAAAAAAGCCAAGAGATAAAATAGTAGCTTAAGTTGTCTGTAAAACATGAAACACCTCATACCTAGGCTAAGGATGAGCTATGACCCATTCCTGCACCATGTTTCTTTGAAGTAGAAAGAATTTGTGCATTTTGGTCAGCAGTGCATATCTGTGCAGACAAGTGAGAACTGGGGATGCATTAACACTCCCTCCCACTACAAGGTAAGGGCAGGGAACCTTTGGAATTATGATCTGTTTGAACTGTTACATTAACTTTTCCTAGTTCAGCTGTCTGCCAAGTATCTGTATGCTACCTCTGAATAAGGTAGATAGAACTGTCACATTGTTTTCCACACCATTAAAAGATACAAACTATAGAATTAAAAGAGCTTTCTAGAAAAGCTATTGGGGGAAAATTAATTACTAATTACAATTGAAGTATTAATGTTGATGCTTTCCACTTATTGTTTTAGTTATGTAAACACTGATGAGGAGGACTGGACAATGTATGTTTGAAGGTTCACCACTGTTTCAATTGTATGGTTATTGAAAATCACTGGCAGATGTGACTACAGACCTTAATATGCAGGTGGGAATCTGTCTATTTACATTAAAAAAGTAAATTCTTACTTAGATCCTAAATTTATAAGAGCTTGGGTACTGAGATACTAAAACTGTGAGGCAAGAATGGAAAAAATGAACGATCAAAAATACAGCAAGCACAGTTTGTGAAGATCAGCTCCATTTTATGTTTAGTCCTTCATGTTCCCAAAATCTAAATATTCAAAGAAGAAGAAGAAGGAATCCCTGTGGGTCCGATGTTCACAGGGAACATTCACAGACACTGCAACTCCAGCAGAGTGTGCCAGGAGCAAACATGGCTTCCAGCCTGAACTCTGAAGACAAAAGCTTTTGAAAAAGAACGAGCCATCTTCTAATGTGCTGCATTTGGGGCTTTAACACTTATGTGAATTGACATACTGAGAACTCTTAGCCATTGCTCACCAACATAAAATACTATTGGCACTGAGTGCACAAACCACCACAGAAAAGACATGAAGTTTTCCTCACAGAAATCCATGACTGCTGTACCATTGCATTCCCTCTTGAGAAAAAGACTCTTAACCAAGATGAAGAATCTAAAAGCTCCATAGCTTAGTAGCAAGAGCACGCATCCACTGGGAACTATGTGCTTCAATCCTGGAAAAAGGGCAGGTTATTTGTATAAATATTCAAGACCTCAAGTTTCTAAAATGAGTTGCCATAAATGAGAGGCATCACTTTTTCTTCCCGTTCCCAATGAAAAAGGAGAAACAAGACAAAACAAAAATCAACCTGACTTTAATAGCCTCTGATTAGTGAAATAAATTAAACTAGCCCCCTAGAGCAGCCTGATACTCTACACATACTTCCAGGTTCTACATTTTCACACCATGAGTGAAAGTAATCCATGGATATTCAAACTTTAATTCAGACTGAAATAGATTTCAGGAAGAATGAGATGATAGTCAAGAAGGGTAACTAAAGACTAAAATAAAATATTATAAAATACAAAACTGTGAAGCTAGCACAACTTTATAGAATTGCAATTAACAGCAAAATTTTGAAACATGCTAACTTCAGTGAATTAAGATACACAAGGTTTTTTTTAATTTTATAGCTATAAATTCACAGGTTTTATATAAACTATAAAAAAGACATATAAGAAATTAGAGTTTTTATAAAAATTATCTTCTAGTTTTCATTCTCACATGAGTTTACTCTTTTTTTCCTTTTGGGACTTGAAGTCCAAATAGGCCATGAATTCCAGTATGTAACTGTTTCTTTCCCTAGGCTTTTGTAAAACCTATTTTAAAAAGGCTAGAAAATTACTTAGATCTAATTCATTACCAAGTTTAATTCATTTATCTTAGTAATCTCTTATCACAAGAGGAAGAAAAATAGAATTAGGAAAACAGAGTTACTTTTTAACTTAGAATATAGAACTAGTGCTGGCCACAGCTGTAGAAGACAGATGGTTTTGCAGTGCAAAAGAAGTTCATACGACAGACATAGCTACAGGAGAAATAGAGCGTATGATGACTACAGCAAAGTCAGCCTGAAAAGGCTGACACCTTTAACTCAGTTTCTGGATTCAAATAAAAATACCTTTTTTCTTCTTTTGGATATTGTCACTTCAGGTTTTTCCTTCACTTTCAGAGTAGCTTCAATACAAATATCACTTTATCCTGACCTACGTGTTAAAATACTCAAAGGGCAGGCTTAAGATACACTATTCTCTTTGATTAACACACTCAAGTCACACTCAATAAACTGTAACTCAGAAGGAACACCTTATTAAAAGCATTAAATAACTCAACCTACACCCAAAAACACATCTCCTCTTTATACATCACGCAAAGACCTTTAACAGGGAACACTAGTGACAAGTGTCAGAAGAGGATTTTTACCTTCATTACACTTGTCACCTTCATTTGTTTGGCATTTCAAAGGGGTAAAATTAAAGAGCTGTTTCATTTCAGTGCTTGCAACCCTGTTTCTCTGAAGTACTTGTAGGCATTGTGAAAGAAAACTGACTTCATGTTTCAATTATCACCAGCCAGAGAAGAACAAAGCTTAGCATTCAGCACTTTACGAAACACAGAACTGAATGGACTAACATAGAAGCAAAGATCTTTTTCAGAGCCCATACTTGCAGGGAAATGTGCATTTCCTCCAGACCCTACTGTTACAATGAAGACAGAAGGACAATATTTATGGGAAACTCAAAATTCCCAACATAGACTTATTTTTTACAATCACTTTTCATTCAGAATTATCTCTGACTTCAGACTGGCCAACTCTACCAAACACAGGAACATGCTAACTTAAATAGTGCTATTTTGATAAGTTCAGAAAAAACAAACATTCAAATTTCTCTCGAAATTTATCACTCTGTGATACCAAATATGTTTAAAAGGTGAAAAAATACGGCAATTCTTGACTTAAGCCTAATTAAAAAAAAAATTCAAATCCAAGTTCTGGCCTTACAGATGTCCAAAACTCCCTCCTTTACTTCCAAAGAAGTATCTGACCCATTTCAGTGAGCCGGCAAAACAGCTGAACACTGAAGGAATTCCAGAGATTGGCCATGTAATTAGCACAAACTAAGTATTCAGAGCAACTTGCTGTAGCACAGTAGTAGGAAAGAACTTTGAAGCACAGTCCTCTGCTTATTTGCATTTCAATATATTTTGCATCTCATTAGTAAATGAGCTATAGAAACAAGCAGACAGGGAAAAAATGGATAAACAGCTACTTTTTAATGATAAATTCTGTATTTGCCATGCACAAAACTAAAACTAAAGTATTTTCTGAGCAGTTCTAATATAAAAATATGGAGTACTAGAATTCATAGTTAGACTTTACTGGGGACATACCAAGCTTTCCCCTGTATCAATTTTTTATTACAATTTGTAATCATCTCAACTACTAACGAGCTGTACAGGAATGCCAGTGGGAACAGACTCAACATCTTTACTGTATTGTTTAACCTACAAAACTTGTATAAAAACTGAAAGCATCCTTTATAAGGAATTCTAACTGCAACAGTCTTCCAGAAAGACAAATACATGGAGCATCACCTTGGCATTGACATTAAAATTGTCCCATCTTTTCTTCTTTTTGCATAATTGCTACATAAATTTACAATTTTTCTGCACATAAAGTTACAAATTTCAACCACAAAATTGTGATGTCAGGACAGACCAGCGATGGTCAAGTTTTTGATGTGTTTTTTTTTTGTTTGTTTGTTGAGTTTTTTCAGTTGCAACTTTCTACCTATAAGCCAAGCCAAGATGGCACCAGTGCCACAGTACTCTTGATCCAAACCAAGCTGTGCAACCTGTGAAATGAGGGTGAGGACACATCCTTATCATATTCTAGGAATATGGACCCAAATGATTAAGAATCAGTAGTTTAACCACATTTAGGAAAATATTTATGAAGTACAATAAGTGAGGCCAAACGTGTAACAAGTTCACAGGCACGTAACTCACAGCAGGATGACAACCACCTCTGGTTTTCTCTGCTTTCAAGTCTTTGGTGGCACATAATGAACTCCATATATTTAAGAAATTGCTTTTAAATTACAGAGTTTTAGAATATACCTTGTGAGACATAAATTTCCATAAAAACCAAAAAGTACTAAATAAAACACACTATGAAAAGCAATGGCACCTCCTAGAATTTCTATTATTTACTCTCCATGCTGTTTCTACAAAAACTCAAGTTTAGTCAGAAGACAAAACACGGAAAGAATGAAACAAAAACTAACCTCATAAATAAAATAGACTTTGGCATTTACATAGATTCCCATGCGTACTACTGCGCGCACAGCAGCGTTCATACCTGGGAGGAAAAAGCAAAAGCACACTGTTAGAGTCATCCAGCACTTTTTGTACACCAAAAATATTCACTGTCTTGAAAATAAAGGGAACATTAATGCATTCCTAAAGAAAGACAATGACCAGCATCTATTAAAACTGAAATTTGCTTAATGACAGTGCAAGCAGCCCATGGGCATGAAGGGTTCAGGACTATTCTTTGTTACAATAATTATGTGAATGCCAGTATGTGTGTTAATCAGAGATTAAATTGCTGCTGACTCCAAAATAGCATTGTAGAAGTTACAGCTACTGAACAACAAAGTAAATTAATTTTGCAATAATGGTTAGGTTCAATCTGAAATGCTAAACATTCAGCGAGTTAAAATTTAGCTTCTTCAAATGAGAAATTATATTTGAACAGTTTTTCTAAGATTTCCAAAATAACACAGGTGTAAATACAGCATTTTGTGGGGAGCAGAGCCAAAGCTGACCGGGACAGATGCTCGCTTAAAAAGAAAAAAGTGCAAGTAAATTAACATAAGTAATGCTACATTGACTCATCTGACAGAAAAGCCTCTGAACACCACTTTGCTCCCAAAAATGCAAGCTCTGACTGGAATTCCCTCCTCACAGACATCTGACAAATTATACTCCTGTAAAATCTTCCACTTAAGTCCCATGGTCAAACACTTAACCTTCTGAGCAATAGTGGAAGTTCCACTGGTCTCTCTACACAGGCCAAATTCATTTCTGTTTTAACTCATCCCTTCAGATACTGCATTACCTTGCCCATTATTCGGGAACTTTCTGAAACTAAGCAACTAATTGCTTCCATACCACTAAAACAGACATAAGAGATCACACAAAGCATGAGAGAGTAGTTAGGCCACACTGACAGTCTTGGCAAATCAGCAAAAAACAGATGCCAGAAGGATAACGACCAAAAGCACTAGGTAAATTCTTCAAATCTGGTGCATTCAACATCAAAATAGCCAAGTAGTAGATGAGCTCTGCTGCTCAACATGGGTGTTAAATGTCCACCTCTCTGCAGACATAAAAAGCTGGTAACTAGAATATATAAACAGCACAGCAAGTCACAAAGATCTAATCCTACAGTGGCTACATTTACTGCAAAAAATAACGAGCTGTAATGGTCAACCTGTCGAGAATCAGGCTAAGGTTTTCACAAAGATTCATTACTTATGAACACACCAGAAAGTTCCTCTAAGCTGCTCAATGTGAAACAAAAAAGTTAAGTTTGCTAAAATTAAAAAGTTGCTTTTGCTGTTTGTGTGGATGTCACACTTAAGACAAAAATCACAAGTAACAGTGCTTTCACATAAGGTCTGTTTCAGGAAATTCTAGCAAGAATTCTCTCAGCCAGAGTTGGCCTTGTGGCATAGCTGGAAAAAGTTTTCAAATGCCAAGACAGCTAAAAACACAGCTTTAGACAAAGAACTGGATGATGGCAAAGAAAAACAGAGAATCTCATCTGACAGCCTGTAATGAAAAGAAAGTTAACACGATAAATCTCACATTCAACAGAGCAGTTACCTCCCCAGTGAAACAGTTTTCATAACAAAATTAACACTCCTCAGAGACAAAAACCTTTAATTTTACCAAACTGACAGTCCATCACAGCACTGCCATTTTCCACAAACAGGAACACTCAGCACAAGGTACTCCTTTCACCAAAGCCCACAGCTTGCTTCTATTAAAGCACATGTTGTGTGGGAGGCTTTTTTGTTGTTGTTGCTTGCTACGAGGTTTTTTGGCAGTTCTGTTTTGGCTTTTGGGGTTTCTTTTGGAGGGGGGGTTGCTGTCGTTTGGTTTGGTTTGTTTGTGGAAAGTTTGTATATAAATTCTTAATACAGCCACACACTTTCATAGTCAATACCTTCCAGTTTCCACATTTCTTGCATGAAAAACAGGTAAAATTCACTATTTGCCTGCTCCATGAAAAGGCAAAAACCCGGGAAAAAAAGTCCCATAGACTACAGACAGACAGCACCTTCCCAGTACTACCACTGCAGCTTTGTAATGTAACCTACATTTTACTGCTATTTTGTGTTGTATATTTTATCTCCTTATACAGGAAGAGGACTTGGTTGTCTTCTGGCTCCTGGCTTACATTTCAGAAGGGCTGAGGACCAAAGGATGTTAGAATTTGATACCTACAAAATACAGTCAACGTGTTGCAGCTTTAGACTTCTACAATTTGGCTCTGTGAATTGCAGTAATTCAAGGAAAAACACATAAAAATTTCATGAAGCCTCTGTAGGACTGTCTAATAAAATTTCATTATTTGTCGAGTCTTACAAAAGCATTTATGAATGACCATGAAATGTTATTACTCATGCTTATCACTTTAAGAGATTTACCATGTTAACTGTGGATTTAGTTCTGAATAACAAATGCAGTTTGATAAACATACAGGATTAGAATAGCAGCTTCAAAAGAAAGCCACAAGAAAAACCAGTATTTTTATTTTTTTGAAATAATATAAGAATTATTTAAAATGTTTCTGAATTACCACTTGCTTTTGCATTAAAGCCTTAGAAAGAGGGAAATATTTTATTTTGCTCTTTCAGAGTCAGCAAAGATGAAGTGGAATGCAACTACTTTCAGGACTTTATGTAACAGCCGAATTAATTTAGAAGTTGATCATTTATTGTCCTTGATCTTTTTTACTCAATTGTCCTTAAAAGGAGTACTTGGTTTTCATAACACGGTTACAAACCATACTGCAGAAATCTTTAAATTATTTCAAAGGGTCTCTCTGCCTCCAAAACAGTATTCCTCTCTTGTGCCTACATCCTGGTCCACATACATATGTACCACTACAACAGAGGAGGTTCCACACGAGTTTGTGTTTAAGCCAAGTTTATCTTGCTTTAGTCAGCTAGACATGCCTTTAAATAAATAACTGTAACATAAACCATTCAAAAGCAAAATCAAAACCATGCATCTTGGAGAAGCATCAAGAAATACTTAAGTACCACCAATTTTAAAGATAAACATTGGCTTTAACACAGGCTTAATGACTTAGAACATATGTTTCAGTGCTACCCTGAATAAAGATTCGGACTTAAAAGACTATATAGCAGAAATGACTAAGGAAAATGTCTAAACATTACCAAACTGGAAGACTTTATTCAAATATGTAAATGGTTATGTCAGTCGGAGTCTATAATCATCAAAAGAGAAGCAGTCAGAACTGAACAAATCATTAAAAACACAATTTGTTCCGTTTTCTTTTAATAACATTACAGATTTTATTGCATATAATCACAGCATTCTAGATACCTGAAGAAAACATCACACAATTTTCCTGAACACTAACTGTATTGGATTAGAACATTCTACTGCACAAGTATATACAATAGCAGAACATCTAGATGGCAAATGTACCTCCTTAAAAATAAAAATCTTAAGAGACCAGTTTCAATCATTGAATCTATTACAGAAGCAGCTTCACAAAAATATTAAATGCACTGAAATAGTTACACTTATCCATTAATAACTACATTCCTTAATTTTACATACAAATAGTACTCATTGTATCTATAGATGTATACATATGTATTTCATATACATGTCTATTTGCATGTACTATTCTCAGCTGGAAAAAGTGCCTTTTGGGGGGGCTAGAATGCAAAAAGTCCTTGTGACTATGCTCAAATTACATAAGTGTTAACAGATAAACTCTAATTTGGATGACATAAGAAGAGTTTGGGTTGTTTTAGTTTGTTTGTGACTTTTTATTTTTTTTTTATATTTATTTATTTTACTGTTATCAGTTGAGAAGCTTATGGCAAAAAAAAGAAATTTTGCCACCAGGACAAGATCAATACATTTACACTACCATATTAAATATGTCCTACGATGTTCCTCAGCCTGCAACGCTTCAAGACCAGAAATACGTAAATCTTTGCTTCCACCATCATGGTCTGTGGTATTCCAAAACTCTGGAATCCAAAAGGCTTCTTTAGGGTTCTTTCTAAGCTGTTTTTAAACCCAGATTTGCTGAAGGAGTTGAGCTTTTTCATTTGTTGAGTGCCAAGATTTCTTCTTCCAATCAATGTCACCAGGACAAGAGTTGTATATCTACACTACTAACTAAGCCTTGGAACTTTGGGAAGCCTGGAATGCTTTGAACATAGAGACACGTGGCTCCTTACTTCAGCAGGGTGGGCTGAAGACCCAGACCCAGAATATTCCAGACCATTACATCCCTTACTTATGCTGCCCTCCTCAGCAGCGAATCTTTGAGTTGGTCTGAAAAACAACATGGTGCTATTCAAAGATAAAGATCTTGGGTCAGTCTGGGCAGCGGCTCCGTGCCACAAACACATCCTTCCCCGGGAGTGCACTGTCACTTCTGTCACCAATGGCTCTTCCTGCACGGAGCCGTGCCCACCACGGGCCCGGAATAGGCTGTGTGGAGGCTGTGTGAACCTCAGTGACCCACGGTGGCCAAAACTGTCTGTGGCAGGCACTGGCAACCCACAGAAAATTCAACCATGTACTTCATGACCTGAGGCAGAACGGCCAGAGAATCCCACAAAGAGAGAAGTGTGACTTATTAAACTCCATTTATTAAACCACCTTCCTGAGCTGCGACCTGTACAATTCAGAAATAGTCCAGAAACTGAACCAACACATAAATATTGAAAACTGATTGTAAGAACTTCTTTTGCCTCTCAAGGTACTTGTGATTATGGTGGAAAATACATTTTTAGTTCACACTTTAACAGCTGGCTAGCTGAAGTGACAGACTGCCAAGTTTAGTACTTACACATATTAAGTATACTAAATGGAGATAATTTTTTCCTGTGAAACAAATCACTGATAAATTCTTTAACTCCACCCAAAAAAATAGTCCAGTATGACAGATATACATTCTATAGTCTTTAAAATTCTACAGGCAGAAAAACAAAAAAGAAAAATGAAACTTTCAAGGAATCAGGACCAATGCGGGAAGTAACTGAAAACTTAACATGGCCTATAAATAGAAAGCCTTGTGTAATTTACATAATGCTACTTTTAAATTATTAGAAGTAAAAATAGCAGCAAAGGGAGTAATTTCACCTGAAAATAATTTCATGAATATTTTATTCTATGCTCAGACTTACAGTCCAACCTAAATACTGGCACCTATTAAGATTTTGTGTTTAACAGGTGTTTTTCCTACTCAATTGTTTGTGAGTTTAGTTTGGAAGCAGATATTTTGAAGACTTTTAGTGTCTGAAAAATCTAACACAAAACAAAACAGAAGACTGGAACTTTTTTTGCCTGCTTCTGAGTCAGCAGCTTTGCCTCACCTACACTTTGCTTGAACAGATTATTTTCAAATAGCAGTAACAGCAGTGTATTTCCTCCTGCATGTAATTCAGGACTTCACCTCTCTCACACATTTGCATTCTGCCCTCCAAAGGACATATCATGACCTTGACAGGGCATGACTCATTCTGTCCCTTGTTTAACTCCTAACCTTCAAACTGACTTGAGGTTGCTTGTTTTACACATCTCTGCTGTTACCAAGATAGTAATGGGTTATGGTCACACACTGTGCTGTGTGATTCAGGTAAATGACCAAGTTCTAAAACACTGGCGGGTTTATTTCCTTTTTCTTCAAAGTCAGGACAATGCTGCCAATGAAACAGCTTGGAAGGCATCCAGTTTACTTTTTTTGGTCTTTGTGACAACCCCACTCCTTAGACAGCAACTTTCACAGGCTGTTACTTTGGAACCCTCCATGCTTCTGTGGCAATGTGCCAGATGTAAAGTCTAGTGGATTCTGCAAGTCCTTCAAATGCCTTAACTCACAGAGAGGCAAGTGCAGATGAATACTTTATAAAAGGAGATGCGTCTGCCGCTGCATTATATAATCTCCAGCCACGCGGAAACAAGTTGCAGGGCTCAGCCTCTTGCTGAGCAGGATACCGCTGCTTCAGGCAGTGCCCCGCCACACTTTTAAATTAAAATGGCGATTTGGCTACCAGACCATTAAGACAGAGATGCTCTGATTCTCAGTTCCTCCTAGAATAATTTAGAAGTGGAATTGATGTCACTAAGGGCAAACTGGATAAAACTCGTAAAAGTGTAGCCTTGCCGAGAGGTAAAAGAGAAGGCATTTAAACGCATCGATTTGCTTTTTGTTTGTTTTTTTTTTTTTTTTCTCCAGACCTGCCCCATTTTCCTCCTCGATGGCAGCAAATCCCTTTCATCCCGATTAGAGTTTCGGATAATCCTAGGTAAACCCGGGGGCTCCCCGTTATTCCTGCGGGCAGGAGGAGGGAGGATGCTTCTCCCAGCCCAGATGACGCAAAGAGGCGGAATCTGCAGCGACTCGCAGCGGATCACGTACACACCGGCGGCGGGAGGGAGGGAGAGCCGAGACACTGGTCCATGCAAGCTACCACCGCATGGACGTACCGGGAACCGGGCAAGAGGAGAGGGGAGGCTGCCCCGGCCGCGGGCTGGGCCCGGCACGTCCCCGTGTAAAATCTGGGGAGAGACTGGTCCCTGAACCACCCAGCACACGCAGAAAGGACGGAGAGGCTCCCACCCCCCATTCTCTTCACAAACGCGAATGAATGCCGCTTCTTCTTTAAGTGAAAGTACTCTCGAGACACTCCCGGGGGAAAAAAAAGTAAATAACAGTAAATTAAGAGAAGATGCTAAAAGCAATTGTCATTGAATAACTCTCCTCGTATAAGCAGAGCAAGAGTCCTCTCGAACTGCACGGAGCATTGCACGTTTGAAATCTTAATTAACTGAAACTTCAAACTATTACCATAGACTCACAGAATAAGACGAGTTAGAAAGAACCCATCATGATTTTCTGGTAGGACAGGGGAAACTAAAGCGTGGAAATAAATGGATTCTTGACTAGGTACACTGTGATCAAGCCTCTTTTCTTTCCCATCCCTCTTAATGTCTGTAGGTCTTTTGTTCGCCCAGTCCTGTAGTAGCTACGACTTCCTCCACACTGAAGAGATTTAAGAAGGCGAGACACGTTTCTAACATACTCCTACAGGGGGAGAGTAAACCACCATCTGAGCGTTCTAAACCCCGGGTAGGAACATAAATGTGTTGCTGGTGCCAAAACGAAGTGAAAAGCAGATGAGGCGAGGGCTGGCAGAGCCCCAGCAGCGCAGCCAAGCCTCCCGCCCGCCGTGCAGGGCAGCACGACCTCCTCCTCCCCCGCTCGCATCAGCCATCCCTCCTCACCCTCCTCTCCCCACCATCTCTCCAGGGAACGAGACATCTTGGTAGTAAAAGTTACTGCAGCGTTTCTACCCTCCCCCTTGTCCAGCCTGGGGCAGAGGAAACGTGGCGAGAAAGGGAGAGGGGAAAGAAGGGGTTGAGGGGATAACCTCAAGCGCCAGGCCGTGCAAAAATGATTTATCTTTTAAATGCGCTTAGTAGGAAAGCCGGGTCGAAGGCCAGCACGGAAAGAGGAACCCGAGCACCACTGCAATCCCCTGTGAACCGCTCCCAGAGCGCTCTCTCCACTCCCTCCATGTGCCGCACCGTGGCTTCCCGACACCAGCCCTGAAGCAGCCCACGCTGTTCCCCCGGCCTCCCGCATGGGCGCCCTGCCAGCCGGGGCGGCCCTTCCTTCCTTCCCCTTACACCGCCCTCGAGGGGCTCCTCGCCCTCTCCTGCTGCTGCCCCACTCCCCACCGTGCCCGCAGCTCCCCTGCGTTCTCCTTTCCCCTGTCCTCCCCGTGCTCTCGGAGTAAACGGCGTGAGCCGCTACCTTGGGCATCGCCGCCGCTGGTCAGCACCGCGATGGCCTTCCCGGCGCCCGAGAGATTCTCGAAGAACTTGGGCTGGTGATCCATGGCGCTGCGGGAGCGGCACCGGCGGGCGAGGCGGAGCGCGGTCNCATCCTCCCCGCAGTAGCGGCTGAAGAACGCCGCGTGTCTCCGTCGCGCCTGCGGCTCCCCTGGGCAGCCCCTTCAGCGCGGGCTCTCCGGCGGCTTCCTGGTGCCCTCACGGCTCTGCCGGAGCTCGACGGGGGAATCCCCCTCCAGCGTGTGGGTTCCTCGCAGCCCGGTGCCTCCGGGGCGGCTCGGGCTCGCTGGCCCGTCCGG
>VXBB01010002.1:135418-148469 GCA_013399915.1 Illadopsis cleaveri | reverse complement strand
TTCAGAGGAAAACTACACCCTTCTACAGAATCATTGCTTCAATATGACCACATCTGTCACTCCAGGAGGACTTGACTGGACTGCTACCAACAGCCTGACCAACAGGGTGTCAGGTTGTATTCTGACTCTGTCAGTGTTTTCTTTTTGTTTGATTGATTTATTGTACTACTACATTTTTATTTTAATTTTCCTAGTAAAGAATTGTTATTCCCATTCCCATGTCTTTGCCTGAGAGCCCCGTAATTTCAAAATTATAATAATTTGGAGGAAGGGATTTACATTCTCCATTTCAAGGGAGGCTCCTTCCTTCCTTAGCAGACACCTGTCTTTTCCAAACCAGGACACTTCTATAGCTCCATCTTCTCTGTATTCTCAGATCATGTAAGCAATAAGATCCTCTGAATTATTTTTTCTCCAGGTTGAACAAGCCCTCAGCCTCTCTTCATGTCATGTTCTCCTCACTCTTCGTGCCCTCCCCTGGGCTCACTCCTGTATTTCAATATTGTGCTGAGTGCACAAAACTGGACATAGCATTCCAGATGTGGTCCTACAAGTGCTGAATAAAAGGGAAGGATCACTTTCCAGTACCTGCTGTGAAGACCCTTGCTAATAGTGTCCAGGGAATGTTTTGCACCATGACCCCAAGAGCATTTTCTGCTTCCCAACAGCTGGCACCAAGCCTGCCTTGTGGCTGGAATTACTATAAACCAGGAGAAAGAGCTTTTGTTCTTGCTGAACTTCGTAAGGTTTACGCAAGCCCATTTCTCCAGCCTGCCCAGGTCCCTCTGACAGCAGCCCCACCTTCCCAATTTGGGTCACCCCAACCTGCTGTCACCTGCAAACCAGCTGAGAGTACCTTCCACCAAATCATGCAGATTGTCAATGAAGACATTGAATGGTATTGGTCCCAGCACTGATTCCTGAGGGATCCACTACCTCCTGCCTGCAAGCTTGGCTTCACAACACTGGTTTTTAGGTCCAGCCTATTTTTTGTCCACTTTATAGTGTCCTTATCCATCCTGTGTCTCACCAGTTTTGGGGGCTATGGAGGAAGCTACAGAGGACGTAAAAGACCCTTAAAACTAAGGTATATAAGAACCACTGCCTTTCTTTTGCCAGACACTTCGTCATGACAACTATGATTTGCATATGGGAAGTGGTTTTTTCAACTCCCCTTCACCTTGCTGTCCTTCAGGTGTTTACATGTGATTTGCTCCAGCAGCGCTCTCAGGGACTGAGGTGAGGCTGACTGGAGTCCAGTTATCTGGATCCTCCTTCTTGTCATTCTTGACAATCAAGTTTCTAGCTTACATATGAAATCCAAGTGATTTAAATTATGCCTGACTATGCCTTCCTGTGCTAGGCATACTGCATCACGTTCAGGGGCTCAGGGACCTGGAAGGCCTGAGGACAAGCCTTGCAAGTGAAAACCACAGTATAAAAGGAACCTTAACCTCTTCTCATGACCCTTGCCACTACGTCGACTGTTCCAGCAAGCAATAGGGCCACGCTTACTTAGCCTTTATTTTACTTCTAATGTACTTTAAGAAACCTTTTGTATCTTGCACTTCCCTGAGTTGGAGCTTGCTCAACTCCATTCCTATATAAATAGATAGTGCCTCTGTATCCCTCACAAGTAGTCTGTCTCTGCTTCATTGTAGGGTTTTTTTTGGTGTTTGAGCTGAGTCAGGAGCTCCATGTCCATTCATACTTGTCTTCTATAAAGCTTGTCTTTTGCAAATGAGGAGAATAGTTCTTTTGCTCAGAGGATGCTGTCCTTGCAAATAGGATAGCTCTCCTGGGCTCCTTTGCCCTTCAAGGATCCACAGGATCCTGCCAAGCACGTCTCTGAACAAACATCTCCCCTCATCACACTATTGATCAACTGTATCAAGAAATTGTCTTCAATCTGTTTCAGAAATCTAGATAGAATGTGTTCAGCCTTACTGGCCTTCCAGTAGTTACTGCTGAGGTTAAAGTCACCCAAGAATACCAATGCCTGGGACTAGGAGGCTTTTTCCACCTGCCCTAAGATTGCTTCATCTGTCTTCTCTTATTGATGAGAAGGTCTAGACCAGACACCTACTACATCCCCTGTCTCCGTCTGAACTTTGATCTCTGTCCACAGGCTCCCCACTTGTTTGCTACTTCACACAGGGTTCTGCCCACTCAAAACACACCTTTGTATAGAGGCCAAAGGGAGAGCACCTCATACTGACACCCTGTTAGCACCTTAAGGTACATGTGCCTTGTATTTACAACTGGACTCAAGGTCAAGAAGAAGGGGATGAGCGGGCCAGACATGCTGAACTTCCTTAAGTTTGACTCTTCTTTGGTGAAAGAATTCTGAAGTTATGACTTGCTGTCATTCTTTTCTAATATACCTGAACCACTGTAATTCTAGGGAAGGATCTTCTCGTTAGGAAAGAAGGGGAACGCATGCGTAGGCAAATGAAAAAGTTTCCACAGAATTGACTTCAGTGCTGTTGGAATATAATTAAAATGTTTTTATTCAATTATTAATCATAATATAGAGTCACTATTAATTCTACACATTAGATTTCAAAATCTTTAATGTGAACTACTTACCTAATGATCTCTTAAACTGATTGTAGACAGAGAGATTTTCTATGTGTGTCTTTAAAATTAAATTCATTAACAAAGCTGTCAATCTTTCATGACAGAATGTACATATCACTGTTTGCAATATTTGATCTAAAATCTACATAATTCACAACCTTGCACACTTTAACTTCCTCTACATTTCTCAGATTTTGTTTCACTGTATTTAATTTATTACTTAGACTGAGCATTATGCAATGTTTACATGATAATATTGATATAGAATCATAGAATATCCAGAGTTGGAAGGGACCCAAAAGGATCTTTGAGTCCAGCTCCTGGCCCTGCAGAGAACAGTGCCAAGAGTCACACCATGTGCTTGAGAGTTTTTTCCAAATGCTTCTTGAACTCTGCCAGGCTGGTGCTGTGACCACTTCACTGGGGACCCTGTTCCAGTGCCCAGCCCTCCGGGTGAAGAACCTTTTCCTAATATCCTGCCTAAACCACCTCTGCCACAGCTTCAGGCCATTCCCTCAGGTCCTGTCACTGGTCACCACAGAGAGGAGATGAGATCAGTGCCTGTCACTCCTCTTCCCCTCACGGCAAAGTTGTGACTGCGATGAGGTCTCCCCTCAGTCTCCTCCAGATCAAGTAACTTCAGTCACTCCTCATATGGCTTCTCCTCTAGGCTCTTCACCATATATACATAATGTTATAGATATGTATTTAAAGAAAACAAAACAACATATATACATAATATCACCCATATAAACTTTTAAAATGCACAGTTGGAAATATGTCACTAAAAAAGCATAAACTTGAAAGAATTTCCCACTATTTTTAAAAACTGTTTTCTGTTAAAATATACCCTAGGACACAGATGTGTACAATTGTACTTTGAAACAAGAAAATAGTCCACTTTAATCGTGCAGTATTCAGTGTCTTGCAAGTAACTACCTGCCATTATGTTCCATAATGCCCAAGCCTTGTTCTATGCTAGTCTAGTAATTATGCTACAGAGTCATTCAAACCACAGACTGCTTGACACCCTGCTTTAAAATATCCTGAGGTTTTAGCTGGTATTTGCCACTGATTTGCAATGGCATGATAATTATTAGTTTAGTAAATGCCTATAGCAAAGCTTGTTAAAAAAAGAATGTTTCACATCTTGACTTAATAACATCTTACAGGTTATTTTTTACTAGGATTTACAAGTTTAGCTGGAAACCTCAATTTTTTAGACCATCTGCATGCAAAGAAAAATAATGAAAAAAATGAGCTCTGTAACACCCCTAAAACCTCTCAACATATATTAAAAAAACCCCTACCAAACCCCAACAGACTTGAACCCCAAACTCCAAAGTTTTTTGTTTATCACACATTTCTTTAAGCTAAGAATTTCTATCTGGCATTGTGAGTTAATTCATCTGAGCCAGACTTTGATGTGTAACTTGATTTCTTCAAGCTAGAGGTGAAGCACCAATTGCTTACCTGACTCACACGCAAATGTCTTTGATGTCTCATCATGAAAGATAATTGCCACTGCATGCTTCTTTGTCTCTCGAGGCAATCTGGTTATGTTTTTGATATTGTGCAGCTCAGTTACCTTAAAATGAAGAAAAGTATTTTAGACCAGTGCATAAATAGTGCAAATAAAAATATTATCCTTAGCTGCTCAATTTTTACCGTAAACTCTTTTTCCCCTGTCCTAATTTCAGCCAGGACACGATTTATTTTTTACAGGAAGCAGGAGAGATATGTGGCAAGGCCCAGATGTTATTCCCTTCCACCTCATTCATTGCTGGAGTGAGAAGCTCTGTCATCTTCCAGTGGGGAGAAAGCATGATGGGGAAGAGACAGGTACTGTTACAGGCTTTTCCATGTAATTTGTTTCTTTGTCTTATACCTTATGCTGCTTATATTGCTGCTGTTACTGTTCATTTTTTTGTCTCATTGCTGTTTCTAAAAATCATTCTTATCTCAACCCACGATTTTCAGCTTTTGTGCTCCCAATTCTCAACTCTATCCCAATAGAGTGGGGAGGGGAAGAGGGGAGCAAGTGAGCAGCAGTGTGGTTTTGAGTCCCTGTGGAGTACCAGGGAGTACCATTCCTAAAACCCCAGGGTTATTTATATTTATAAGCTTTGCAATTGATAAAAATCCCACATAAAATAGGTAGAGTCTTAAGTTGCAAAACTTAACCTTAATACCTATTTCTCTAATAAATTTCCACAAGACTCTGTTTCTTTAATAAAGTTCTATGTGAAAACAGTTTAAAATTACATCAACTCAGCCTTGGGATTTTGTATAATCTATTTTTCAAATTCTATACTCATACAACTTGGATCAGTTTCAGTATCTGCATCAAATAGAAAACCTAATGTTGGAAGTATAGTGTTTCATTAGTTAAGAGAGGTTACTCAACTAATATATCAAATAGTATCACTATATTTGTAAGGATAGATCCACATGTGTCTTTAAAATGTATCTGTCATCCTCAAAAGAACTCAAACTTTTATTTTATTTTCTAAATATTTGCAATATTTAGAAATATCAACAATAAAATGCAAAATTTAGAATATCAACAATACTCTTGCAGCAAATTTGCAAATTAAAAAATCAATCTATTTCCACTTTCTTTTGATGCAAGTATAAAACTACAATTAACAGAAATGGAAGAAAAATATGTTATTCCAACAAGAGCTGGTGGCCCAGCCTACAATGAACTGATTAACACTTCATATTATAAAATCTTTTTCTCAGTTTCTTGGAACTCTGGGCAAGCTTTATCTGTTTAGAGTTAGTTTTTTTTCAGGCAGGACATTTGCCTCAGGCAGAATTAATTTCTAGAAAAATGTCATCCATATGAGTTTGGACATCTATGACTACAGAAAAAATGAACTGAATGTAGGTGGGGCTTTTTGTTTGTTTTGCTTTGTAATTGTTATGTTCCTAGTCTACAGTTCCAGCATTCCTTTTCACATACTGAAAATTATGTTTTTAAAGCAGAAGAGATTTTATACGGTGCAGTAAAAAAAAGGAATACGTTGGGGCAAAGACATTTCAATAAAATATTGATAGCAGATGAGCAGTGAGAGGCATCAAGGCAACGAAAGAAACTGAGACAAAGCATGAAGTGGAATGTGTTATGTGCTGATGAACTTGAGACCGGAACTGAAGACTGCTCCAGAGTCTGTCTTGACAGTTTTCAAAAAACTCACTCCAGTTTGTCAATGTCTTTGTTGTAACAGGTGGGCCAAAAATAGATGTGGTACTATAAACATGGTATAACGAGTGCTAAACTGAGGAGAATAATCATTCTCTGTACTGACTGGCCATGGATCTGTGCATACAGCCCACAGAGCTTTGCTGGCTGAGGCACCAAGATCCAGGGCTCTACCTGCAGGCCTGCTCCTAGCTTGCCAATCCCAAACCTGTGCCAGGGGCTCTTCTATCCCTAGGCTGGCACCTGGTTTTTGCCCTTATTCAGTTTAACAAAGCCCACATCAGCCCATTTGCCCAGCCTGTTCAGGTTGCTGAAAAGGTAGCCTGACTACCAAACACATATCAACTGATCCTTCCCAATTTGCTCTCTGAACAGTTGGTGCAGCTCTCTTATTTCCTCCAGGTCCCTGATAACAATATCAAGAGAGGTCCCAGTAAAAACTGAAGCAGTTCCACGCTTGCTACAGACCTCCAAGGAGGTTATAACCCAGTCACGGGACTTTCTAGGTATGTCTAGCTGGCCAGCTTTACATCATCTAGGCATCCACCTTCAAAAATAATAATTTCAATTTGAGAATATCATGGGAGAAAATGTGAAAAACCTTGCTAAAGCTCTTCTCATCACATATCATAGATGGCAATCATACTGGTCAGTCATGATTTAGCCTTGGTAAATCCACGGTGCCTTTCCCAAATACTATCTTTTCCTTCAAATGTCTGGAAATATATTTTAGTATGATTCACTCCACAGTTCTTCCTATAGGCTGAAGTAAGCCTGCCAGAAGTTCTCCAGGTTGACCTTTGGTTGACTGCCAGAATTCTCAGTATTCTCCAGGCTGACCTTTTGGCCTTTTTTTGGACACAGGTGCAAAATTTGCCTCACCATTTGGTTGCTAATCCCTTATAATTTTTACTTTCATCATGCATTTTAAGGGCTTTGTAAGAATCCATATATTTCACTACTTTTTGTCTTGGGGGAAAGAGAAGGGCTGAATACCACAAATATCCTTGTCCCATTAAAGAAGTTACTGAAATACCTGTTGATTTTCCTTGATTTATGCATGGTAAATGAACTAATGTGTGAGAGGGCTCTTATGACTCACCCAAAGCACTAATATCAAGGAAATCCCCCAAAGGGGGAAGAAAGCGTTAGTGGATAGAGGAGAGGGCAGACTCTAGAATCTGAAACCTGAGGGAACAATAACAAATCCATAAGCCATTATTGAATTTTGAAGACACAGAAGGCCCCAAAGTCAGAGACAGGGTACAGACCTACTAGTCTTGCTGAAAAGGAAGCTGTAAGAGCAAAATATTTAAGAGGATTTGGGACACAAAAAAGTTCCAGTTATTATTAAAGAGAATTAAAAATATAGCTGGCAGTGCAATAGCAAAGGGAAAACACTAATAGGAGGAAAAAGCTCCAGTGGTTCTTACACAAGCAATTGATAGAGGAAGTGACATTTGCACATGTGTGTGCATGTGTGATAGAGCACACCATGCAGAAAAAGGTGCCTTAAATTTTGCTGTACTTAAAAGGGAAAATTCCTCTTTCTGGAATAGCAGAAAAGGAAATAGAATTGCTTTGAATAGTGAAAATAAGGCATTTTAAACCTTCTTCTAATCTCTGTCATATAGTAGAGATCTATTATTTTTTCTCAATATTTGAGTGTTATAGATTACTGAGAGATCCTGCAATGCTTATAAGATAATAATGATCATACAGCCAAAAATATTACATTCCTGGCACTAAAGCTACAAAATTTTGATAGCAATTTTTGTTTGAAACATAAACACAGACATACCTGAGTACACACACATGGATATCCGTAAAGATGATTTTTTGAGCCATCTTATTGATCAGTACATTAATTCTGCATTGTTTAATATAGTCACATGTGCAACATCCATCACACACTTAGGAATATTGTCAACACAAAATGTACATACAAGAGGATTTTATTTTATTTGCTGGTGGGAATTTAATGCCTGAAAGAGACAACGAAAACACTGCCAAATTCTTATGAGCTGCTTTTTGATACCCATTTGAGAGATTAAGTTGAACAACATGCAAGGCAAGTGAAGAAAAATAGTCTCCACGCAGGAAATAAAGGGAATTTGTTTAAAACACATTTCGATTTTCCTTTGTTTCTGGAATCATAGGACTTCCCTAGACAGTACAAAATTTATAACTCCAATGTGACTGACAAAGTTACATGAATTGCCTCATCCAAACTCCCTGACTTTTACCTTCTTCCTTTAAGACAAAGTTGTTTGAGTAACTTGTAGTCTCACACAGAAATCATATCCCTCCTGCGTACATCTTTCCATAAAAAATGGACCTATTTGAAACTACTATGAGATATTGTGAGACACTTATTTCCCTGTCAAATACTTTAGTGGTTTAACATGGGTGGCCAAAGCATTTCTGCCAGTTAAGCTTTTTTTTTTTTCAAAAATCTTATCTTTCTCATTGGAATGCTTTGCTTTACAAGAGCTGAAGGAAATAATTTTAGCTATAACATTTTGAGGACAAAGGAAATTTATAAAGATTTTAGGAAGTATAATTTTACTGGGCAAGCTAACCTAAAAAGGAATGAGAACACTTCAGGAACACAAATTTACACTAACGACTAGAAAGGCCATATTATTAAATAAGCCCCTCAGTATTTCTATTGGTTATGCAATTTTCAGTATTAAATAGAGATGATATTTTCTTCAACGTTCATCTTTTCCAATTGTACTGTGCGCTTCCCTCCAGGATCAGAGTAGAAAGAAAGAGGCAAAATGGTGAAAGTCTATCCTCCCATTGATAGAGAATTAAGTTAATGAAATTCTGAACTCTGGATTTAATGCCAATTAAGCATGAGTCATTTCTCTACTTGCTAAACATGTGCAATAAAAAAATAATAAATGCCTGAGGGTATATTATCTTGTATGAAAGAAAAAAATGAACTTTGCCTTGGCAACCAGACTTCTTTATCTCAGGGATTTTTAAAACTGTGGCTTAAATTTTATCTTTTATTTCTTTAAAAACCCCACAAAAATAAATAAATATTTTTAAAAGGAGGAAATGTATCAAAGCTACTAAAAAGACAAAAAGAAAACATAAAAATCATACTACTTTGAAATAATTTAAAACATCACTTTGCAGATTTTAAGGTTTTAAAAGACTAAGAGAATTGAAAAAAAAATACGAAAATGTCCGTGTTTTTTATGAGTAGTACACTAAGTAAATCTACTTTTTTAAGCTAGGAACATTATACCTAAACTTGCTCCCTGTGGTGTGATAATGGACTTGTTGACAAAATTAAGTCTAATACTTTGAAAATATTCTTGTTCTTCACAAAAACAAAATATCATTTTGAAACAATCTAGACCACTGATAACCTTGTATCAGTAAGGGAAACATTAAAAAGGGAACAATTTGTGTGCCATTATATATGTGAGAGTCTTACCTAGACTTTCCAAAAAAACCAAAACAAAACAAACAAAAAAAAACCAACAACCAAAAAACTCAAAAAAACAAAAGACGAGCATTTTCCCATTGTGGGATTGCACTTCGCCTAAGATTTTGTTAACACTGAAAACAACCCAAACCAACAAAAACTTTGAAAATCAGTTTTCCTATTCGCCCCATTTGTAACTCTCTAGAAAAAAAATAATTTCAACAATGAATAAAATCCTTAATATTGCCGCAGTGAGAGAACTTGCAAATAGATTTTTTCCAATTTTTTATCCTTTGATTTCTTCCAGTAGGTGAAATAAATCCTTTTTTATTAAGCTATGATTACGTAGTATACAACTCTCCACTACCATTAGCATGTTAACTTAGACTTTCTTTTCTCTACTAGACATTTGTGCTATCATTTAGTGCCGTTCTTTATATGTTGCTCAGTGTGGTATGAACTCTTAGCACCTGGACCATTTCTCAATTCTCCTACTCCTCATCAATAATTCCTGCTTCATATGTCCATCACTCAGCAGCCCACACATGCATTTCCTAGTGTTTTTTTTGGTTTTATTTTTTTTTTAATGTGGTTTCTTGACTTTTTTTGTATCGGTCTTTAAAACTGTTTTTGCTTTTTCTCTAGAAAGACAATTTTACACTGACTGATGAAAAGATGTGGAAGAGTTACTAAGCTTACACGTTACCAAAATTTGCCAAGGTTTCTTTCTTTCTTTTATAATTTTTTTTTTTTTATGTATTACACAGGTTTTTTTCTTTCTTGGTGGAGGGGGGATGGGGCTTGACATAGCTGTATCAGAGACATCCAAGTCCTTTACTTCTCATTAATATTTGATAAAAGGACATAGGGCTGCTATGAAAGGCTTGAAGGGCTGTTAGGTAGGATAACTTCTAGGATTGGTACAGGCATCATCTCACTCCTGCAAAATTATACTAGGCTAGGCTTGCATCAGTGTCTCAAGGCTACACATCAGTGTTGGTTACTGTAACTTGGTTCCTCTCATAGTCAGGAATTTGGTTCACCTCAAAAATTCCTTGTAAGAACAGATGAAAAGAAGTGCACTTGATCTGGAAACAAAATTTTTTTGATGTTTAGATTGTTTACCAAAATGTAATACGTTTTTACAGATACATCAAGCACTGAACCAGAATGCTAAAGATCCTGTAATAAGTTTTCTGACACTATTGCTCCTATATCTTGATCACTCATGAATCATCTAAATACTGCTTCAAGTAATGCAATGCACTTCCTCTCATCCTCATTGTTTTTCTTTATCTTGGACTGGGGATAAGCCCAAAACTTTGAATGGTTTTGTGTTGGTATAACATCTCATCTAAAAGAACACCATATTCAGAGATTCTACTTGCTTCCTTTGATAAATGTTACATAGAAATAGTAAAGTCCATAATTATCAACACCTTGTAAATACTGTCTAGCCACACCTGGGTGGATCAACCATCCAGAAATAAATTAATAAAATATAGAGCAGTGTATCAACCTTAAAAAAAAGAGAAGAAACTGAGATGGACTCCTCTGAAGGAACCAGCAGTTAACAAATCTCATGCTATGTGGTCAAAAAGGCAAGAAGATCAGATGAAGTACTTAGTTTATGCCCTCACTTTGGAAAAAAAAAAAAATAAAAAATCTTCATTTCCTTGAAGTCTTTCGATAATAATTCTTAACCTGAGAAGTTCACAGAAACTTGAAGTCATGTTTCTGCATGAAGATCCTAAATTTGACACTAATACCAAATTCTTTCAATTCCCTACTCCCTACAAGAATGCACAAGTATTGTCAGATGACAGGGGACTGATTTACAAGGAATGCTAAATGATTGGTCTGTATTAGTTTTAGTGCATGTCTGTGCCAAGAGTCTTGGAAACCATCCGAAAAACATCCTGATAGATTTCAGAAGTCTAACTCCACTTGTCCCTAGCTACACCAACTGTAATTTAATTTCAGTAAAGTTATGCTGCAGATTTCTAGTAAATAATTCAAGTGCAGGAAAACTACTAATATAAAAAAGCCTCCAGTGGCAGGTAGCCATAGCCTAAATCCAAGCAGGACACACAGGTATAGGCTGATGATCAAGGAAATTATTTAGGATTGTTATATGGAAAATAAAATCTCTGAACAGCACACCCAGGCTTTGAAGTGGTCAGTAACCGCTCTCTAGCCAGAAAAAATCAGATAATAGATTTCTAGCAACAAACTTCTGGTCTTTCTAAAAACACTTTAGCTCTTGCCTGTCTATCAACCTAAAGTCTTCTTTTTGAAAGAGCATTTGCTACCTAGGTAAACACCAGGAAATAACTACAAGATCACAATTTCATTATACTAGCAAAATATTTTATATTATGAAACTGTTACTGACAATGCATCTTAAAACACCTATCCTTAAAAATATTTGGGTGTTACATTATCATTTCAGTATCTTAGCTATGCTTAGATGTGAAAAGCTATAAAATTCCAAAAGACACTTAATTGAAACAAAGTCTCAACTGAGATGCATCGCTTCTTAACATTAAATGTAATTTTCTTCTTTTCTGATTACTTTCTTTGGAACTACATTTATTTCTTTCAAAGAGGAAGGATTTAAGAACATTCAATACACTTTCTCTTTAATCTACAAGACTTCACTATTGACATACACAGGACATTTTTTGCTTGCTTCTTGTAGCAAAAATCTGTTCTAGTCATGCAGCTGAAGATCTAGGATTTCCTTTTGTATTACATGGAAATGTAAAGGCTGTACATACATAACACATATGTGGGGTCTGGTGCTCAAACTGTACATCTAAATAGATGAGATAACTCTTCCACAATTACAGAAATATTACTACCAAATCACTTATTATATTTGCATCACTACAAAAATTACAGTTCCACAGTAAACAAGAAAGGAGGTCCAAAAGAGATGAAAACCACAAAAATCATGAATAAAATTTAAGTCCTCCATTCCGGGTTATATCTTATTTGAATTCTTCCAAACATGTGGCTCCCATATGAAACCGGGAACAAAATTATTCTGCAATTCCATCTACTGAATGTTATTTCCACTGTGCAGAGTCCTGGAAATTGCCTGGGCAGAGGAAAAGGTCTGAATTTACATCAATGGATTTCTGTTTTGCATTGCACACTACCTTCCTGTCATTTAAGTTCTAACTAGGCAAAACAGAAGCAGAAGAGAGAACTATAAAATGCAATCATTTATCCTCTTATTTCTTAATAATGGCTCACATAGGACCACCTGTTGTGTAATACCATGTAAGCAATGATGTGACAGAGCAAAAGCCAACACAGGGGCAAGGAGCAGAGAGACTCCAGTGGGTGACGCCCAGACAGTAAAAAAACACCCCAAACCAGAAACTGCATGGCAACAATAAGAGAGTGATATAAAAAGTAAGGCCCATGTCAACTATCACAGCACGAAAAGGGCAAAGGAGGTACCAATATGCTGCTTCCAGTCTGCAAAAGCAGAACAGGAGATGTTGGCTCATTATAGATCAAAGGACCACAGACAGGATCTCAAAGCATTTAAACACCTGCCTCCAGCTCAGTTTTTAGTCATACTATCTGCAGCTAGCAGTGGCTCCTTCGACATTCCTAAATCCAATTGCCACAGTGTAGAAGTTTTGTTACAGCTTTGGATGGAGCTGAATGTGATGGAGCTGGATGTGATTTGGGCTCTTAAGAAAAGGCAGTGTGCTGCCTGAAAAGCATGAAGACCTTTGGGACTGGGGAAATGGCTGCATTAATGGAAGCACAGGCCATAAATCAAGGGAAGTGACCTTTTT
>VXBB01010002.1:45888-135413 GCA_013399915.1 Illadopsis cleaveri | reverse complement strand
TTTTTTGGGTTTTTTTGGTTTTTTTTTTTTTTTTTTTTTTTTTTTTTTACTCAGTATTCATTAGATCACATCTATAACATTCTTCCCAGTTTCGGGACTCCAATGAAATTGATGTGACAAAGTGACTTCAGCAGAGGGTCCCCAGGACAGTCAGAGTTGGACCACTTGCCCTGACAGGGGGAGAGGTTGAAGGCAGTAGCTTCTCCATCCTGCAGCAGGGATGGCTTTGGGGACATCTAACTGCAGTCCCCCCAGTGCCAGCAGGGAGGTTATGGAGGAGATGGAGCCAAGCTCTTCACAGCTGTACCTGGAGGGAAGAAGATGGGCATAACTTGAGACAAGAGATGTTCAGATTGCATATGAGAAGTGATGTTTCCACCATGAAGACAGCACAGCAGTGGGACAGGCAGCCCAGGGAGGCTCTGAAAACTCCATTCTTGGAGACTCAACTGGACACTGCCCTGTGCAACCATGTTTGCTCAAACCTTGGGCCTCAGAGGTGGCTCTGCTGTGAGCAGGAGTTGGACAAGAGAACTCTTCATAAGAAATAACTTCTAAATCTAAGAAAGGAGCTAACAGACCTGCAAGGATATTTGGACCTTTGTGGGTTTGGGCAAATCCTTATGTGATTAGGCCATTCAGAGTATTTAAGATGAAACACATTTCCATGACATCAGGATATACTGCACAAAAGCAGCAATAAGACAAGGAGATGCAAGAGACTGGAGAACAGGACTTAAGGTTAAAATGTATTAAGAGGCAGAAAAAAAAAAGAAAAAAAAAACAATTTCATGAAAGAATAACAAATCCTAAACCACAAGATTACAAGAGGAACATAATAAGGGAGAAGAGAAATCCCAAGATCAGAGAAGTGAAAGAATGGATCGTAAAAGAGCAAAAACAATTCAGAAAGAGAACAGAGGAGTTTTCCCCATCTCTGCATGTGTATTTACCCTTGGAATATGAGTTGTTATGGCAACAACACTCTCCAGGACTTTTGCAAGGAGTGGCATATCAGCCTCCTCATTATGCCTCTAGGGCAGGTCTCCAGCTGCTATTTCAGAGGAGTAAGTGTTTAAGAAACGTCTTAACCAGAAGTTAAGAAACCAAGTAAATGTTTGTTCCTCTAAGTACTAAAAGGAAACCATGCCTATAACAACAGTAAGAATCTTGTCTGTTAACTGAAAAAGTACACCATAAAAATAAAAAAAACCCAAAACTCGGCAGAATTAATGAATATATTTTAAATAAATCAGGCTAAGTATAAGGCAGTAATGTCAGGGCAAAAAAGAAAACTTTGATGGGAAGAAATATATGTAGATCTCATAGTAGAAGGATAATGAATAATTCCTTCTTATCCTCCAGATAAAACTGAGATTTAAAAAAATGAATTCTTGAATTTTTTCAGCATTTTTAGAAAACCTAGATGACATCATGCAAGTTTAGACTGAATACGAAATAAAATAATGATTTTGATTTCTCAAAATTTAAATAAATGTTAGAGAAAGAAAAATTATTACTATTTACAACTGTAAAACACCAGTACACTTGTCGGAGCATCCAGCAATGGCAGGGAGAGTGATCTCTGGAGACCAGGGAGGCTCTTGGAACACGTGGTTTATTGCATAGGTCGTGGATAAAAGAGCCTTGCCTTGAGCCACCAGCCTCAGCTGAAGGGGTGCCCCAAAAAGAGGCCTAGGTCCTTGTTACAAAGCTTTATATCTCTTTCTGTGTTGAATATACTAATTTACAGTAACCAACCAGCACGAGATACAAATCCTACAGAATTTACATACAGCCTATGAGAACTGCTACATTACCATATCACTCTGTATTCTAAACCTTAAAGGCTACTTCCTAATCTACCTTTTCCCTGATACCTTGGCAGGGCTCCTCCCCTGGACCCCTAGGTGTCCCTTTGTTTGCTATTACTCAACCCACCTCCAGCTAATCTCTGTCCTCCTGCTTGCCATGCTTACATCTCAAAGCTTGCTTTCATTTCTATTTCACTCACAGGCTTTATATTTTCGGGATCTCTTGCCAAGCAATCATATCTGTAAGCTTTTCCTGTCTCATCTTTCCCAACAGCACTCATGAAAATCATCTACTCATCTTCCTCTGCTATAATTGGAGCAGAGGAGGGGAAAAATCCAATTAAAATAAAGCTCATGGGGTTGAGATTAGGATTAGGAGAAAGGCAGAGTAGGCTCAAAATTTTAAAAAGTATAAAGAAAACTTCTCTCCATTCTTTAGGTTTTTACTATTTCTACATATTAGAACATCTGACTGTCATATGGGCTACAACCTGGGTACCCAGTTTCATGGTGTTCTCTAATGGATAGCTTACCACACAAGAAGTAATAAACTCCTAATTTTGTCCCAATGAACTCTAAAAATTAAGGATGGAAAACAATCTCCCCCACTACCTTTTGTTATGCCACTTGAAATGCCAAATTGGTTAACAGTGTTGATAAATCAAACCTACCAGGGTAGAGTAAGCATATTGAAGTCATTTCAGCTGCCTTTACTAGACAAAGATGTAGGAATTTTTTCAAGCCAAGCTACTTCCTCTGAAGCCGTGCTGCTGTAACACTGTCAGGATTGAGCTGCTGCCTAAACCATAAAATCAACCAGCCCACTGGGATTATTCTGGTTCTGGCAGGTAGCCTGGCATTTGAAAACAAAAATCAGTTAAAATCTGATCAGTTCCTATGTACATGGATCTATTCCCTTAACAAACATTTTAATTAGGATTTTTAAATACATACTGAAAAAAAAAAAGCATCCATACTTCACAAGGTATTTGTACAGACAGTCATTTGCAGAATAAAAATCCCAGTTCCCCTCAATCTCATTTCCTTGCTATCCTAAAGATCCTTTGAAATATGTTTTCCAGTCTAACCTTTCATTTTGAAGAGCAATCTGACTACCAGGCTACTGTGTATGCACTAAAATAAAAGGGAAAAAAACCAGCCTTCTGTAAAAGTGAGTGTTAACAAAATTTAAACTAATACCTTAATACTAAAATAACACAAATTTTCTAATTTGCAACTCAGGTGCACACTTGAGAAATAACATCATGCTAGAGAGAGATGGCAGAGGGGGAAGATGATTCACAACTGAAATAAAAGAGGTTTCACAATTATCCTTTCAAATTTCTGCTGCAATTAAAAATATGTTCAATATGAAACTTCCTTGAGTTTTCAATATCAAACTTGCTAGAGTTTGTAGGCATGCAAACAATATTTATATAGTATTTCACTATGAACATTGGATCATTAGATGAGAGTTAATATCTTTATAAGGTGACTAAAATACACTGGACAGTTAGAAACCGTTTCCAGTTTTCAGAGTTTTCACTTTTAACATTCCCTAAGTACATGATTATGTCCAGATCTGTTCTATTTTTGACCCAAAGGTATTGGTTAATTAAAAGGGATATGTTACTGGTCTTTGAGTAGAAAGAAAAGAAGAAACATATTATTCCAAAACTTCCTTCCAATTTTCCTCTCAATTTACTTAAATCAGCTGACTTGCATTAGTTTCCAAAATTATCTTGTTAGATCAGCTCAATTAAAAATAAGTGTTTATTAACATAGACTAAATTTGAAAACAAATCACTTACATGCAGTAATCACTTGAATGCAGTAAGTGATGTGTATGTATGATTCTTCCTGCCAAACTGCAAGTTAAAACCCTAACCACGAAATCTCTTACTGCATTGACAAACTGGGTCAGGAGTGTTAGAGGATCCATGTAACCGTAGGCTTTCAATGCACATAAATTATTATGCCTGTATCTATGCTGTACATGATGCCAGTAGCCAAGCCCCAGGTGTAATTCCTCTTCCTATCTGCTTCAATCTGTGAAAGCCTTTAATTTCAGCTGTAACTCCCTTTAGTCAAATCTTGAAACCATGGGGGAGACTGGGGTCAGAAGCAGGTGACAAAGACTGGCTTATCTCTAATGTAACACTCACAGGGGAAAAAAATCACAGCTGAGAACAAATTCATGATGCAGATTTTAAGGACCTCTCAGATGCTGAGTATCTGCTGAACTATCAAGAGGTATATTCAGAAAAAAAAAAAAAAAAACATTAGCCAGGAAAAGAGAAGAGACATCTTTGCCTTAGAATTCCTTACTCTTGGCTTTCTCACCTTATACCAAAGGGGAGGAATACATACACAAAGTGCAAGGTTCAGCTGGGGGCTTGGACACACTGGTGGCCATGGACAACAGCAAGTGGTACAAGCCCATGTGTGCACATCTACAAGCACAACCACAGACATATCCACTAGCTGACAGTTTCTGGTTTGTCTCGTTTTTAGAGAACATTAGTACGTACACATCCACCACAAAAGTAGCATTACTTAGAAAAACTTCCCTCTCTGTTGATTTTTAAAGGCTGTAGATATGCCTCAGTGTCCTTAAAAATAACTCCCATCCCAATCCAACAATGCCAAAACTGGCATTTTGATGCTGTTCTTAAATATAAACATATATATTATAGGCACTTCAGATATTCTTGAGGAAGTATTAATAGCACCAGACTACCTATGAGATCCCTGGACGCTCATCAGGAAAATGCATCAGCTAGATGAAAACTACCAGGTATAGAGGGAAATGAATGAGTTTAGTTTAATCTAAATCCAGTCCATGACTGTGCCTGTATGTGTACACATACACTCAAAGGGGTCCAGATTTCTCTGGGAGAAAAAGGTGTAAGAGAGAAAAATGCAATAGAATGAAACTGAGGTAAAAGAAAATTGCAAGAGTAAAGTAATTTTCTAGAGAGGAAAAGATTACATTCTAAACAGAAATGTAACCCTTCTTTTAGGATTATTTAAAATACTTTTGATTTTTTACAAATTTTATGAAATGTTTTAATTTCATTTGTTTCTAAAATTAACTGAAGTTTGTTAGCTGATAATTTGAAAATTCTTTTAGCTTAATTGTCATTGGGGATAAATTAATTTTGAGTATCTATTATGACAATTACATGCAGCTACATTTTCAACTCTAATGCATTTTTAATAACCTTCATCAGCCAGTGATTTGAATTTCAAATTTCCCTCTATGAAGAAGTAAAAATTAGATAGTTTTGTGCTAATTTTCATAATAAATTGTTCTTTATTTACATTGCAAAGCTTGCCTTACTCCAAGTAAACCAAAACCGTAAATGAATTTTAGTACTCATAAGACATTATATTTCATCTCCTTTTATTAAGAGAAAACAAATTACAGAGACACACCTGTTGGCCCTCCCTCATACACCATAACCTGCTGTTTGTACCTGTCTGCTTCCTTTTATAGTGACTGTAGAAGGGTCCACACCTCTTCCCATTTCCACAGCAATATGGTAAATATTCCCCAGCAAAACAGACACATAATTCAGAGTAGCTTCAAGGGAAAATGTTGTCATTAGGAAAAAAAAAATCCTCACGTAACATATTTTTTACTATTGTTATAAACTGCAGTCTAGATAATTAGGTCTTTAACTTTCATCATGAACTTTTATTATTTATGTAGCATACCTACTTTCTATACTTGAATAGTGAAAATAGATGCACAAAATATTGGAAAAAGTACAAATGCAGAGTCAAGTGCTGAAGGCTAGGAAAGGAAGACCTCAATATTACTTTGACTGTTAGTTCCATAGGCCTAGTTTACCATTTTTCTGTTGTCTGTGGCAGTGGGCTCCACTGCGTCTGATTTATGGCCTTCCTACCCTGTATCTTATGACAAATAAATACTTTTATGTTTATTGGCACCTATTCTACACATATTATGATACACATTGTCATAAATATATGATTGCATTTGATTTTCCATAACTATTTTCCATGACAGTCAGAATAAATGACAAATATCATTCTGCTAGGTAGAGGCTTTATAAATTTTTTTTACTGTCATAATTTCATAATGTTTTTTTGACTTAATGGTATGACCTGACTTCTCAAGGTTCTTCTACATTGGCCATCGCACAAGTATATTCCACAGAGATGGTTTCACAAATATTAGTTTCCTTTACACCTTCCTGGCTCCTGAGACATGTGGATTATATTGGAAGGGAAGAAACAAGGAATTGTGTGGTGAAAACAAAAGAAAGTAAAAAAAAGTCCTTTAAATTTTTGATTTGAATTTAAGATATCCAGATTTTGCTCTTCACTTGAATTAGAAAGGGGAGTTTGGTTAGTGCAAATCTCCACAGCAAGCCCAGCTGTTTTATATTCTAGCTCAATTCTTTCTTCTTGATTTCTCCCCCATGGACCAATAAGGACCTGCTTCAGAGACCTCAATTCCAGTCTCTCTCCACCTAAGTGCCTATCCCCCAGCTTCATTAGGGTCCCTGCTACTGAAACCCTCTCTTCCAAACACATGCTCTTCTTATTTTGGAACTGGCCTCTCCTGGGCCATGTCTGAGAAGTGAATATCTCCCTGCTGCTGGAACAAATGAGGTAGTGTTATTGGAGAGCAATTTACTTGGGTGTAAAAACCTGAACAATCTCTCCTTGCCTTCTGTTATTGTGCACCTGTCCTGCTGCACAGACTTTTTTTCCAGGTATAGCCGAGCTGAAGTGACAGACCATGTCCATGTTCTTTGCTTGTTTGTTCACCTCCCTCTCATTGTTGGGATTGTTATCTCTGCACCAGTCTCCCTGGCTTTGTGCAGTCAATTAAAATAGATTTATTACTTTTAGTAATATATATTTTCTTCAAAATCTCCCTGTCCCATTCTTTGCTTCAGCATTTCTCACAGCAATTACTTGAGCAGTCAGCTTTCCATTGACCTTGGTGTTTCTCACAGCTATCCAAAGGATAAGGTGCTTCATAGCGTGCCAGAACATTTATTACTTTCTTTTTCTCCCATGCTCTGACCTTTGGTCTATTTCTTCTCTTAAGTTTTAATTCAATGATTTTCCTTTCCACGTGACCAAGTGCCAGAGAATATGCATACAGACAATGGCTCCATGATCACACCTGTCCCTGAACTAGTCTATAAAAATGATAAGTAGTTCTTACAATGAATACCAGTCTTTAGCCCTGAATGAACTGGGGGAAACATATTCCATTACTCAAGAGAGAAAATTACCTGAATTTCCATTATTTTCAAAGCTTTACAGATTACATGAAACATTTTAGCTGTCAAAGTCAGAAGTGCTTCCAAAAAATATGCACAAAATACAGATTTGCAAGGCTTTGAACTTTGTCAAAACAAAGATCTAGATTTCCACGGCAAAAGCAGAATACACATAACTGACACATAGACCATCATATCTTCTACTGTAAAACAATAACACTAGAGCAGTTCAAAGAAAAATTCTCCTGACACTGTTTAAAGAGACACTAGGAAGATTAAGTATATGTTTTCCACCACTGAAATATACTCAGGAGAGGGCAAGACCAGTTTGACACTATATATGCAGCACAGAGATATACCAAGAGCTATAGTAGCGACTTTAGTGACATAAACTTCACAGTTCACAGAAAAATCTGTGTTGGATGGAAACCCTGGAGATCATCTGGTCCATCTTGAAAGAAGGGTCTTCAATTAGGTTACAAAGGGCCTTGCTAAGCAAGGCCGTCAAGATTTTCAATGAGGAAATACTGACCTCTCTGCTTAGCCTGCTCTCACGTTTAGTTGTTCTAAACATCAGTTGGCTATTCTTCTTTTATTCCTTGTGTCAAGCTAATTTCCCCTGAAGCAACCTCTGTCCATTGCCTCTTGTCCTTCCCCTGAGGATCCTGGAGAACAACTCAGCCACCTCATCAAAATTGGAAGGCTGTGATTAGTTGCCCCCAGGCCTTCTTTCCTCACTAGTGCAAACCTAGTTCCTTCAGTCTTGCCTCAGGTTCTTCAGCCTCCAATTTCCTCACTGACACTCTCTGGAGTTTTTTTCCTGTCTTGAATAGAGCAGTGAGGGGGCCAGAATTAGACACAATATTACTGGTCTGGCTCAGGTGCAGGATTTCTTGTTTAGCTTTCTAGGTCATGGAGCCTCCAGTCCTGGAGATATTCAATACACAACTGGACATGGCCATGAGCAATGTGATCTCACTGATGTTGCTTTGAGAAGGGGATTGAATTAGATGGGCCCCAGAGGTCCTGAATTCTTCTGTGGTTCAATGACATTTTGGAAGTTTTACATTATATTTTTTTTTTCTCCTCCTGCTGATATGTTTAAACACTGCTCCCCTATCCAGTATTATTTTTTTCCAAGAAAATGGTTTGGTCTTCCAGCTTCTTTTAATACTTAATATATTTGGAATATATTCTTCTATTTAAATAACTGATTTGTCCCTTTTGCTGCCAAACTACACACACACTCAACTACTAAAGTGTACATGGATCTTCATATAAGAATCACTTCTAACAGGTCGAAACTGTTGCTTTGTGTTACAAGTAAAGACTATCTTTAATTTTCTTACTGTTGTTTCCCTCCTTGATACTCAGATTCAGCCACTGATGCCACTATTGAGGAATTCAACACCACACATTGACAGTGCTTTGTTATTTAACCCGTGAATTTCCACTTCAAATTAATACCTTGTGATTTAAAGGCTTAGGTGGATGAATGGATACTGGAAGGGACTCATAGGATCACTTATGCATTTTAGGTCCATATTTGTAGGGCTTCAAAGTTCTGTCAGCATGCTCAACTTATAGATTTCTTCACTACATTGTTAAGGAAAGAAGATGTTATCGCCTTGATACAATCTTTGTTGAAAAAGCTTTTGTTTTATTAGTTTGTATGCTGCCCTTTGATGTGTTCAGACTCTATTAACAGCTTTCTTACCAGCACAGCTCCAATTATTCCTGCAATTTGTTTTCTGGTACATGGAATGCTTGCTTTGAACAACCATGTTGTTCAAATACTTCTATATTTTAAGAGGCATCTGATAATTACTGCAAATCTTTTTGCTTGGTGACAGAACTGTAGCTATTTTGCTAACAGTTATTCATTTAAATAGGTTTCATTTTAATTTCATTGGCTGAGTAATAGCAACCTATGGAAGCAATGTCCTTCATAACCTTCCCATACCAGCCACATGATTTTGCTACAAGATATTACTTGAAAGTGCTGTAAACAAATACTTGAAGATTACATGTCAAAATAAGGAAAAATAAGGATATAATTTTCAGGAAGATTTAGTTATCTCTGCTTTGGAAGACTTGGCAAAATAGGGATGTAAAAACCACGTAAAGTACATTTGGGCACCTCTTTCAACCTCAAAGAGCAAAGAATTACAAAAAAAAATATCTTAAATTCCTAATTATTTGCAGATAAAAACTTGAAATATATTATTCAAAACTAACATTCACACACATACACTCATTGGGTTCATTGGAAAATACTGCATTGAGATTACTATTTTGAATTTTTTTGAAAGAAGCTCTGGGAGAAAAAAAAGTTACCATACTTAATAAGGGGAGAAGAGGGAAAGGAAAAAGTGTCCTAAATCTGGGACAGTTTTCAAAGCATACAACATCTGTGAATGTGACCAGATCTTCATAAGGTATTCCTATTTAGCTTTCCTCAAATATGAATTTTTTAGTGAATTTAACCAGATGAGAAAATAAAGACTTACTGAGGAACCATAGGTCAGCTAACAAATAGTAGAAGCAGAATGGTCAGCAGAGCAAAACCAGGCAGGTTTTGAGATTATGAAAAACTGACAGCATAACAATTATACCAAGAAAAAAAAACCTGCAGAAGGGGAATTAAAATAATATTTAAATTTAGAGGCAAATCAAGTGTTTTAATATATCTTATCAAAAAAAGCACAAGAATTAGGCCTAACACTTACATTTTGGTGGCTGTCCACATTTCTTTTTAAGAACACCTTTGCAGCTGAGAAACAATGCAATATCATGAGAAACAATAGTAACATGCCAGATTATAGAAGTCCATAAGGAAATGTGCACAACTTCTGCTTTGCAGTGAACATGAGCAACATCAGAATCTGAAATTCTTCACAGTAAAGCAGAACTCTTGGACTAAACTAGAATGGACAGTAGGCTACTTCACATTTCTTTAGCAATGAGAATCTTTATTTAGGCAACTTGACAATGGCTAGAGAACATGAAGGAAAACAACAAACCAGAAAAACCCAAAGGCAACTAAGTGGAAACAATGAGAGAGACGTCCTAATGATTATGATTATGATAATGCTGCCATATATAAGTATTTTTATTTTTCATTTCAGGGCTGTAATTACATTTGAGAATTGTGGGAGCTAGCACATATACAACCGTGACAAGATTCAGTGGTTTTCAAAGTTACCAGGAATTTATTTATCCTGAATAAGCACCTCATGGTTTAAGGTCATCTCAATTAGAGACTAGGAACACTGCTTAAGAAGAATAAATATCTTATTGTTCCTGCATTCTGTGTGTTACTGTACAAAGAGAATCTGTCCTTTCCTTCCTCTTACCAAACAGGACTGTCTCTGGGTGTGTGTTTGAGCCCACATGTGCCAAGAAGTGCTCAAGAAGCTGCTGCAGCTTCTTCTGCCAAAAATCACCGGGATTGCATTCCACAAGTTTCTTCAGGACAATCAAGCTATGAAACAAAATTGTAAGGTATCTACCATTGTGTGGCCCTGGTCACAAATTTAATCCAGTAAACTACAGTGAAAAGGCTACTGCTGTTCTTTTTCTTGATTATTATCTATTTTTGTGGACACATTATATAATGTTCTTAACACCATCTGTCCCATATACATTTTTTACTATCAGAAGTCATTGCTAAAATGTTTTGCAATTTATTTCCTTTTGCATTTGCAGATTTATATAAAGCACATCATAATCGAAAAACAAATAACATAAATCTAAAACTCTTATCCTACTTTAATCTTGCTAACTTAAAACTCAAATTCTTAGAGATAACTGTTGTTTACGCAATCTTAACAGAACAATCTCTCACATGGGGGGGATTAAATCAGTAAGTTTTGATCTCAGTGCCAGATGTCAGCTATTTATTTATTTGAAGGGTAAGCACACTAGCACTGACAGATTCAAGCTTGCCTTGCTCCAAGACAGCTCTATTTTCTTAGGGACAGACCCAACTCCCAACACCTTCATTTCATGTGAGGGCTATTTAACTTATAAGTGAAGAGGAAGCATGCATGAATGGAACTGGAAATTTTACAAGGAATGGAAGAATCCTTGTTTGTTGATTTCCATTTTGATATTTATGGACTAGCATTAACATGATCAAGTTTATAACACAAGGATATGTCTACAGAACCCCCCCTCACACACCCACACCAGACCATGTGACTTTTCTCCACAGCACACCCCAATGCAAAAGTGCTTATTTTTACTCTCTTTCTTGCACATTTGCTTCATACTCTGGGGTCTTTAGCAACATTTTTGATCCTGATGGATCCGAATCTGTTTTGGTTAGCTGCTCTTCAAACTCTACTTTGCTCTTTCTAATTCTGCTTTAACAATTAATTGGCCAACAGTGTAATGCTTTTTCTAGGTCATTTGGATACAGTCCAGGTTTGGACATTTGATCTCTCATTTCTAGTCATCTTCATGTTGCTACTTAACCATGTTGACTTGCTGTAATGTTCCTGGAAAGCCTTTTCTAATGGGTTACAGGCACTGGTACTGCCTGATCAGTGTGTCTCCAAAGCATGAAAAATTCACTTTTTATATACCGTGTATCTTCTATTACAGAAATAAGAAATCTTTCTTATTTTTGCTCTCTTTTAAGTTGGTAAAGCTGTGGTGTCTGGTTTTTGGTCTTTTCTGCCCGTGTAGGGGTGGCTACCAAAAACATACCTACCTCTGGTATGGATGCAGGGCTATTGCTATTTTATCCCCTCTTTTGAGGGAGCAATTGGAGTCAACACAGCTGTTCTGCACAACCTCCAAAATGAATGTTCAAGGGAAAATGGAACAGCTAAGCTATAAACTTACCTGAGCAAGAGTGCAATGATCTAAATTTACAGTAATGAGAAGTTTTAATTTGATACCAGAAACTGCAAGGAAGAGATGAGGTCACGTTTTGGCTAATGAATGTAATGTGCACTGTTGCTGTTAGGAGGCACTTGTCTAGGACTAATGCCATTACTGTTATTTATAGTAAGAAAATTAGTAGTGAAAAAAACCAACACCAAAGCAATGCACAACAGCAGTTTACAGAATTACAGAATAGCAAATAAACCCATACATAGTCTGGATACTGAGGTGGGAGGGGGATCAATGTTCTAAAAAGAACAGCTTTTTTACTCATTAATGACTATTTATTTAGCATATGTAAACCACAAAACCTCTATTTTTAATTATCTTAGCTTTGTGCTATCAATTCTGGGTTTTTTCCTTTGTTTAGCCCCTTCTTTAAATCATATTGCCTAGTACACAAGTTTATTACTGAAGTATAGGAGACATAGTGTTCTTGGTAAATTACTTTTAAGTGGAATTTCATTTGAGCCTCATTTCAATCTCAAACATAGATGAGTGGAAACCTTGATGAGTTAGTTATATCAGGGTACTGTTTGTGACCCTGAATATTGATTTGAACACAGATAAATCAGAGACATTAATTTTTCCACTTGAGATGTAAAATTCTGTGTAAAGAAAGCTAAAAAAATTTGCACATTACAATCTAAATCTGTGCTACTCCTACGCCTTCTCCCGAGGTAACCCAGACTGATCTGAAAGTCCAAAGGACATAAGTAGAGAAACACAGTGCATTCTGAGTACTCCTCTACACCAGTCTCTTCTAATATTACAAAGCAAGTTGTATAGGAAAAAGGATCTCAGGGTTGATGTATACAGTCTTGCATGAATATTAGCAAGTAAACAGAGCCTTTTGTCCCTTTATGCGTGTTGTCCTTTCATAAGGAGTCAAGCTTGCAACTTATATTTTAATCTTTCTTTAGAAGTACCAAGTCTCAGTTCTTCAATATTTAATACTTTTTTTCATTGATTCTCAGTGTTCAGAGTTAATCTTCAACTTTTCATACCATATGCCCTCTTTAAATTTTGTGAGTGAGAAAGGAAATGGAGAATTTCAAGACAGGGCTAATAGTTTGCACTGCCTAGAGATAAATATGCATTTTGAACAACTTCAAAATATAATGAACCAATAAACAGCTCTAGAAAAAAAAAAAAAAGAAGAAAGAAAATCAGGATATTTTCATTCAACACCAGCAATCAAATAACTATATTTGATCCTATAATAACCTGCACTGTTCCCTCAATAGTCATGCTCGATGACTATTCACAACTCATGCACATCTACTTCACCACTATTCTATTTATCAGAATGGAGCCAGTTGAGGAGAATAATCACTAGGAAATAATAAAATATCCTTGGGAAAAAAATCAAGCCAGAGAATAAGACTCTGGGTTTCTATTTTGTGATAATATACCTTCAGAAATGATTTCATGGCTTTATTTGAAAAATGAATATAATCCAAGTGAACAGATACATTTCCTCTTTCTTTACAGCCAGAAACACATTATCTTTTTAAATAGGAAAGAGTATCCATTTCTTTCTCTTTTCTTCCTATCTTCACAGAGGGGAATAAGAGGGGAAAAAACAGATGGCAAAGAGTAACACCCCTCCTTTCCATTTGCAAGGGGTGACTCTTCCATCAATGCTACAACATGCAGCTGCATCGGCATCTATGCTACTTTCTTAGCTTCTCAAACAACTCCTGCATTTCATATTATTTTCCTACAATGATGACAGTTGACAAGCAACATAGAAAATCTTTCTGAGTCCTTTAACACATTAAGTATGCTACAGGCATAAAAGGCTCAAAGAAGAATTAAAAGATAATAACACAAAAACTTCCCCAAAGCCTTGCAAAAGAACTGCAGCCGCATCAGAAGCCCACATTGGAACAGGCTCCTGGCCTGTGGACACATGGAGAGAGAAGGTCATGCTGGAGATATTTTGCTGGCAGGACTTGTGTCCTCACAGGGGACCCATGGTAAAGCAGCCTGGCTACTGGGACTTGAAGGCCAATTTGTAGTTTTATGGTAAAAAAACATCACACTTGCCTTCAAGAGATCTATGCTTACATTCACACTTTTTCACTGCTTGCTGCGTGGCCCTTGGTTAAGCCATCTTTGTGTTTCAACTTGACAGGTTTAATGGAATATCTAACACTGATATGTCATAAAGCTAACAGTGACTTGATGGAAGACAACAGTACAAGCACAGATCCCCACCCTGTTTTAGGATTAGGCAACATGAAGTCTACTCACAGACTGATAACAGTAACTTATGAGACAGAAAGAAGAACTCATGCTCAAATATCTTGTTTCCCATCACAGAAGTGTGAGTGATAGAGAAAGCAGGAAGTATCTCATTCAGTGAGTCCTGATTATTTATTGCTAAAACCCCGTTTTGTTAAAAGGGCTTGTAAATCTTGAATTCTGGGGAAAACCTTACTCATTTGAAGAGTGTCACCATTATAACTGAGACATTTATCATTTTCAGAATTTGTTTAATACTTAGCTAACAACTACAGATTAAACAATTGAATAGGCAGCCAGTTTTACACATTTCCAAACTATGAGTGTTTAACTAAAAAAACATCATTCTGTTGCTTCACATAAATTGAGAGTTTTGTGCTCATCTAGAAAGAAAATGGTGTGATATCTCACCTGCATCACTGAGACTCATGGATGTTTTACTCTGCTTTTATTGCCAGGATTAGGTTTTCAACAAAGGCTTTTACTGTACTGTTTGCAAACCAGACATAGCAAGAGCACACTCTTCCCAAGGAACAGTGGTAAACAGGCAATGCTTCAGTTCACAAGAAAGGCATGACTTACCTTGTGAAAGTTCCTGAAATATGCTGCTTTCTCATCTGGAAATTTTTCTAGCCTCCTGGGTCCTTTACTGGAAGCCTTCTTGAAAACCAACCAACAACGCCTAAAAATCTGAACAAAATCAATGGATTCTAATTAGTTTTTCTTTAAAGGTGGATAGTATTACAAATGTATTCAGTTACAAAACGAAAGAAATTACAGAACTTAGGCAGAAATTTTAAAATGACAGTGTTTTACTTTAAGAGTCTGGAAAATCCTGGGAGCATCAATTATTTCTATATAAGTATACCAATTTGTCAATTTATTTATATTAATTTCCAACCCTTTGTAAACTTTTTTGCTTCAGATTCTGTCATTACTGCCAAAATTTGCAATTCCTGAGATGCAAGTAAATCTATGAACTTTGAATACGAAAAGCATTGTAAGATGGTCATTAGAGAAATTTCTTCCAGAAATCACTCCACGCATTTCTAGCTTTCACATTTGTCGGTCCTCTTTTTCTATGAGAGGATTCATACCACTGAGAAACATTCATTGCAGCTTTTAACAGAACACAGTAATCACCCTTAGCATCGTTGTGTACACAGAAAACACAAGGTTGAAGCAAGAACTAATATGACAATTTCTGGACAACAACATCTAGTTCTCTCACTCAGTTCAATGACAAACTTCCTAAGGAAAAAGTATACAGATTAGTAAACTTTGGGAACATGTAGTGAAAAATAAAATTCTCTAAAAAATTTTAACAAGAAACACACTAGATTTTGCTTAAAAAGCATTTTTAAAAAACAAGAGGACTCTATTAGGCTATCTACCAAACATTCTGATCATATTGCCATAGCCAGAATTTTAAAAAAAGAATTGAATTATCAAATAATCATACATTTGCAGTTCAAAGAGAAGCTGATTAATGACAATCCTCTAGACTATATTATGCAAGTAAGAGATTAGATATCAATCTAATTTTATAATCCATGACAGCAGTTTACTTCATTCTTCTCTCCAGTACTTGGACAGCTCTACAAATAATACCATATGTAATTTTATGTTATTAATTCAGGGATACATTGAAAAAAGTCCCAAACACAATACTACTTAATGATTCCACTGGCCATACATGCCTTAATTCAGTACAAATTCTACAAAATTTAATGACACAGCACAAGAAATTGTACATAGTACACAGTACGATTAAATTTGGATCAATCATATCTCCCATTGCCATAATAATAAATAATTTAAAAATCCAAGGAAATTAGAGCAGGCAGAGTTTTCCCCTCAGTCTGCTGTCTAAACTGAGTACAAGCAGAAAATGTAGTGTCACTAAAATAATTAAGCCTAATTAACCACATTATGATATAATACAACTGACACTATCCTGTTGCCACTATCTAAGATGAATGTTATCAGTCAAAATCAGTGTTTTCTTTTAAAGCTCTATCATTGGGCTACAGTATCAATATGTTTAATTATGAAGACTTTTAGAAGAAAACATGGTATGCAATAAAATCCTCTGCAAGTATACTTCTTACAAAGTGTAAAACTTTTAGGCTTTTTCTACTAAGGTCGTAAAGTGGCAACTGTACAACCATACTTTCTGTCTCAGAAATTACTTCACCTATCCTGAGGGAAAGCAAAGACAATATCATATTTCCTGAAAAAAAAATGGCATTACACTTTGGGACATCATAAACCATCTTTATTAGATAGTACTTCCTTCAAATCACATCTTGGCAGTGTTGCAATTTGACTTTACCAAAACTACAGCACTGCTCCCACAGTCATTTCTCGATTAAACATATTAACTCTATGCAGTTTTGTAGTGTGAAAAGCTCCACACACAAAAATATAGAATATTCATCCTATTTTGACCTTACTAAAAAACAGCAGCACCAACGGTCCAAAAGAGACATATTTATTCATTTAATAAAAGTGTCATTTTAATAATACTCCTGGATCATCTTGGGTGATTTTTCTCCTGGATGATCTTGGGACCTTGGGTGATTTTTCTAGTCTATGTGTAGTTTCAGTTAATTTCTCTTCCTCTAAGGAAAGTTTTTGCTAGGAAGTTCTTTATCAAGGTAAAGACCACCACCTTAATTTCAAGTGTTTTCTCGATTTCCTTATTTTTATTGTGTGCCTTTAATGTCTTACAGTCCTCAAAAAATTCTCTTTAGAAAAGCCAGACCAACCCAAGTCATCATCTGAGGTGGTGGGTTTTAGCATAGCCATGAAAACTGTATTTTACAGATGACCTGAATTGTTGACAGCTGGTGATAATGAAACCAACAATTTGTGCTGATTAACAGAAGTTTTTCAAAAGTTGTGGAGGGTGGGGTTTTTGGGTTTTTCTTTGTGTGTTTGTGGTTTTTAAAATATATATTTTTATATGTGTATAAATGTACATATGGGAGAGTCATATTTTGTTGCAATGAGGAGTATCAGTTAGATCCAGTACATTAGAAATATCCCTAAAAAAAGGTAAACTAGACATTGCAGTCATGGAGTCAGATCTCTCCCTGTGAGGATGAGAACACTTTCTAGATCAAAGGTCATCTAATGCATACTCCAAAGCACTTCCCTTAGTGACAAATGAGCAGGTTCAGACAAATGATGGCTTCAGTCTTTTTTTCACTGGATATCAATTTGGGAGAGTGTGAAAGTGAGTTTGAGGTTTTGCAGATAAGCTGATGAAATTCTAAAGGAAGGGTTTGACCTCCTTATTACTGGGTACTACCATCAAATACCAGGGCCCGATGCTAGTCATCGCTAAGGATGCTCCTGATCAGGCCCCCTCACACATTTCAGAACTGAGACGAATTCAAAGGCTTCAGCACACAGACTGCAGGAATGAGCAGCCTTTGCTTTTAAAGAACACTGAATAGCAAGAGGAGAGAAACATAAGTTTGTCCTTTGGACTGTAACTGCTTCAATTGATTGGCATCTGTTTTTTCCAGGCCTTTAAAAAGAAGAGAGATCTGAAGAATAAAATGGCCCAAAGAGAACTCCTGATATTCTATGTACATATGCCAAGATACATTCTTGCATTTGAATTTATTTTTTGCAACCTAATTTTAAAGCTGATATAAACATATAGTTCCATTGCATTTCAGCAGCATTTTACCATTTTATGCCAACAGACACTTTGTATCTTAGTGTTTGAAAAAGCATTAGCATATGAATTTACCTATAAATATGAATAAATAGGTGCAGATGTGAGCACACAGCAAACAAACATTTGCCTTTCATAAGGCACCTCATTGTTATACAGAAGCCTACTCAATTATTCACAAACTGTGAGATACTCTTTTATCCCTGGCCTACTTTAGGATGCCATTGGCTGTAATCAAAACTTCTGAAAGACTTCTAAAGTCCTCAGATAATTGGGGAAGCCATTGTGAGAGAAATCAGCATCAGCCCTTTCAGAACTGAGAGAATTAGAACTACTCACTGTGTTGTCTCCATAATACTTAGTGTTTCCTGTGAGACTGTTTTCCACATGTGCTTAGTTGAAGAGATGCCAAATATTTGATAATTTAATCAGGGTTACATCCTTGGATAACCACTCACTGTTCAAAAGATATGATTTTAAAATTTTGTGTCAGGGGCAAAACCCACAAAGTCTACCCCATGCCATTGCATTTTTCACCGGAGAAATTCAGGAAGATGGCATTAAGTACATGCCGGGTTTAGGTTTTCTTTTATTACTGTATCAATTAGAAGGACAAAAACTTGTTCGTTCCAATCCTGAGAAGGATTCTATTGAAATTACCTGCAGAGCCTCAGGCACAGCAGAACCTCTTTAAACAACACCCTTGCTATCTCAGTTTTACGGGATGGGCAAAGCACAAAAGAAATATTCCTCCAGATTCTATTACCCAAGATGTTGTGCAATTATGGCAATAACTCAGCACACTTGTGGTCTGGTGAGAACTGATTAGGTTGCCCCTTGTGATAGCATATGGGAATGATTGTGATTACAATGTACGAGCTTGCAGGAGAGAGAGGCTCTTTTCTCAAGATGGATCCTGGGCAGCCTCATCTTGTTCCTGAGAGGATTCCAGAACCTGGAACAATATAACCTGATCACCACCTCCCCAGATGATTTCTGAAATCTTTCCAGTCAGAAATTTGACTTCAAATGCTGATACATTTCTATTAATCTTCAGAGATCCTTTTTTTATATTTTACTTGAAACACTGCAACAGATCAATTAATTATGAAATTGCCAAATTATCTTATTTTGATATCTTTTTTTCTGCTTAATATAGTAAACTGCTCAGCTTACATTTCTAGCATGATCATATTTTTTTAATATTCTTGACTAATGTATGCAAAAATTTGGCCTCTGAATGGGCCATTACTTTTCATGCTCACATCATACAATTCTGTTTTATTGTTGCCATGGCTGTTCATAAAAAGTCCATTAAAACACATATTGCAGGAAATCCACTGGCTGGATTTTTTTTTTCAGAAAGAAGAAAATATTTTCCCCTTTTCTAAAATAATTCAAAATAATTGGTTTACAGTGGAAATCTTATGTATGGTTTTCCATTTTCCAGAGGCTTCTAAGGCTTTTTCCTATTCATTTACAATAAATGCTTTTGAGAGTCACATTTCTTTTTATCCACAGCTTTAGAAAATAAAGCTTTCCTGGTCATCACTAATATTTAGAAAAAGGATTTTTTATTGACAAGTTTCTACATATTACTCCAGAAATTTCACACTTAAACAACCCAATAGAAATCAGAAACAAAAAACCAAACAGACAAAAATCCCTAGTGCTTTTGTTTTTAATAAAGTTACAACACTATAAGCTTTTTTCCAAATCAGTGTAGATGCTCTGAAATCTCCCTGCACCCATCCGAAAGACAATACAAATGGCAGCTTTCTTGGGTATATTGGAAAACCATCTAATTTTCTGCCACTAGCTGTAGAAACATTTGTCTCTTGAGAGAAACAGCAATGAGTCAGCTCCTAATTACCAACAGAAACCATCACTGACCAGGACAGGCACTGAAGCATCACTCATGGAGCTTTTTGCTAGCATAACCCATCAAATTTTCTCCCAGGAAGACAATGACATAATAATATTCAGTTCTGCATTTACATCTCATTATCTGCAGGAAAGGCTAGTTGATTTCTCATTCCTGACTTGCCATGAGCATTGCTCTCCTGTTTGACAAGACAACATCTGCAGTATATGCATTAAAAACACTAAAATATGCATGTGTTCAAGTTTACCTCACTAGTTATCTCCATTAAAAATGGATATTTCTATGGGGTACGTGAGAGAAATGTAGTTTGTTGTGAGATTAAAAAATGTAATCACAACTTAAAAATATAGCATTCATAGTGAGAAAAATAAAAACAGTTGTCACAGTAAAGTTGTATTTAACCATTGTTTTGACATTCACCATTTTTTGATTCTGTGAATAATTTGGCTAAGGGAGAAGAGACAAGAGGTGACACCTTACTGCTTCAGTGAAACGACACTTGTCACACATTCAAGTAAAACTTGGGAGAAATTGAAACACAGTTATTATCTGTAAAAAGGTCCAGGAGGAAAATGGGGATCCAAACCTCAGCCTAAAGAGCAAGTCACAGGAGCTAAGCTACTGCTGAGTCAATTCCACGGAAAAAAAAAGCCCTACAAACCAAAACACCTCACCGTGGCAATCCACTTACCTGAGCTACCAACACTGGACANATCTGTAAAAAGGTCCAGGAGGAAAATGGGGATCGAAACCTCAGCCTAAAGAGCAAGTCACAGGAGCTAAGCTACTGCTGAGTCAATTCAAAAGAAGAAAAAGCCCTACAAACCAAAACACCTCACCATTGCAATCCACTTACCTGAGCTACCAACATTGGAACAGCTCTGATTTTGCTGTCTAGATTTTTGAGAATAGACATGAAATACAGTTCCCACTGCACTAATTGGGTGCATTTTGGGTGGCAAATTCAGATTCCTATGAAGAAGCAAGACAGGCAGAGCACTGCTGCACAGCACTGAGCTCCCAAATTAGCACAGAAGGTGCAGAGTGGCAGGGAATTGAGGCCAGCTCCTGCTCCTTTTTCACATTGCTGGGAACTCACCTATCTCCCAGCAGCAAGGCAAAGACACTCCATAGCCATCTGATATCCAGCACCCAAACAGGAGAGGTGAAATGAATCCGTAGCCCTGCTCAGGAGCAAGAGCTTACCTGCTCCTGTCAGCAGCTCTGGGATGTGGGGCTGAGGCTTTACCACAGGATACAATAAGCCTGGGTGGTTTCAGGGAGGTTTTTTTGAGTTTAACTCTCCACTTGTTCTTCCCTATTTCACTGTATTTTCTTCAAATGTTACCAAACTATCTATCACAAAACAACCAGGACAAAAGCAAAGCTGTTTAAGCTGTAAAGTCAGGATTAAAGAAATCCCACAAATATATACCAAAAAAATTATTTGTAGTGTTTAATGAAAAAATATTGTCTGAAGCATGCTATGAGCTCTCTCCAGCAGAGAAACATTCCTCATATATGATAACCTTGCATGTACCCTTGAGCTTCATTTCATCATCCAAATTAGGGAGCAAGGTTAAACTTCTAGTTTACAGAGCATGGAACATGACCTTCTGCAACAATACAATTAGGTGTTAGATAATTTTAGTATCATAGTTCAAATCCTAAAATTCCTGATAGCATTTTTTATTACTAATATTTTGCACATTGCAAGTCTGCTGGCATTTAAAGTTAGGAATTGAAGAAATAAAGAAACATCTGCTACAAACTGTTTCATCTAAGATTAGATCAATCCTTGTGGGCTTGATTGCAGTCTGACAATTAGGATGGTTAGAGAGAGATGATTAGGGCCAATTCACCCAGTTATAGTATACACACGTCATCTTTTTGCTGCCATAACATGCCATTATAGATTCATATAGATGCTTATAATATACTATAATTTATGGTGTTACAGGCTATACGTGTAATCCATAAAAGGATTTATTTTATTATTAGGGATTTATGTGAAATCAAAGTACACCATAGCAATTTTCCAACTATTCCTCCACTAGCTAAACTACTCTGTGCATCATGCAAACACTTTAGTTATGGAATCTGATGGCTTTTTATTTTTTTGTGTTTAAAAGAAAGCAGAGGATAAATATCTGAAGCGATCTGCACCTTGTATTCCTGTAAGAAGTGTTACACGATTTCAGCAATCCTTAAGCACCCATAATTTAAAACCTGCTACTAGTGTTTTGTTTTGAAGTACCATCAGGGCAATTCAAGGGCAGCAGAACAGCCTACACAAATAACACACTCTGACTCCACAGCAGTCTGCAGGTCAGCAGAATTTATAACTTCCATCTGAATTGATCTTACAGTTATTCAAAAAAATCAGTTCCAGTAGCCATTTCTTTTGGCTTTCTGCATCTCTGACTCAGTTTTGGCAGGACTAGCTGCAGTGATCCTTTTGGAGGAAAACTAATACTGCTCACTTCAATATGGGCCTCAGAGCTGATGACAAAAAAACTCCCTTGAAACCAGAAAAAAATTTGGTTTCAACAGTTGTAGCACATATCCAGCAGAAAAATCCCAGAGCTTGCAATTTTTTTAAAAGAAATTATTATGCTCAAGAAATCCCAAGCATTTCACTGAGCTTAAGCGGAATGTGCAGCACCTACTTAAGAATAATTATGTACTCATGTATGTTGATATCTCCTCCTACATGTACTTTTCACAATGTAATCAGAAAAAAATACCAGCAGAGAAAGTTATGGTTTTGCAACCTTTTAATATTAAATTTGAGTAAGTTCTCAAACTGAACTGGAATAGCTACCTTACTTAATTCATCTGAAGATTTTTTTTTTTAGTGGAAATCCCTCTTTTTAAAAAATGCTTTACCTAATTAGTTACAAGTAAACATCGTCCACTTGAATTTGTAAAACCACAAAGGATGGCTTAATATACTGCAATGGAAAACAATATTTAGAGAAAAAAACTAAGACTCCTTTCTTAATAGTACTATAAATACACATACCAATAATGGAAATATCACTATGTTTCTTCCACAGATGAGCTTATTAAGCTGAAACATGGTATCTTTTATGCATATTTTGTAGATAGTCAACAGTTCTTGAAAAAATTAAAGGTATTTATTGTACCTGCAAGGGAACCTAATGCTGAGAAACAAACAAGTTATTAAGATAGAATTCTTATTTATGTCTGTAGAAAACAAAATTCAGACTGTTACACACAAGCTGAAATAACACACACATTGAACAATGGTATCGATCAGCTCAGATCCTTAGTACTTTATGTTAGGAAGGAAGGGATTTGTGAAAGTAAGTGTTAAAAAATCAAACACATGCAACAGAGCACCTTAAAATGAAGCAGAGCTTCAGAACAAAACTGTAATCGCAGACATCTGTTCTAAACTACCAAGGGGAAAAACTCAAATAATTGTTACAGCTTCAATTTAGAGGGCTACAAGCTCAAATTTATCTTCAGAATCCAAAATTATTCCTCAGGTTTACATCAGCTAGATTTTCTAACATATCATCGAATCATAGAGCAGTTTGGGCTGGAAGGGACCTTAAAGATCATCTAGTTCCAACCCACTCCCCACACACATCCCATGGGGGACAGGGACTCCTCTGACTAGACCAGCTTTCTCAAAGCACCGTCCAACCTGCCCTTGAACATTTCCAGGGATGGGGCACCCGCAACTTTTCTGTCCCTGTGCCTCACCATCCTCACAATAAAGAATTTCTTCTTAATATCTAATCTAATCTCTCTTTCAGTTTAAAGTNAACTTTTATGTACCTGTGCCTCACCATCCTCACAATAAAGAATTTCTTCTTAATATCTAATCTAACTCTCTTTCAGTTTAAAGCCACTCCTCCTTTCCCTATCATTACATGCCCTTGAAAGAAGTCCTGCTCCATCTTTCTTGGAGGCCCTCTTGCCCTCTTTAGGTACTGAAAGGTTCTCTAAGGTCTCCCCAGAACCTTCTTCTCTTTCAGGCTGAATAACCTGAACTCTCAGCCTGTCTTCATAGGAGGGTGCTCCAGCCCTCTGATCATTTATCTTTTCTATACATTATTGCAGAAAACCCATCTTAGCAACGGCACAAAAGTCCTCAGGATGCTGTTGTTTTGATTGAAAAAATAAGTGAAAAGTTTGCTTTGCATGGGATTTAACATAGCTGAGCACAGCACTAAGTCTAAAGCACTTTCTTGCAAAGAAAAAACAATGAGAGCTGACTGTAAGTGCCTCTGTATATTTATGTAGGAGTATAATTTCTAACAGCAATTGATCCTCAGAGTAGAATAGGAGTTCTAGCTTTTTATTCTTTGACACATTTTGTCATTTCAGCATATATTTAGAAAACCTTGCAAACCCAGCCACACTGATGTAAATGGGTAAAAGCCCACTGTAATCTGTAAATGACACTTAAATGCCTGGTCAGTCCTCCTGGCACACAGGCATGCATGAAGTGTGTGCATCATGTTTATACAGTGAGACTAAAGGGTATACCAGGCCAGTGTAGAAGAAAAGCTCCTCAAATATATTTTGATACACTGTACCACAGAAGAGGAACAGATTTTAAAAATGGCATTTATCTATGGCATATTCAATAAACCTCTGAAATATCAGGTTGCATGACTCAATTGTGTTGTTTTCCTATAAACCAGGTTCATCCTTTTTTTTCTTTTTTAATGTAGTTAGATATTCCTCTTTGAATCGCCTTTAAGTACTATGACGTGGCCACTAGATTTTATGGGAAAAATAATCTTACATAGAAAATAAGGTGTTTTGCAAAATGAAGGCTGCATCAGGGTTTGAGCAGGCCCATACAAACAGTAATGTTCAAGAGGATGTCTAATTTCAGCACTGTTTTTCTGGCATTTGATCACCTGCATACGGCAACCTATAGGTTAAATCTCCTCCTGACAAAGAATCATAGTTGTAAGAGATGCTGCCATACCCCAAAGACCTTCATTACTTCATATATTTAAATTAACTGAAGGGGAGGAAGATGAATTCACATCTTGTGTTAAGTGGAAATAGTTAAAAGCTCAGAGTTAGCAAGAATCCTCTGCCATAGAAATTAAATGGATACTAAAAAGGTGTAATTCACTGACATTTCCTGCAATATTTATGCACAGAATTACCTTGAAATAAAAAAAAAAAGACAAACAAAAATCAAACCAAACACCCAATAAAAATCCAACCAGCACTTGCTTTGGGTGTTGTAACTTTCAGATGAATGCAGACAGAAAGAGACATATTTCAAACTCTGCTTCATTTGTATAAGTGATTTGCTTTCTGCCACTCTTGCTCTACTTATTTTACTTATTATTTCCAGAAAATCTCTGCTTAAAGATGTTACCAGTCTGCTATTACAATGCATCAGTATTGTTACAAATAAAGACGTAATCCAAAGCAAGAAAAGGATGAGAAAACAAATGCTTTTACACACAACTAAGAGGATTTGGAAGAAAAAGCTATAGCCCTTAGCTCTTGTAACTACCAACACCAGTTCTGTTCAGCTTCTGTTGCAACAGCAAATTTTTAACAGATAAAGACAGCTTTTACTCAAAGAAAAATAGCATGAAATAGCTTCCCTCAGAACACAAATGCAGCTGGTATGTTACATTCCCAGACAGTATGTCCTGTGGGGAAATAGCTACTACAGGGAATTAGGAATCACGTTCTTATGACCCCAGGGAATTAAAGCAGAGGAAAAGCAGACGGTTTCCAAACCCAAACTTCCTAAGTCCAAAAGACCACTCTGAATACCCTGCTCTGTACCTGTGATAGGTCCCCAAAAAATCTGCCCTGAATTGTTTGAGAAATTCACCCAAAATGTATTCAGGTGAATCCAGAGGCCATGCTTCAGTGTGCTTTGGCTCAGACCCAAACTGGTAACACTCAAGGCCTCATAGATCAAACATTAATTTCTTTGTTAAAGGAATTATGGTCATCCCACTAAGCTAATATTATTATCTAAGAGGAAAAAGCCCTCTCAAAACAACTTTCCCACCCCTCTCCCTACTTTCACTGATTATCTCCAGCATTCCAGAACTTGTAGAACCTAAGATTGTCCTTCTACAATTATTTCCCATGGGCAGAAGAAAATTATTAGTCTGCCCAACTGATGCTATTTATTTTTATAGTTTCATCAGCCACTTAGAAATAGAAAGCACATTGATTTTCTGTGCTCTAGGGACCACCTGAGGGCATGAGGGTGGAAGAGGAGAAAAAAAAAAGTTGTAGCATTTTTCTGGTCAAATTTAACAGAGTACAAATATCTAGCATGTTGGTTCAAGTGTAGCTAACACAAGCACTTTTTCTCATTTGCAGTATTAAAAGTGCATATACAACAGGAGCAGAAAGCTGTGCTGCTCTCTTCTCACTTCCTTACACTGCTGAGATGGTCTCAGATATAAAATATAAAGCTGTAAGGTGCAGTCTAACACAAAAGAGAAGCAGGGTAGTAATACTGTGTGCTCACTAGTATTCTACCAGAAGCAACATCTGGTTTTGCAGTAATAATTTGTATCTTAGTTGTGAAGCTTTAGTAAGAGTTTAAGACTGCAGATGTAGGGAGCTTGTTACAGATACAGCTTTATTGTATGGTGACAGCAATGAGCAAACTCCCAAAGCACAGCAAGTCAGCTTCTTGTTAAGGAACCTTTCCACGTAAAAAGTCAGCAGAAAACGATGGTTATGATACAAAATATGCAGATTTTATGGAAAATACCCAGTAGGTTTAATAGAATGATTACTTTTATTAATAATCACTCTGAGTAAGAACATGCCATGACTCATGAACTACAAAAAAAAATTGCCAAATTCTGTATGATACAGAATTCTGTAAATTCAGATCCTCTGAGGGAATGGACTGACAACTTTATTATACTTTTTAGTATTAGAACAGCTAAATAAGCAAAGTATTATGACCAACCCTTAGCATCTTCAAGAATTTATGGTTGCTTTTGACTAGGTCACCACAGTTGCTGTCTCACATATCAAGAGTCCACAGAAAGTGCACCTCCTTGACTGATTTTATTGAGAACAAAGTCATGGTGAGAACTCTCGAATGATTTTCAATACCTTAGAAATAAAGTTTCTGACTTGGAGATGGAGTAAGGAGGAGAGACAAGGAAGTTTTCAGTGTAAAATTGAATAAAATAACACTGGAAATCTCAGCCATCATCACTCAACAATTCAGTCTGAGAAGTGTTTTGTATTAGGTATATATTTACTTTATCTATATATCAGATAATACATGCTGACAGCAGCAGATAAATTCTGTCTCTGTATAATAATCAACACATACTAGGGCCACTCCCCAATAGATGCATATCATAAATAGGTTTCTAAAACCACAGTTATATTTCCAGTATCTCAGAAATTAATCCAAGCAACTCTTCGTATGTGGTCAGTGAAACTCTTGCCTTGATACAGACAGGTCTAAGTCCAGCACTGCAGAGCATCAGTTGCTACACATTCCTTTTTGCTTTAAAGTGTGCACTTAAATGACCCAGCTTGCGTACGAACTAAAAGAAAGTTAGGTTAGAGTTGGGCATAGATGAATGAGAGAAAATGTGCAAGTCACTGAGCCTTGCCTCCTTCAGCTGCAGAGAGCCATACAAGAAGTGCCTGCTACTCCTGTACTCATCACATAATTCTTATCTAAGAAGATATTTGAAGTGTGACAGTTTTTCTTCTTGCCCTTATGGTACAGGCTCATTAGTATCAAAATAATTTCCTTTCTCAGGAGTCACAGAAAGAGAAAATACTGGACCCTTCACATTCATGTCTCTTTTTCATAGGTGCCTAGTGCCTAATACATAGCCACCGTGCTTTGGAGAGAGTTTTTATTGTGATTTAATTTATGAGCCTTGTCTCAGAGCAAATTCTAATTCTTGCAGCTAACATCTGCATAAAAGGATTTTTGCCTTTTACTCGAAATCATGTTTTACAGTGCATTCCACTACTGGGTTTTGTATTTTTAACATAAAATGTAAGGAATCTATCAGCAGAGAGCTGTTCAGGTGAAGATGTGGTAGTTCAATGCAGCATTCACCAGTGAACTCACAGCATCAGGTCACAGCAAGACAGCCATCGTGACACTCAGCAGTTGAGGATGCTGCACCATCTTACTTTTTGATGGCAGAGGCTTTTGTTCCACTTTTCTTTAGGAGAATCTAGCTCTACTCTTCTCAGCACACAATATTTAATCCTCCTTTGGCTCATCTACCTTTCAAATTAACAAGCCCCTGGTTCCTACTGTTTTCCCTATCGTCTCCTTAAGTCTGCCCTGCTGGACTTTTAAATATCTTTCAGTAATCACTTTAAATTAGCACAGTCTTGGTTTATGATAGATTTAAGCTCTAAGACTTCATAAATTACTAAAGTATTACATAAATGGAGAAGGCTTATAATGGAGATCAGCCCTATTTACAGTGATTTTTTTAACTTGTTCACAGAATTCTACCTCTCTCTGTGGTTATTTTTCTGCTGCTATTTCTATTGTTGCATACAACAGGAATTCCTTTCTTCTATGAACTGTCCCCATTCTTTTATTATTAGCAGCACAGCAACTGAAGAATATTATTAGCATTAGTAATTGTCTCACAGGATGTGTTCCCCCAGATACACTGTGCAATGCCATAAAGGAGTCTGCCTGATTCTTTCTACACACACAGCTGAAGTTTCCTATACTTAATTATTAGCAAACATCATCCTACAATACTTGCTTTAGTGTAATGTGCTTTAAAATATTTTGTAGATCTTTTTGACGCTTCTATCCTTGTTTCTGAACACTGCAGAAGCTAAAATGTAGTTTTCAATGGTACAAACTTTGGAAGACATGAGGTCTATGGGGGTTTTCTTCTTTTCAAAACTTAGTCTTTGTGGAAAGTAATAGCAAAGTTGACTACATGGTTCTCATGTCTTATTTATATGAACTTTTCCAGAAATCTTTTGCAGATGAAGGGCTTGCTCAAAAGGGAGTGAGAGCAATATACCCACTGACCACAGGCAGAAACCAGAAGAAAAGAGCAATGATCTATTTCACAAAACTGAGCCAAGCTTGGCTTCAAAATACTGTCATTAAGTTGGGTGGTCAGAATTACTCTTAACAGGTCTATATAAATATTTTCCTGGTTTCTTTTCAGATTTTTCTTTTTTGATCACTGCAAACAAAAATTCACAATCACAACATAGTAGAAAATTAGGAGAAAAATGTTTTTACAAGATATACCTATACAGATCAATACTAGAGCTGATCTTTGGGACAAATTCTTTCTAAAGGCACAGTACTAGTATTTCAGAAGCATTAGAACTGCCCTGACATAATTTACACCAAGTAGTCCACTTATATTCAGCTTGTCTTTCTGTGGTCTTCAGCATCCACAGATTGTGAGAAGGCCACATATATTTTTATTTTAATCTTCAGTTCTAGAAGTCTTTATATAACTTCCAATTAAAATTGAAGCTATTGAATCTGCCCAAGACTAACTAAATAATTTTGCCTAGGACTAACTAGAATATGTTTAATTGGTTAGGATAATAATTTTTTTTGTCCAGTACAAACTTTGGACCATGTTCATGTACATGTACAATGGGATTTTAAAAAGAGAAGTTTTAAGTTCTCTCCCTTTCGCCCATGCCTAGAAACAGAAAAGAATAGTTTAATTTATTGAAGTATAAGTTTTTGATGTTTTTTTTCTGGAAAAGCAAGGCAAACCATAAAAAAAAAAAAAAATCCCTCAGTGACCATAAGCTCATTCAGTAACACAATACAACACATATTTAATTCCTTTAAGGTCGTGCATGTTGTGTCATTCTAGCTGGCACTCATCTTTTTAACAACACTGCACCACTTCTCCAGAGATCCCAGCCAATTATATAAGTGGGTGTTTGTTCTAAAAATACACCCACGATTAAATGTCTCAGTGTGTGTGTATATATACCTTTACTCAGAAGTTTTACTGTATGTATATCCTCAATATGATAGTACAGAAGATGTCAAAATTTAACTAATTTAACTCATTTATAGGCACTTCAAGAGGAAAATTAATTAGCACAGATAATTTAGACAAAGGATATGTTATTAAAAAATAAAAGCACTTGCAAGCATTGCTGGCTGAAGTTCTTAATTTCTAGAGCAGTACTCTCTGATTTTGCTACAGGTGATTAGAATTTCTTAGAACTGTCATAAGTGATGGTGCATGTGTTTTAAGAGAGTGCTTACATTAAGAAATCTATTTTAGTATCCTTTTCATTACTGCTGCAGAGAATTCCTGCAAACAGTGAACAGCACAACTTGATATGATGGCTGAGATTATTTTAAAATCACATAGCAGTAGTTAGCAGTCCTACTTTGGGGTGTTGGACTAGCTCACCTCCATGATCCTATGAATAAGTGAATTAGTGACTAAATTGAATTTTAAATGCTCAAATTTTCTCTTAGAGTTATAATTTTCTCTGTGAGGAATTTCTGAGAGAAAGAAACCTGGAGATCTTTCTCTAAACATACAGCATTTTTATTCTTCTCAGCTCTGCCCTCTGTTATCTTTAAAACTGAAATTCAATGAGCTGAAGCAAATTGGTCCACAGAGCCTACAAGAGGTTTTTCCACTTGTGCACCCTGAAAGCAGGATTCTCAAGCAAAGGCAATTGTCTGTCAAGGACTACTTATGAAACTGTGTGCTTTTCCCTTAATTTTCTCTTTCCACTTCCTTAGTCTCTTCTCTCCATTTCCCCTCCCCAATTTTTATATTGCTACCTTCTTTTCAGAAACAAAAGTTTTCATCGCATTTTTGAAAAAGTAATTTAGTATGGGAGCTCTTTCTCCTCCCAAGCTGAAACTCAACTTTCTCCTTTACAAATAAAGGATTTCCTAAAAAGCTTATGCACTTTTAACTTTAGTGAAAGCAAGGGTCTTTTAGCAATGGTCCTGGCCCAATATGTAGAGGTAAAATATGATTACAATGTCTCAGGATCAAGGTTCAGCAATTTCTAGAGAAAAGTTTAGTGTTGCTTTGTCTAGAGTAAGAATATGCATTTTCTTTTAATCCATCAGGCTTTATGCCTGTGAGTTGCATAACTCTCTGCCCTCATCTCTTCAGTCGAAACATAGCACAGATCAAAACATGCATGCAGATGTCAGGCTCTGAACAAAAGCTGAATAGAAATTAGACTGCAAACACTGGAATGGTGGTTTCCATTCTTCTGAAATTATGAAGGGACAGAAATAACTCTGTATCTGGGATCACTCTATTATAAAAATGTGTGCTTTTGCTTTCCACTACACAGTGTATTCCTTGTTCACAAGTTTTTGAAGTTTTGATCACAACATCAAGACATCTGTACCAAAATGTTTTTGAGAAAGTTCAGAATTTGTACCTTTTACTTCCAGTCTAGGATAACCAGTATCCTGCAAAGATTAAGTATGACCATTGTTTTAGAAAAGAAATAGTATATGGCCAACATATGGAATTTTAAATTAAGGTGGGTTTTTTTCTGTAATGGCACATAGCTCCACTTTTCCACATCAGGTATTAAGTCCTGCCACTGCTGTAGCAGTGGTTTTGATGGCAGCATCCACCATGAAATTACATCACAACTTAGGCTAGAGGGACCACAGGTCCAAATCAACTGCTTTCTGACAATTTCAAAAACATATTTAACACCTTGCAAATTACAAGGGAAACTGTTGAAATTTCATTGAATTTAAAATCTTCTGTTATATTTTAGACATTTTCATTACCAGTCCAGGAGTCCTAAGTGTCTGAGACTGGTGTAATTCCACAGATGTAAATTACTGCTTAAATAGTAAATAGAATTTACTTCTAAACATTCCAAAAATCTGATTTTCTGCACATCATCTGCAATTAATGCTGGCTGAATGAACAGGGCAAAAACTTCTTTGTGATGATACTTAGCATGAATAACTAGACTTCATGTCTTTCATTTCCTGTCTAAACAACAACAAGTACTGCTGAAGACAGGCAGAACAAGTTGCTTCAACCTACTGACATGTAGTCAGACACACCAGAAGCAATAAAAAAGTTAAAAATAAAAATCCATTTTCAAATCCCAATAGTAGATTCCTTGAAGAAAATATGATAGTGGTAAATATATAAATAAAGTGAAATTTACTATCTTTCTGTTACACTGCTTCTTTTCTCTTGCTGTGGTATTCACCACACCCCAGGGAAGCAACTATTCACAACTAAATACACACTGGAAAAAATAAATTGATTTCTGAGAATTGGAAGGAAAGAAGAACTAAATTTCTATCTCATGTTAGTGAAGAGCCATTTTTCAGATAGAATGAAATAATTAGCACTTAGTCTCCAGAGAAGACTCCTGGACAGTCAAAATCTGAAAACAAGGGAATTTTACCAGTGGAAATGGAAGCTGTGATTTGAAAGCCGGCACTTCAGTTGTCTCATTTATGAGCAAGAATTTCACCTCTGCACTTGAAACTTTGCACCTATTCAGGCAGCAGTGACTAAAACATGGAAGAGAAAGAGAGGTCCAAGAAAGGACAACCTCTAAAAATCACTCATCTCATACCTGAATGATCATGTTTAGACCCACAGGACAGATATTTCCTGTTTCGCAGTAAAACAAACAGAGTGTGAAAGTCTCAGAAATGACTATTACTCTCCTCTTCTGAACTTCCCCCACCCCACTGCCAATTCCTTCACTTAATCCTTCCAGACCAAGCAAAATAAATGTCTGACAGAACCTATTCCTCTGCATGTACACACAGATACCCAACCAGAAACTTCAACATGATTGCTGGCAGTTCCTTCATCAATTACCTTGTTAATTTCTTGAATTTAGTGAAGAGACTTTGCTTACAGCTTACTAGAGAGCAATCATCCTGTTTCATAGGAACTGAAAATGTAGGTGTCACGGTTTAACCCAGCAGGTTGCCAAACAGGTTGCTCGCTCACTCACTGCCCCCTGCCAGTGGGAGGGGGGAGAAAACTGGGGAGAAAAAGGCAAAATTTGTGGTTCTAGATAACAACAGTTTGATAGGATAGAAATGGAAGAGAAAACAACAACAGGAACAACAATTTGTGAAATTAGTTAGAATACACTAAACAAGTGATGCACAATGCACTTGCTCACCCAGTACCCATTGGCTGATGCCCAGCCAGTTCCCGAGCAGTGGTCCCCAGCCAATTTTATCCCTGGCTTATATACCCAGCATGATGCCATAAAATATGGAATATCTCTCAGGTCAGTTGGGGTCAGCTCTCCTGGTTGTGCCCCTCACAAATTCTTGTGCACGCCCACCCTCCTTGTTGGCAGGGTGGGGTGAGGAGCAAAGGCTTTAACGTAAACACTGCTTAGCAAAACCCCAAACATCCCTGTGTTATAAACATTTTTCTCATTCTAAATCTAAAATGCAGCACTGTACCAGCTACTAGGAAGAAAATTAACTCTCTCCCAGATGAAACAGGACAGTAGAACAACAGAGTATTTATGTAAGTTCCGCTGTAATTTGATATCTATGTTGAGCGCCCTAATTCCTGGATTGAAATAGGTTTGTGTCTGACCAGTTTGAATCAGGAACAGAACCTGAAGTCCTCAAAATTTAGACAAGTGCTTTAGCGTAGATCAGCTACAGAAAAAAAAACCAAACAACTGAATGTCATGGTTTATTAAAAACACCTCAATTAACTCATAATATTTGGTGTATTTTAATTTTTTCCCTGTATAGAAACAGTATCTTAGAAATTTCTCCCTCATTTATATCTTCACATTGGATCTGGCAATGAAGCATAAACTGGTGGTATCACATCTATCTCCATAGCAACACACCAATTTCCCAAGCACCGTCATGGCTTCTACTCTTACTGAAAGCTGAGAGAAAAGCATGGCTGAAGAAATGTTTGTCAAGCACTCAAACATGGAGCCAGTTCCAAGTATCCTCTTAAAGTGGACCAAACTATCTTCAGCTAGAATACTAACACAAATAATTAGAAAAAAAACCAATAAATCCTTGGGTTTTTTGTTGTGGTTTTGCTGGTTTTGGTTTTTTTAAATCAATTATAACATCAAAGTCCCTTAGTTACTCCCAGTAAATCTCAAACAGTGAATGGATGTATACTTCAAAACAGACACTTGACTTTAATGTCTATTCCCATTCTTTATACCATTTGTATGAAAACACAAATTATCTAAATAAAGGATGAGCTCTTCACATGCCTTACCACAGCAGTACTCAATATAAAGCCCTTAGAGGATAGAAGAATACAATATACACTACATTTTAGACATGAAATTGATTTAAATTTTTTTGCCTGCTGCCACTATTCATTACTTACTAAACAACACTAATAGTAAATTGATATTCACAACAGCATAGGTTTCACTATTGGTTAACAGACAAAAAGCACTAGAAAAAAGCTACCATGTTAATAACGATCATAATTTATGAAGAGAAAACAAACAAAAAAGCCCTTCATAGAGTCTTTTTTAGCAAGATATCAGAACTCTGATGAAATTTTAGAACTCTTTTCCAAGAATGTCCCATAGAGTACATTTCTCAGAACAGATCTTAAAGTTGACAAAAGAAATCATTTGACTACAAACTGTAATGCCTTCAGACTAAGCAAATTAGTCACTCTGCTCCTATCAGAGAATTTCAAATATGTTGTACAATGTCAAGCTGCCTACACAATAGCAGCCCTGTGATAGGAAAGTAAAAAGCAAAAGGAGGAAAAATTAATAACACATTGAACACATGCTCTGTCTTCCAGTGTCTCCCTATCTTTGACAGAACTGCTCTGAATCAAACCTCCATGCTTTCCTTGTTCTTCACTCACATCTTTAAAATTCCAGCTCACCCACACACCCCAAGAGCAAGCATCAAGTTTTTTTCTCAAATCCTGTAACCCTTTCAGGGATTCACAACAAAAAATGTCGAGTCTTGACAGACTTTTACAAGAGCCAAATGCTTCTAGTGGCATCCAGCCAGTTCATCTTAAACAGCCATCCCACACCTAGAGGATTTAATGAACTGCTGTGACTAAAGGAAAGACCAACATTATTAGATGGGTCTATAACCAAATTAAGATATTCCTGTCAGTCAGAAGAGGGTTAAAGAACAACATGGATCACTTTCCAGTATTAGGTACCACACAAACTCCTGATTAGTTCTTTGATTCACAGTGTCTGGTATCTTAAAAGAGAAATACCTATCTGTGTGGAGAAAAAGAGAACTGATGGCTGAAAGTATTTTGAGATCAAGGTAGGTCAAAATTTATATCCCATGTTTTATCTGATAGTGATGGAACCTCAACAAAAACCATACATGAAGCTAAACTCTATTTTTAACTTATGAGAAACATGTCTGCAAGAGATCTGAGCTGTGTTGTGAATCTACTTGTTTATTGCACCCTTCCTATTCCCCTTATCTGCTGAGCCACACCTTCTCCCCACCATCTCAGCTTCCTATTTCTTCCAGTTTCAGTGCATTAAGAACTTGCTCAATCCCATTACTTTTGTTCTCATTGCACTCAGGCTCATATTTCAGGCATGTATTCAAGGTCCAAATTTTACCAGCTCATCCCCCCTTATTTCCAATGCATTTCCTGTCTAGGAAGGCAATGAGCAGCTGTCTCCATTTTCTTAAGTGAAATACCTAGACCTTAGAATCTCCCCCCGTTCAGACTGCCCAAATCACCAAGCACCCTTTATTAATGTACACTGTGCAGTGAAATTTCTAAAAAGTGTAAATATTTACCTAAGAGATTACAGCAATACTGTCAAAGGACTAATGTCACCAACCATTTGACTGTAAATCCATCATCTCTAACCTATTTGTATTCTGTCTCACTTTTACAACACAGGGCCATTTCTGCTTTTTATTTGCATGCTTTTAAAAAATTACCTCCCACAAGAGAGGATCTAGTAAGTTTTGTTGATGTGAGGTAATTGCAGAGAATTAAAGAGAAGAATAATTTTTCACTTTTCAGTTACGTCTCTGTACAGAGGATTGATTGAGATAACCTCAATAACATGAGACTTCTCTTTTATTGACTATCCATTAGTTCAGTAATTTCTATGCCTGCTGAAAGACTCAGGATTAGGAAAATGTATACAGCTTCCTTAATGTACTTTGAGAAAAAACAATGCAAAAACTGCTCAGCCAAATAGCCTTCTGAGAGAAGAGTCTACACTGCGGCTGAGAAGAAAAGGGATGAAATTTTCTTGTGGTACTGGTGCAGACTCCACAGCAGCTGCCACTTTCCCCATCACACAATGCATGCAGAGCAGTGGATGCACAAGGCTGAAGACCTACCTGCCATGCTCCATATCTACTGTTTTGTGATTGCTCACTTTTCTCTAAACCAACTCTTTGCCATGCCCATGCGTCACACAGTTTCTTCATGGCAAAGGGGTAGAATTGCATTTGTCCTTTGTTTTACTTTGCTGTCTGTTGAACATATAGGACAAGGCATGCTTGCTTTTACTGTATTGTAGATTTGGTGCTGCTATAGCGCTAGATAAAATTTTCTATTTTAAACATTCAGCACTGGGAACTATTAATGTAAAAAACCAGCAGTAAAACCTTCACAAATTAGCTTTGGTTGTGCCTCAAAACTATACAAAGGCTCAAATATTTCAGCTGCTACAAATGCAATTGTAAATGTTCATTCATTTTCTTCTTTTTCATTTCAACCTAAGACATAGGGCCCTAATTCAACAACTGTGGTCATCCAACAGCCTGAGAAGGAAGTTAGTATTAGGTTGTTAGAGCAAGGTAATAACTTCATGCAAAATGATTCTCACTGTTCATTTTTTTTAAAGAGCAAAATCATTAAAAGTGCAGCACAATGCTCTGTAATTATAATCTAAGTAATTTCCCCTGTTAAAAATACATTCTAATTGCTTTAAGTGAAAACACATCATTATAACTTCCCTTGAAAGGGGAACTAATAAATAGATTAGGAAAATCCTACAGTCAGTACATTAAATCATGTTGGTCCATTCAGTTGAGACTGGAACACGTAAAGTATATCTTCTTATGGAAAGACACAATTAGGGAGAATGGCTGGCTCATGGGATTAGCCAAGGGATTTTGAGTTTTCCACATCTAGCTTGGTGGTGTGAATCCTCCCCAGCTTGATGTTGACTGAAGCTTATTACCATCTGCTCCCTATTCAGTGTCCTACATAAAATGAATTGGTTGTCTTTTTGCCTAATTCCAAGCTCACAGGTGTCCAGCATTATAGCAACTGACAGTAATTGGCACACCTTTAAGCAATGTCAGCAAAGATGCAGAAGATTTAAAAAATACAACAAAGATGCTTATGTAATTTGGTATAAGCAGTCTACCAAAGCCATGCTTTGAGAAGAGACAGGGCGGTGGAATTACATCTACGTTTCACTGTGCTTTTGCCAAATCATTGAGTATGGATGATTACATGCCTGCATAAAACTTTATCTGGATCTAAAAATCCCAAGGGAGTAAAATGGTAATACCATTTTCTTGACTCTGAAAGCTTATGCTTTCTTATCTTAAAGGGAGATTTTAACAGTTGAAATATAGTTGCTTTAATTAGCACGGCTGTACTCAGAATCTGAGAAAACAGTTTTGGTGTGTATAAAAAACTATTGCAGTTTCTATAATGCCTAGAGCAGCTGTGCAGGTAACCACTATAAGAAGGAAGACAATGACAAGGAGAGTTACAAATTAAATTATCCAGATTTCTTACTATTAACCATCGTGTGAACAGGCTTGCTTCCTTTGGTCATCTCAGTTATTGCAGATATACATACCTTTGTTTTGTGAAATAAGCAGTAACTCATGCAAAGAGCAAACTATCAAAGTGTTTTCGCTTCAAAATAGATGAAAACAGGAGTTTTTTTAAGTTATATAAAGATAATTTTGAAGTAAACAACTGGAAATCTCTCACTTTCCAAACAGAGATTTAGAATTAATTCCCAGTGGTGATGAGCTGCTTCTGCTGCATTTAAGTTGCATTTCAGGCAGCTACCATTTTCTCCAAAGGTCAGACTCCTACACTTTCCATTTCATGACTCCTCCACAAACATGCATCTATTTGTGAAAGTGAACTTCATATTATGGGACATGAACTTTGGAAAGGAAGTACAGGACGGGAAAAAATATATAAATTAAGTCTTTTTTCTACATCTAACAAAACAACTTTTTTTAAAAAAAGTTCAAATTTTTAATTAGAAACATCAATTTACTAATATTAGGAGAAACTTTCCAGCTGACCTCTAATTGTTGCATCTGTCAGTTCCATAAATGTCCCCACTGAAGCATTTCATTTCAGTAGTCTTTAAAAAGGTAAATATACAAACAAAACCATCCAGATTTGAAATCTAATTTTTTTTCAAGTACTAAATTTGAAGCTCTTCTCGGGTTTTCATATAGGTTTTAAACATTCAAGCTATTCAGTAGTTTTCCTTTGGTCTCTTGCATAAGGATGTCATTTTTATTTTTGATTGATCTGCATTTAAATCAATGGGAAACCTTCCATTTATTCCCAAAGAACATAATCAAGACCTTATTGTTTGTAGGCAGAGAAAACCCTCTAAAACGAGATTGGAAACCCTGAAACCTTCTAAGAAAGGTTGACCCTCCAAGAGTTTTAGTCTACAGAGCTTATGAGTGTGCTTTCATAAAGAAAGGGAAGGAAAAGACAAGCTTCATTTTTCTGAAGCGTTAATGGAAATCATCTTGTTCTTCAGATCCATGTCCCTCTTCGGATGATAAATGACAACTATTAGGACTCTGGTTTATCATGACACAAGCCACAAATCTATTCACTGAAAACTGAAAAATGCAGATTTTTCAGGACAGGACAGAATGACTGTGCCAAGTTCTTTGGGAGTCCAATCCAGAAACTGGCACCATGTTTCCTACATATCTTTAAAATATAATTTAAAATAATACAAAATACACATAAAAACAATGATGTATATATGTAGAAAGGAAAATACAGCAAAGGAGCTGTTGACTTCCTGAATTTGAAATTACTTACTCTGTCCTAAGAAGCTTAGGTCCAGATAAAACAAAAATATTGAGTATTTACAACAGACACGCCTTATGGAAGAATACATAGAATTTATAGTTCACTGGGCATCTTTTTTAAAGAATCAGCAAAACAAAGGCAACATCAAGGAAAAATGACTATGTAAATTGTAGTGGCTTTTAGTTAGGCATCTAATTAGTCCAAATGAAAAGTAGAGATGGCAACCTGATTACTTTAGCAATTTGATTTACTCTGACCTGGGGTAGCTCTGCATAGTTTACACGTCACCTCTACAGCAGAAGGTTTATCTCACCAACAGCACTACATGTTCACAGACACTCCTCCTCCTGCTGTTACTGTATTAAGGGCTTCTGCTGTGTATTTTTTCTGTTTCCCTTTGACACATGGTTAGTAATATATTAAGTACCAAGTTAATAATATTAAACAACACCTGAAAAAGTATCTGCATTTCCTTTTTCACCTCAGAAAATAGACTGAGTGATGATATGGCTTCCTGAGTTCCATCTAGCTACCTCATTCTTCTCATATACATACATTTGCATACAGAATCTCTTGACAGACATAAGCAGGCTCTATCTAGCTTCAGTGAGATTGACTGCAAAAAGCAGCTAGAGCTGTGCAAATATCTGCTGATTCAAACTTTCACCTAAAATACAAGAAAATGTCATGGCACAAATAATTCATGCTTCAACCTGCTGTAACTGTAGGGCAGAATCCAGCCCTATGCAGAAAGCTGACAGTTCAAATCTCTTTGGTCTCACCTTGACAAGCTATTAGGAATCTAAGTTCTTGCACAGCCTTTCATTAACGTTCTTCATAAGACAGAATTCCACTCTTGGTCTGAAGAACTGTATACATTTGTGTAAAGTTATTTATGCTTAACTGGCTTTGTAGAGTTTGCAGTCCAGTATTTATATCCTTCTTCAAAAAACCCCAAAAACAAACAAAAAAACCAACCAACCAACCAACCTCCCAAAAAAACCCCCAAAAAACAAACAAACAAAAAAACCAAACCAAACCAAAACAAAACCCCGAACAATAATAAAATATATAGAAGGTGTTCACTTATGCTACTAACAAAATTGTGTACAACTTAATGAGAGGTTCTGTCTGCTGAGTATTATATTACTGTGCTGGTTTTGACTGGGGCAGAGCTGATTTTCTTCACAGTTGCTGGTATGGGGCTGTGTTTTGGATTTGTGCTGCAAACAGTTGATAACCTAGGGATGTTCTCATTACTGTTGAGCATCACTTACACGGAGTCATGGCCTCTTCTGCTCCCCACCCCACCCCACCAGGGAGGCAGCTGGGGTGCACAAGGAGCTGGGAGAGAACCCAGCCAGGACAGGTGGCCCCAGCTGACAAAAGGGACATTCCAGACTGTATGATGCTATGCTCAGCATATAGAGCTGGCGGAAAAAAGAGGAACAGGGAGATGTTTGGAGTGCCTCTGTCTTCCCCAATAACCAGTATGTGTCATAGGGCCCTGGTTTCCTGGGGATGGCTGAACACCTGTTTGCCCATGGGGTGCTGTGAATTCATTTCTTGCTTTGGTTTGCTTGCCCTCACAGCTTTTGCTTTGCCTATTGAAGTATTTTTATCTCAATCCACTGGTTTCTGCACTTTTACTCTTCTGATTATCTCCCTTGTCCCACTAGGGAAAGTGTGTGTATGGTTATGTGTGGCTTAGCTGCTGGCTGGTGCTAAACCAGGACAATTATAAATTGTATCCCATCAGGGAAGGTTTAATTACATATTTTCTTACAGTTTAATTATACTGGTAAGATGACATATTATAATTAAGATAGAGCACGTTCATGATTAAGAAGACACAAATTATTTAGTAGTTAGCAAATATTCAAATATTGCTAGAAACAAGGTACTTTTAAAAGAAGACTGAAAAGAAAAAAACTTAAGTCTACGATAAGACAGCATTACACAATGGATTTGACTAACATCTTCAAATAGAATTAATTCTTAAAATGCAGATGATAAAACAGTTTATATCAAAACCCAAATACTTTTAATATAGAAATTTAAATTGTATCTGATCCTAACACATTTTAACCTGAATTTTGGCTTGTATTTTGAAAAATACAGAGTTTTAGAAAATTTACAAAGAAATCCCAACAGGTGCACCAAAGATACAGGTTTTGTTTATGCACATTTTGATAAAATTAGAAAAGGAAAGAGAGAGAAATTATGAAGCACTTCCATAGTCAAAGCTATTTTTTAAATAAATAAACTTAGTGTTGTATGCTAATATTTTGACAGCTCTGAGTGTCATACAGGCATATCCATCCCGAGTTGTAAGGAAAATACTTATGGGTCAATATAAGTAGGTTGGAATAGGTGCCTCAGCTTTTATTTTTAAAGCAATTGAGTTTGGCTTGTGCAAAATAGTTTTCAAATAGAAAAATTACATTCTACATTGTAAGAGGCCACTGGCTTGCTGTTTGCTTTGTGATTAAATGGCACAGGCACCACTATAATGAGGCAGTCTATCAAAATCTTCTACCTGGTTGTTTACACTCTATGAGGCTGTATGAATGAAGGATTTAAAAGTTTTCATTAAGTCCTTGGCTGCTGTGCATGCACAAACACAAAGCCAATTATTTTAAAGGTACACAGGATTTTACTCATTTTATCTTTCTTGAGAGCGTGATTGCTGCTGCTTATTGCTTCACTGAACAACAGAAATAGGGACAAAATTCCTGTCTTTTGAGCAGTCTGTTACAATTACTTTATTTATACATAAAATATATTCTCATGTGTAGGCATCAGCACGTGAATTTGAATTTTGAATTGCAATAGCAAATTTGGGAGTGCAAGGAATTTTAATTGCATAGATATTTCATATAAAAATTATTAGCTAGCTGAATATGTACATTCCTGTATACTATTTCTCTTATCAAAACCATTTCTGCTGGGAGGAAAAAAATCTTACCTTTTTCATCTGAAGAAAAGAGTACACAATATAAAACCATAACATTTTCAGCTACCCTGCCATCCCCCTGGTAGCTTACTCTGCTGTTGTTTCCTCTATGTGTAGAATGGCTTTCTCCCTTCTTTATTCTATTCCAAACCCTGGTCATGTAAACGCTTCCACAAAGAAAAATCCTTTTTTTGACGATTTGATTTAAGGAAACTACTGCAATATTTGCTGAGCTAACTTCTGAGGCGACAAGGAAGAAACATCCTGAATTCCAAGAGAGACAAGACAAGTGACTCATTCATCCGTATTGTCTTCAGGTGAGGCATGTATTCTGCATCTCAAGTCTTCTACAATGTCCTAAGTATTCCTATTTTCAGTAATGACATCTAGGACTTTTTCACTGTTTCCTCATTTAAATGCTTACTCTGATGCCTTGGGAGGCTACCTGGAACAGAGACTGGTCAGAGTTGAAGAAATAAAGTAGGTATTTATTAAAAAGGCCTTTAAAGGATACACCTTGGGCAGTACAAGAGCCTGGCCGAGGCTACACCCAAGACGGGACCAAGATGGGCCCAAGATGGACCCAAGATGGATGATGAATGATCCTTCACGAGTTTTCACACTTTTGTAAGTTTTGGTCCATTTACATATTGGGNTCCATCCTCATGTGCCATTTAATTTGTAGTTGTTGGATGCACATGAACCCTTGGACTCTCCCCTCCTTTTGTCTGTCTGTGCAGATTGCTCACAGTTTATAAAAGGGATACAGGTTGGAGCAGCCTGCTCTCCTCAATTTGCTGTTGTTTATGCTTTTTGGGCCTGAAGCTGTCTTGGTTCTCAGGCCGGAAAAGGATTGTTTTGTCTAACTACCCTGTGAAGAAAACTTACTAACACTTTATATGTAGCTCAGAGTTACATACTAATGCAGTACAGAATCTGGAAAATATAAAGGCTAAAACTTAAGGCATCAACTCAAAAAACAAAACCAAAACCCCAAAGAACTTACAAAAAAGGTATAATTTTTTAACATAATCAGAAATCCTTTTGCAGATATAAAACAGAATATGTATTTCAGTAGATTTATGTTTAAAAATTCCTTATGTAATTTAGCTGCCTATAGCTGTAATTTACTATGGACCAAAATTCTCGTTAATAAATTTGCATGCTCCAAAAACAGGGAGGCTAAATTCCAACACCGAGTTTTGCAAGAAGAGCTTAATAAAAGAAAGGTAATACTTCATCAGAAACTACATACATGTATCATCACTGAAATTTTTAAAATAACTTTCAGTAGTCTTGCTATTGTTTAGCAGAAATAAACTCTCTCTCAACACTCAACGGTAACATTCATTACAGTTGAGCATTAATTCATTGTATCATCATTTAGAGAAATAAGAATATTCTGTCTATCTAAAGCACAGATTTATGGTTACTATTTTTACCTGAGACACTGAATTTGCATTAATTTCTTATGCAACAGATGAATATCATTTGATTAGGAGGGCATAAAATTTATACTGAATCCATATTTAATTCATTGATCTTAGAAGATGAAAGTAGCAATCCATTCACTTAAAAAAGAATAGAAAGATTTATCTGAATTGTAAAGTTTTCTGCCAATTTTTTCCAATTCTAATTGAGATATGACATTTGAACTTTGATATAGGTATATAGCTCATGTCATTAATGCATTTTAATGTCCCTGTAATGAAGCTGCATTTCAGAAGAAAAGAGGTGCATGACTAAAGAGCATATACTGTTACTTCACATTATGACACAGGGAGAAGATAACACACATGCTAAAATACAAGGGCAATTTACCTAAGTATAATTGTCCATGTTAAATTAAATTTTATTACATATTTGGGTTTCCAAAAGACTTTTGATGCTGGTTATTAAGGAAACAGGGGGAAATTGCAGCACAGAAACACATCAGTTAACACAAGTCTGGAAACCAGGAGCATCTATTTTAGGAAAAGAGGGGCTTCAAGCCACAGCACAGTATAGAGAGTTCTCTAAAAACGCCTGCTCAGTCCTCAGTAGCTGTCAGAAGAGTAAATCAAGTGCTAAGGTTGGTCACAAAAGCAACAGAGAAAAATAGAGAGCATTTTTGTGCCACCATGACCATGATTTACCCACACTTGAGCTCACCCCACCTTTCATTCCTCTCAAAGAGGGAGAATAGGAAGGGTCAGAGAGGAAGAAGTATGAAACAGCTCATGTCAGAGAAGCAAAAAGCCTCTTCAGCTTGGAGAAGGGGCGGAGAGGCAAGCAGAGAACGTGAATGAAGTACAGAACAAAGAGCAATGTGGTGTGAGAGAGCTGGGGGCAAATTATTAACCCACTCTTCTAGTAGAGGAACTGAAGGTACAAAATGAAGAGAGCAAGATTCAGATTCAAAAGAGTCCCAGGAGATGGTTTGTTTGGCAGTGGGTAGGGAGCCTTGGATGTATTTTTGCAGAGTTTTGCGGATGCAGATTTCACAGTGGATTCAAGGAAAGACTGGACAGGCACTGGAGGAGGGATCTGTTAAGAATCACCAAGCAGAGAAAGCATGGAAATCTCATGGGTGAGAAATCACTGGAAGTTGGGACACTGGTTATAAAAAACATAAATTTGTTTTGCTTTTACTGCTCACTGCGTATCAACTTATGGGCACTGATGGAGAAAAACAACTGAGCTAGATGCACTTTTTATTCTTATGACCTATAACACACCTTCTGTTTATGAACTGGGGAAGTCTCAAACAGTTGCTTCTCTGCTCTTGGTGAAAGTCTTGAAAGGGACGTTAAAACAAAATGAAAGCTTCAGACTTTGTATTTAGTCAAGATTTGTAGCACAACTCCTGACAAAATCATGGCTGAGTTTTCTGTCCATGACAATTCAAAAGAAACAACATCCCATTCTCTGCAGTAATATTTTTTTCTTCAAATGCCTTCTTGTGCTAAATGTTACCTTTGGCAGAATTTGACAAGACTGAAGGCAATGACATCGAAAGGAGAGAATGCAAAGATGCAGAAGTATATTTCCCCACTGACTAACCTCTCTTTTTAAAGTTGCTGAGGAATAGCACTGTGCATACTGTGCACTCTCAACTGAAAGTCAGTGACAAACTTTTGTCACTTTCCTGTAAGTAAATGGCTTTGTTTATAAATTCTTCTGACATCGAAAAATAAAAAATCATTCCTGACACTGCCTCATCTTACAAATCTATTCATGTATCTTTTAAAAACAAGCTGGAAGGCATAGCAAATAAAAGGTAACATCACTCTGCAATAAACAAAAGAAAATGCCATCAGCAACATCAACATGAGTAAACAAAAACATACCATTAAAAAAAATTATTAAAAGCAGATCCAAGTAATACTTAGTTTCCAATGGAAAAACTTGAATTCAATGAATGCATACATCCCCACCTGTGACCTAAAAAATCCTGTAAGCCTCCCAGTCCTAAAAGAAATAAACCGATCATAAATTACTAAAATATGGTGACTAAAAGCCTGTTCCTAAACAAGTAAGAGAAACATTAGGGAATTCCTTGGAACACTTGATCCTACAGAGTCACTGGACATGGGCAAGACAAACCCTCAAAGCCCATTCCAGTTTCCAGCATGAAAAAAAGTAACAACTCTATGGACAGAACTACATCTTTTTCTTGCTTATAATTAAGGAAGAGAAAAATATAGGAACTGTTCTTATGTTTGATTGTGTAGATGTTGGGACACCTATGATACAGGAGTCCATGACTGGATCTTCAAAGAAAGGTTTTCTTCAGGATACTGTAACAGAAAACCAAGCCATAGACTTTTTTTAAAGATAAAAGGCTGATTTTTGTTTTGAAAGGATTTTAAATGCCTTTTCCAACTAAAAATTGTTAAGCTATGTTTCTGAATAACTCTTCAATTAACAAGGACTATTCTTATGCTACAATTTTCTCTTCTGAGCCCTTATGGCCACTCCTCAGTCAGCATATTTTGGAACCCAGTCTGAGCAATCCAATCCCCTCAAGGGAAAGCCAATGAAACTAATTCAAAAATTTGGCATTTCACTGCAGAAGCCAGAGCTGAAACACTAATTTTCCATTGTTTAGAAAAATTCCCAATCTAGCCTTTAAAAACATGCTAGAGTAGTAGTTTTTACCTTAATCATAAATTCAAATATACCGACTTGCTACAATCTGATGCAAGGAACATTTGAAAATCTTCTTGTAAATCAGAAAAACAGTGTTAAGTGCTTGCTGGAAATGACCAAGGAGAAAGGAAAAGTAAAAATGAATCAACAGGATATTTTTTCACAGGAAAACAAAGCAAATGATCTGATTCATATTTTTGCTATTAAGTATCACTCCATTGTAGATGTTACTATGCACATTTAAAATGGTAAGCCTGTCTGTGGGGCAAACTCTTCTTCAGCAGACTATACCACTTAAATTAAAAAAAAACCCACCAACCTTGGCATTTATGTTTTTGAAAGATAAAATCTTATATCTCTGCATCCTCTATTTTTATTCCAGTTGGAAATATTGTTTGTAAAACTTTGCTACACCCACTGTAACCTTGGTGGATGTGTACAACGTCTTCCAGGAAACAAAACCCCAGGACATATTTGATTTGGTGAGGAGACAAGAAAAGGTGAGCAGAAGGAAGATTATCCTAGCATATTTTATTCTACAACAATTACTACAGATTTTTCTTTCTTTGTTAGCCAACAGTGTCATTAAAAGTGTGATTCTGAATGTAACCTTCTATGGTGTTCTTGCACGCCAACTTGTCAACTTCTGCATGACGGATATTGTAAATTTCTTTTACTTAGGCTTTGTGGTTTGTTTGCTCTGGTTTTATTAACAGATGGCAAACAACCCATGTGGGTCAATTTCAGGCACGAACTTCTATAAAATAATGTTCCAAGAAATTTGGCACAATATTACTTCAATTGTGAAATTGAAAAGTCAATTAGCTTAGGGCTTCACAAGCTTCGCGTTGGCAGAAATTCATAGCACAAAATGAGCAACATCAGCAAAACTGCAGTTTGTGAATTGATTGAGAAAGTTTTCATTACTAACAGCTAAAGTTAAGGACAAGCATGAGTGACCAGTCACGGTTTTCCATTCACAATACCAACCTGAAAAATATCAGTAATTACCCATGGAATAAAACATTTGTGAGCTGACAGCTCATAAGAAAAGAGTAAAAGAGCACCTCATTATGGTTACTGTATTTAATGGAGAAAGGTGGTATTCATATACTGCTTATATACAAAATAACCTGAAAGAGAATCCTATAAATGGCTTTAATCTCTTTCCAGTGACATAAGGGTGATAAAAAAACAGATTAGAAAACAGTAAGGTAAAAAACTTCTTTTGTTGTTTTTTTTTTTTTAATAGAATCACAGTTTTCATGGATATTTTCCTAATTTCACATCCAAAGTGCAGATAGTGCATATATATATACATATNTTTGTTTGTTTTTTTTTTTAATAGAATCACAGTTTTCATGGATATTTTCCTAATTTCACATCCAAACAGCAGATAGTGCATATATATATACATATGTGTGTGTGTGTATAATACTATAACTGATGCAGATTATTTGAACAATGACAGTGCTGATACGTAAAAACTGTGACTAGAAATGTGACTACTTTAAAGTTCGGGAGAAAATTACAGAAAAAAACCCATTGTGCATCTTCTTAAAATACAAATTGCCAACAATTAATCCTAGAAAACATCTACATTAAAAAAAAAACAAACCAAAAAAATACAACCCAGCAAAAATTACACTTTCAATCTTGTATAATGTGGTTTTTGTCATCTGGCAAGCAAAACATTGTGTTGATTCATGCAAATCTGAAATTTCAAGACTTTTGAAAAAGGAGATTTTATATGCAACACATATATTATGAGGGAATGTTCATGCAAGGAAGCTTACATTTTGGTATTTGTTTCTACTATTTTGAGAATGTTACCACTGAGTGCATAAACAAAATAGTGACCATCTACAAGAAATAAAAACTCACAATAAAAAAGTGATTAGAAATGACAAAAATCTTTCTTGGGGAACAAAAAAAAAAAAAAAAAGAGGAAAAAATATTACAACTGCTCCAAACTATGAGATGCTACATATAATCTCTCTCAAATAATGAAGGCAAAATGTTACATTTTGATGAGTTTGCTGAAATTATCCAGTATGATAAATGAATATATATTCATATAACAAAATTCACTGCAATTAGGACTATTTTTAGCAAACAAGACCAGATACTGCTCAGATAACTTGTTAGTGTCTACCTAAAAATTTGTTCGTTAACCAAATGTTGCGAGTTTTGGCTATTTATGAGAAAGAAAGTTTTTGCTGTTACAGAAAGTACAGCAACAATGGAGGAGACAACTTTGCTCGCCTTGGCTTGGCCAGCAAACTGTACTAATTTTCACAGGATACAAAGGAAGAAGATTAAATGCCAAAAATATGTGAAAGTTTCCTTTGGCATTTTTTGAAATAGTTCAGAAACTAAGCATGTATTGGCATGCTTATTTAGTGCTAAATTATTTCATTAGTCTTTATATACCCTTATTTTTCAAAATTCCTTACTCCATTTCTGAAGAGAGGAATACATGCCTGTGGAGTTACACCTTGCTCCAAATTCGTCTCTCATCTTCCCAAAAACTCCTATTTGCTGTCATTTTAGGTTAATAATACTGAGATAATTGATTGGATGATATATAAAAGCCAGAATAAAAGCAGGAACTAGGTTTCTCCCTTTGACCTTGGTGTGTCCAGGTTAGGAAATCTCCATGTTTTCAATCTGCATTCCCTATGAGCAGGAATTTGTATTTCTCTTAAGGGTGCATTAACGGCAATAGAATTAAAAGCAGAAACATACATGTGGGATCTAGGTCTCCAGTAAAAAGCAAAAAGAGATGGAAAAGAATAGTGAATCTGTTTCGGTTTTAAGAAACTGAAACTCCTGTGAGCAAACAGTATCATAAGTTATCTGAAAAGGAGGTATTTGAGCAATGCTCTCTGCCGGGTTTTCAATGTCTCAATGGAAAGAGGAAAAGAAGCACATTTATCTATCATAGGCAATCTCTCTTCTCAGTAAAAAATAATGACTTTTTTTTTAATGAAACAAAAACTTTCCACACGACACCTCTGAGGTGGCAGCGTTAAAAAATAATTCAAATTAATTAAGTCATTACAAATGAGGACACTTGCATGTTAGGCAACTCGGAAAGTCTGTTAAAATAATTAGTTGAACACATTCTAGTATAGAAATGAAAAAAACTACATAGGAGGTGATACTATGGTGTTTTAATGAAGAAACAAGATAATTGAGGTTAATAAATTAAAACACTAATGCAGTAGCATTCACTTCAAAGAGATCAGCTACATAAGTAAGTATCTATATTAGCAAACTGAAATTAAATGGAGATATTTAAAGTCTTTTAAAGCATGATTTAAAAATTTTCATAAACACTATGATAAAACATAAATTTGAATATAAAGGACACATGAAGGACCAAAAGAAAGCTGGCTTTTTAACAATCAGAAACTGGCAGAAATAATTTTTGTAATACATTCTTTAAAAAGTGAAAGCTGCATACAACTGAAGAAAATAGGGATGAGCATGAATTTTAACACGTTAAATGTAAAGTCAGACCAAAGAACATTTTGAGACATAAAAATCTTGAAAAATAAGAATATTTGCTGCCAGTGGGGGCCTGCAGGGCCAAAAGATTATCAGCATGTAAAAGAAATGCTCAAAGAACATAAGGCTGTAACAGAAAAAATAAAACAAGCAATTAAATTAATTCTTTGCATCAATCTACCAAGGAGCTTGAGTGACATCCAAACCACTGTTTTGGTTTTGGTTGGGTTTTCTGTGGCATCAAATAAGTGGCCATCTCAGTGAAAACATTAGTAAAAGGAGGTTTGGAAAATAATCAATAAAATGAATAAAAAAAGATTACTACAACACAACAGCAGTTATACAAGAGCTGAACAACTCATGCAAATTCCAAAGATTAAGTAAAGTGAATGAATTAGCCTTTAAACTGGCCCTATTACTACAGCAATAAGTAGGAAATGTGACAAAAATATTTTCCAAGAGACTGGATATGGACTGTGGAAATACAGAGCAGTAAGCCTGGCTACAATACCACTCAAATTAGTCAAAAACAAAAGAAAAACAGACTGAATAGGAAAGGAATAAGTATTGTAAAATAGTGAAATGTCAACGTAGCTTTTGGAACCAGGGTTACTGCATCTCAGAAAAGACAGGGTGCAGTAGAAATGTATGGAGAAGCGAAAGAATAGACACCAAAAGTATATAACAGATTCTGTAATGGGATTGACTAAAACAATGGAAATGCCCCAGTCTGGAAAAGGCATGCCTGAGGAGATTGTGCAAGCACATATAATCATAACTGCCATGGCAAAGATGGACAGGGAATAAGTGCTCACTCTTTCATGATGCAAAACATTAGCAGCATGAGAGGAAATTTTTTCAGTACATGAAATAATAAAGGAAGTACTCTTCATAGCCTTAAAAATAGCTTTGTGGAACGTACTGCTCCAGCAATAAATACCACATGCAAATGTAGAAAAACTCAGAAGGGAAATGCTTACAAGGGAGTAGCACTTATGACACTAATTAATTCCTTAGGTCAGAAAACACTGAATATTACAACCTAAGGGAAGAAGTATCACTCTGAATTTTCTCCAATGTTTTACTGCTTATAGTACAGCAGTCCTTTACAAATTTCACTAGACACTTGAGTTGGAGAGACAGTATGGCCATTACAGAAAGCACATTCCAGAACAGCATCCCATCCCACCCCCCATTATCCATTTCCTTTGCCATTTCTGGTCTTCATTTAAACATTTCTAATACATTAATAAATTGTATTCATTTTAAACATCTTCATTGACTCCTTAAGGATTTTGAGTCCAGAATCTGACAGTGCTCTTACATGAAATTTTGAGCAGCAAATCTGATTGAAAAGAAACCATTGAAGCTTTTTCAATCAATCTCATACTCTGATGTTTACACTGAAATTTTCCACCAACATTTTCCTACATGCAACTGTTGGATCATATGAATAAAAGAGATCAGTTAGCCTTCACAAGGGTCATGCTGGAAACCAGAGGTAATACTAAGGGCTCATGAATCCAGAAACACGGCCAGAAAGGATAAATTCTGAATGAGGACTCAGTCTTACAATATGAATGAGAAACTTTAGCTTCATTTCAAGTACTGAGTGTGATTCACTCTCTGTCCCTTTTGAAGCCTTCATGAGGTGAAAGACGCCTAGACAGAGAAGCATTTCTACAAAGCATGACCTGGCATTTCATTGGAAGCTCTTTCCTTCCCTCATGGAATATATGAAGAAAGAAGTCATGATTTGATTTGACTGGTCAATAATGCTCCTTTTATGTAGTCTGAGTATAAACATCTGTGGATTAAAATGGTATCTCTGAGGAAAATATATTGAATCCTTAAAGCATCTCTGTCGGCAAGAAGTAAATATAAGCATATACAAGCAAACTATCTGAAAAAATCACATCAGTACTGTTTTTTGGGGTTTTGTTTTGAGAATCTGGTCAGATTTGATAATATTGTGGTTCCTAGAGAGTATACCTGATAAAAGATTTTACTCTACTCTCACAGCAGGTGAAAAAAATATGTAATACTTAGTGTGACAAAACTTGGATGATCTGAACTTCTTATAGAAAAGAAATTTACTTTTAAGAAGGTATGTTCACTTGCTCTTGCTCCACAGTTCTAGTATGGCCAGTGGTCACCTTGGAATGGGTATTAAGCACAAAAGTCTTAACAAAGCAAATAGTTACTTCAGATGTTAAAATCTTAAATATTCAAATGAAAACCTCTAATAAACATTAAGACTGAGAAAAAGAATATCTTTGGGATACAAGCCTCAAATCTGCAAAAACTGTGATGAAACTGTGTTTTCTTTTCTCTCTCATTAGTTTCAAATGGAGACAATCATTGATGGCTTCATAACATTTTTCTATTTTTAAATTTATTTTAACCAAACACAAGAGAAAACAGATCCAGCTCCCTGCAGGGAGTATAAATATTTCTGTTCCTAATATTATTCTAAAGCTGTGTTTCATGTTAAGATGCCCTCGGCAACAAAACTAGTTTTAGGTGCCCCTGGCTCCAACCATTTATTTGTGACCTCTACCTCAGTGCACAGCTGGTGCCAGAATAGAAGAATATTTGTTTGTGGAACCAGATTTAAAGCCTTATAATAAATCATTTTGGCTGGTAAGAGGAAGTGGAGGGCTACTGTACTTATTTATTATTTATGTATTGCTAAAGCAGGATTAGTTCGCTCATCTGTCTCTCAGGAGGTACAACTAAATGGCTGAGGAGGAAAACACAGGGAAGGTATAAAATCAGGGAGGCATTCTGACCAAAATCAACAAATCACTGACCCATTTCCAACATCAATCCACAGCCACAGAATCCTGCACAGCCATTTAATTATCAACCGTATCAGATCCCTCCCAGTCATCTCCCTTCCTTTTGCATAGAATTGAAGGCTATTTTACAGTGGCAGAGAACACAGGGGTCTTAGGAACAAATGTGTCTATTCTGCTCCTTTAGAATTCAAAAATATGCATGGGGATGATCATCTAACAGAAAACACTTTTGCTAAAATGAACTATTAAACTTTTGTTCTGAAGAAATGTGTGGAAATAGTTCAGAATGCATTTGCATAATACTAAGCCACAAAACAAAAAGCTCAGAAGAAAGACACTATAAAGAAATGGTACTTTTAGGAATCTGTAGAAAATAAAGAAAGGACATGATTCAGATGCACAAGCAGGAACTTTGTGAAGTTCATAGATACCTCCTCCACTGTGATCAGTCTCGCCTCTGATTTTGTGACTAGTATATAATTGAGGTAAACAGGGATAATGTTATGACATGTTGATTCTAATGATCATAGCAGTAGAAATAGGACAGAAAGAAACTGAGATTCTCAAAGGTATTCCAGATTATATATAAAAATTGGCTATTCTTTTGCAGTATTTTTTCTGTGTACTGTCTGCCACACAAAATCCTTACAGGAACACCATGTGGACTAAGGGGAAAAAAAAAAAGTCCAACTCTTTCAGTTTCTCCTTCCCAAAGGCATTTAAAGTAAACTATTAAGAATTCAATGGCTATAATATCCCAGATTAGTAAATCAGGATGTGAAAGGAGACTTCTGAATTTTTAAGACAGACAAATCTTGGGAAAATCATTCTTGAACTGCCAATTAATGCAAGCAAAAGACAAGTTTCTAATTCTTATTGGCATTGAGAGTGTTTAGCATAAATTAAGACTTCAAGTGGTTACCTAGCTAGTCCCTGATCTAAGCATGAGGCAAAAAAGAAATGTTACATCCTCTGTCTTCTCAAGTTGCTTTCTACTACAAACTCAAATAACATAAGCCTTTCTTTTTGTCATGTGTTGGCCATAAATAATACTTGTTAAAAAAATCTGATTTGGAGACTTAAAAAATGCTGCAAAATGGAAAACAGAACATTCAAAGTCAGTCTGGCCACACTTACTAAATGGCAGTTTGACAAATCTCCCCATGTGGTTCCCTGAAACAATCCAACAAAAAAGTATCCCATGACAGCAAAGCAGAGAGAAATAAAATTGGACTATTTTGTCTAGCTATTTTTGAGTGGGGATGGGTAGTATCAACTGATTTTATGTTTATGATCAACTGAAAATCAGTCAGCTATTTTGGAAGGGTCTTCTAGAGCTGTTTCCTACCACTTTAGGGTACAAACAAAAAGCATCTACTGGCAGAGCAGCTTTCTCACAAGACAGTAACAAGGTGGGATGACAAGGTACACAGTAGAAAACATCCTGGCAGTTTTCTGTTTTGATGAAGTTTCCTGCTATGACTCAGAGCAGCATGAGGCTATTACTCACATCCCACTCCTGTGAGGAGCAAACAGGGGAGACAAACCTCAGCTGCACTTGCAGATCTGTTATGGTCCCAGCCACGCTGCTTTGTTCCATTGTGCTCCAACAGTCCAACCTTCCCATGAAAACACCAGAACAGAGTTCTGCCAGAGCCTTGGCAGCAAGGTCACTCAGAAGAAAGCAGTCACTGCTGTATCTGAGCAGAGAAAATCTATTACTGACAAGTATCTTGCTGTAGGATGGGGATTCTTAGTCCAAGCCAGGTATAGCTGTCATATTAAATCAGGCGACTCCTACATATCGGCTAAAATATATTTGGGAAAAAAACCCAAAATCTCAATACAAGAACTACAGCAAATGATTGGGAATTCTTCAGCACAGGACTGCACTCACCCAAGAACTCAGAATGTGAAATTCAGAGCAGGAGATTCTATACATTATAAAACATTACAATAGTGCCTTACGACTTGAAATGCATGTGTTTGGAGCTGGGTGTCCAAAATCCCAAACTCCAAGGAAGATGAGCTTGCAGCTGATGATATGTTACTGAAGTTTAGCAACAGATAACCAGTTGCTTCTCCTTAAACTCTGGATATGTGACTACATCTACTTACATCAGATCTTTTTCATACATTAAAAAGAAATTCAGATAGATAGTAGAACTTTACTGTGACCCACTACTTCTCAGGACGTAAGGATCCCTGAAGAGAGCTATTCAGTGGACACTGAAGAGAACTAGAGGCCTTTTTATGAAGTATGGGATAATGGAATGTGTCTCAGATCTGGTGAGACATAATTTAGTTTTACCAGCTTCAGAAGGGAATCCCACTGATCATCTCCATCTAATATTATTTTTCACTCTATCCATCAGTAAGAGAGAAATGTGCTCTAAGTACCATACATTTTGTTATTTCATAAGTACTCTATGACTGAGAAACATAATAAGTAGAATTTTCTTGTGAGTTATGAAGTTCTCTCCTTATACTGTTAGTGAACTTTGGCAACATTCTGGCAATGTTAAAATGTCCCCTATGATATTCAGGACCCTTTCCAAATTGGGTTGTTATTTATGTCATTAAGCAAATTTATCTTTCAGCGTATCTGTTCCGGTGAGAGTACTGTACACTAATAGAATTTGATTTTTTTTTCATTTAGTTCTACTGACAGGCAACTAATTTGTGGCTCTTGCCTTCAAAGAAAAGGGAGACAAATACTCTGGGGTTTCACATGTGATGTTCTCTTTTCTTTTACAGTCAAATTTAGAATAAAAGTAACAAGCTTGTTACAGGCAGACCTGCTCTGCAGCTGGTTGTAAAATTGATAGAGCCATTTTAAGCACAGGTCAGGCACATAGCTCAAAAGATGAGATGAAAGATGGGAAGTTAGTAACTACAACAGCCATTCCATCTACAGAACCAATTTTCATCCAAACAACTAAATGCTTGCACATTTTAAAACCAAATTAAACACTGTAAGACAGATATGTTGGAATTGCATTGGAAAGACAAAACCACACATTTTAATGTAACAGACCAATGAGTTTTCTTTGCTTTTTATTTTTACGGCCTTTATTTTGTCTCTGAATGTCACAAGATAACAAAGACTGATTAGCTGGGCAGCCATTAACTCCTTTAGAAGTGATGGGATTTGTAATAGCAGCAAAGCTGCCAGTTTTCTCTTCTGTCTCTTGGGTAATTAGAGAATAACTGTCTTCCAGATGTGCTGGCAGTACACACTACATCAGTCTCTCTGTCTTAAATTCTTTCCTCAATTCAGTAATTTTTATGCTAAAAAGGAAGAATTATATTGTTTAGCAATGATAAAAATACAGTACAAATTTGGACCCTTCACTGAAAAATAATTTATGTATACAGTTTTAAATGATACAGAAAAGTTGGATTGTTGTTGTCTTTGTACTGTGCACCAAAACTATGCAAATAGAACACTCCTGAAGCCAGAACAGTAGGCCAGACCAAAAGTGTTCTGGGACATTTCCACGTTGGCTAGAGCCAGTATTCATCTAATACTTCAGAGTCACCCTACTTCAGCCCACTGGTTGAATGTCTTCCGAGGCACAAATTTCAACACTGAAACACAGAGAGAGAAAGACAGATCCATTTAGTGACAAATCCCCTCCTCCCTTTGTTTTCAAGTGGTTTTCCAGCTCTTGTATATTGCCATATATTTTTGCTGAGAGTCCACATCCCTAGCCCTAGGGGAAAACAGTTAAACATTTAATTACATGGAGTGTCACCACCCTCTTCAAAAAAGCTATCTGTTTGAAGAACTCTGCTGTCTCCCTGCATATGAGCAATTTCACAAGATCACAAACCATTCTAACTCTAGGTAATTAGAATTCAGTTTTCACACATATCAATTTAAATAAGGTTTTGTTAAATATAGTAAGGATGCACCATTCCTTAATATACACTTTCCAAATGACCTAAAGGTTTTTTGTGCTGTCCCCCTCCAAAGTGCTGGTCTCAGCTCTATGTTACTGGATTTTAAAATTTTATCAAATCTTTATAGCATGAAATACGTAAAAAGCTATTTCTTGATCAAATCTGTGGTTTACTATCAAAATCCCTATGGTACTATGAGCTGACAGCAAAATTTACTGCTGTAAAGTTTTTCAGTCATCACCGTGGTTTAGCAGCTCAGGTCAGTGAGGAAGTTCCCATTCAGGTTCATGCCAGGATGTACATTCACATATCAGAGATTTCACAGTAATTTAAAAAGACTGCACTACAAACATTTGTTAAGGGCTATCATATCTTATTTGCTTTCTTCAATTATTTCAAAGTAGGTTTTCACACTTGATTTTTTTTTTTTTTGTATACATGATCCTGTACAGGTACAGGATCCATTATACATGATTACATGATACACGATCCATGATACATTATTACAGTTCTTAACATTTGTTTAAAATACCTCTTCAGTTTAGTAAAATTTTATCAAATTCTAATCATACATTTCAAGGTATTTGCAGTAGCACATTGCATTGCAAGTCTAATAAGCATGTTTTCTACTTCATTTAGGTCACCAGCAAACTTCTTTGGGAGTTTGGATCCATAACAATTCCAAGGACTTTTCATTTGTTACATACTCCCTGAAACACTGTTTTAATAATTTAGTTTCCTGAACTATTTTTTCTTCATTTGCATACTGTGTTCAGTTTTGAGCCCCTTCCTACAAGAAAGATATTGAGGTGTTGGAGTGTATCCAAAGGAGGGCGATGGAGCTGGGGAAGGATCTGGAGGACAAGTCCTATGCAGAACAGCAGGGGAAGTTTGGGTTGTTTAGCCTGGAGAAAAGGAGAATCAGGGAAGACCGTATCACTCTACAATTACTTGAAAGCAAGGTGGGGATCAGTCTCTTTTCCCAAGTAATAAGCAATAGAAGAAGATGTGATGGCCCCAAGTTATGTCAGGCAAGGTTTAAATTGGTTATTAGGAAAAAAACTCTTCACCAAAAGGGTTATGAAGCACTGGAACCAGCTGCCCAGAGAAGCAACTGAGTCATCATCCCTGAAGGTATTTAAAAGACAATTACATGTGGTGCTCAGGGACGTGTTTCAGAGGTGGACTTGGCATTCTGTGATTGTAGGATTCTGTAAGTTTTCCTCATTTATGAGACAGTATCAAAAGAATTATAAAAATCTAAACAAGATATCAGCTACTTCTTGTACATAGCAGCACCCACCAACACAAGAATTGAATCACTCTATCCCTGAAACAACACAATTTTGATAAAGGACTAGTGATAACATCATAACAGATATCAGTAACAAGTTGAAATGAACGTACTTTGTCTCCATCTATGAGAAATCTCTTAATGACCCTATTATATTTGTAGACTGAATGACCCTACATTAACTGGAGAATAATAAAGAAATATCATCATGGCACAGTAGTAAAAAATGTAATGCTATCAGGAAGCTACATCTCACAGGCTTCTGAAGGAAAAACCAGAAACTGTATCAAAAGATACAAAACAGTAACACAAGATAGGAGAAACCTTGAAAGCATAATGTCTAATGGCATCACTGCAAATTATAAAAGATGAGTACAAAGAAAGGTTATTTAAGGTATAACTAAAGCATGTACAGAACTGTGTAACAAACTAGTGCAGCTGCTCTGTCTGTGATTGACAGCCTAAGCAGAAATGTCTTTAGATTGCATAAAGCTAAAAAAACCTATCTAGTTACAAAGGAACCTTCAGAATCAGTTATAGAGAACTGATCATTCTAATATCCTGAAATGATACACAGGTGCAGTAAGTTTTAACCTACTATTATTATATATATCTGCATATATCTGCTTGTTTGTGTCTGGTATCACAACCTTGGTTGTAACTTGGATGCAATACACTTGATTACACCCAAATAAGTTTCACAAAAATATATTCTAAAACAAATCAGAAAATAGTTCATACATATTTATAACGGTGAAGGGAAAGAATGCTTCTCCTGAAAATACGCTAATGATCTGCAGTATCATGCAACTACACCAGCAAGCATAGCTAGATTTCTCTCTAGAGAAAGTATAACTTATTTATATAATAAAATGAATTAACTGAGCATTTCTTCCATATCAGCAGTTCTCTTGTTGCATTTCTGGCAATCCAATTTCATTTTGAAACATATTTTATTTTACTCATACCTTATTAATCCTGACAGAGTAGCTAGAGAGAACAGTACACCAAACCAACCTAAAGTCTCATAGCAAGACCACCTTAGCTTCAAAAAGATAAAAGCAGAGCCAATGAAACAATGTTTGTCTCATAACCTCGGCCCTTCATAATCAAAGTGTAGCACATTACAATGAAGAAGAGAAAAGCATGTTCAGATGAGTATCACTATTATGCATATTTTTCCACTATTATTCAGAGAAATTCTGGGCTGGGAGGTATCATTCAAATGTGATTCAGTTTTCAAAGATGACTATAACAGGAATTATAATAAAAATAGAATTGTTTATGCAAGAGAGCTCAAACACTCCAGATAAAATAGAGTTATTGTATTTAATATACAGTATTTGAAAGAATATTCACACAGCAATGAAAGGATACTCAGCTCAAACTATACCAAGGGTTCCCCACTTCTACAGACTGAATGGTGGAAGGAATAAGTACAATGATTAATTTTTCACAAATGCCAGTTAAGAACGACAGTTTTATGGAGATTAGAATTCACTTATATTGTTGATACTATCTAAACTTTAGAAAATAACCACACATAGAAAATCTTGTTACTCTTCTAAAAATATTCAAATCATAATATATTTCTTCCCCCATGATTTTCCTGAAACTTGTCATACATTTCTGAACAGTTCTTGAATATCTTTCTTTTCTCATAAAATACCATATCCACAGGACTGTCACCTACTAAGATAAAATTATCTAACAAATTGATGTATGTCAATTATGAGTATTGCAACATTAGGTCTTCCATATGTTTTTAGATTGCTTCTTCTTTTAATACCTGTATTCATAGCAATAGTTATCTCAATAAAAAAGTCTACATAGAATGTTTGTGCTACTAGAAATTTTCCAATCTCAGGAAAGGAAATAAAAGAGAAATACAGAAAGAAAACCATCCAAATAAATACCTCATGGTTTTTTCAGATACAAAATCTCAGAGACACATTACCTTGAAAATACAGAAGACAACTTACTGCTGCTTAAATCCACACTTGCTTTCTAAATTCTGGCAGAAAAGTGATTCTATCATGAGTAAATGCCAATTAACTATTGCCATTAATGAAATTATTTCTAGAATAGCAGCATCCCATGACATGAATCCATACTTTTATATCTATCTGATCGACAAACTGGGCACCTGTATGACACCATGCAGAGGAAAACTATTTTCTTTTCCCTGTTGCTTTAAACTCTTATATATCTTTTTGGCATACTGCCCCAACCTCAAAAAACTAAAAAGCAAACAAACAATTAGGTCATTATATAGAAATAAAATGCATGTGCAATCTTAAACTTCTCTCCTTGTGCACACATATTATAAAAAGGGTTTACACTGCTTTGTGTTCTAATCTGAACTTTCAGCCTCCCTGGTTTTTGTCTCCCTACAATCCTTCTTGTCAATTTAACCAATTCCTGAAGCCTTCAAAGTACAAAGCAAGGCTCACTACACACCAGTGCTAATCTCTCAACTGGGAAAGCATCTTCCTTTTTTTCTGAAATTTCTGTTTGTTATCCTTCTTCTTCCCAGAGCCCCTCTTGCTCACATTCCTCTTCATCCTCCTGTTTCATCACTCCAGCTCCTTGTTTCAAGGTCTTCTACAAACTTCAGATTGTCTACCCATGACCTCTCTGCACTTCTGTCAGAAATGCTTCCAGTAGCAAATGCACTCCTAAAAATATGAAGCCAAAAGGGTTTCTCATATTATTAGCCTTGGGCACATCTCCTTAAACTCAGTAATCTATGACAGTTTCTTTGTTTTAATGGAGCTGAACAAGTTTTTTCCTTCAACAATGCCTTCTAAAAGGCTGAACCAAAAATGTTGAAAAAATTAATTCAAAATAAGGGCTAAATTCTCGACTGACCAATATTACAAAAATTTATGAAAAAATACTATAACTTATAAATACTTAAAACCAATGTTTGTAATGAGAAATGTCAGAAAATCTAGGAAGTGCTAATAAATTACACTAAATTGATTAAAAAATCTGTCAATATAATACAATGCTCTGATACTTCTTTGCAGGTGCTACTTGACTTAATTTATTGATACCAATACATTTTATTTATTTTTCAGTGTCCTCTTTCCAGCTACTTGGACCTAATTGCTCCTTTTCAAATTTTCCATCACTGACTGCAAGGAAGGCTTCTCTTGAGAAAAAAAATCTCATATTTGCCCTCAGTTTTTGATTCTCTTAAAAAAGTTGGGTAAATGGTGTTGCTTCACTCAGTCAGAGCCAACAAAACAACTGCTTTGCTTTTCATAATTCCAAAATCACTTATCTGCATATTTGTATTTGTAGGGGTTTGAAAGGTTTATTTCTCTTTAAAGAAAATTCTTACTATGGGCCTAGCTAAATTAAAAGTAACATTGAATTAATATTTATATCTGCCCTTTAACATCACAGATTTAATTCCAATCACAGGCAATCTCTTCTGAATTTCTTGATAAAGTCTTTGATTAAACTAAACAATTTATGTTTCTTTCCCAAGGCAAAAGCAAGTATTCATGAAATTATAATAAATTGAAGTATAAATATATAAACTATATACTGGGATAGATTACTTTCCTTCAGCAGTGGAGAAAACAGCTTTGTAATACATTTTTAACAGATGGACCCTAAAATGCTGGATTGTTTTGCTTTGTTTGGCCAATGTTTCATATGGCTCCATGCTCAAGACAGGCTCAATTGTTTCCTAAAAAAATATATTCACACATCAGATAGTAGGTAGTCAGGTGTCAGTCTGTACTCTCTTAACAAAAGGGAGCAAATATAGCTTAAGCCTGAAGCAAAAGCCTGGATAAAATAATGAACCATGAAAATTTATGAATTCAGGTGTTATGTACTAGAGATCAATATTTCCTACTTTTATAAATTAAATGATATCTTGACATCCTATCTCCCTGCATGGAAAGATATAACACATCTTTCCTTTTCCACCAATACAAACCCCAAATTTTATTCTGTCTCCATATCTAACCTTAATGCAGAAGCAATAATGGAGTTGCCAAAGTTCGAGACCTCCTAAACTTGAACACAAGAAATTAGAGACTAATTATCGGCCACAATTTTTTAAATCACTTTGAATATAAGGTTAAATTATTTTAATAAAGACATTTATTAATTTCCTTGTTTGTTCTTTTTTGCATAACTTCTGTTCACAGGAATAACAGAAAAAATCCACCCAAGGCATTCCTTTTACAGGACTTCTTACCACCAGTTTTAATTGTGAAACTCTTTTTGAAAAATATATCTCAGAAAAACTGAACAGCAAGTGCAATTTATAAAGACTTTTTTCTACTAAACAATATACTTGTTAGATTTCCTTCTTGTAACACTAATCCCAATTAGTATTTTTCATGTAAAATTATATTACTTTGGTTTTCTTGTAACAAGGAATAAATCTGCTTGCTTTACAGAAATATCTGAAGAAAGAAATTTTAGAAGATGCTAAGCTCTCAAGGCAATGTTTAAAAAAAGCTATTCAAACAAAGAACTAATACAGAAACTTTCAAAAGTTTTCTATTTTAAAAAAGCACTAATCTTTCAAAAGGAAACACAGATACATAAAATATAGGCCCTCATTTTCTGGGTAGCTGGTTCGCAGTATTTTCAACTTTCTCCCTTTAAAATTCTGGATTACTCCTGCAGGGAAGACACAGTTTGGTTTGTAGCTAAAGAACAGAGTTTCTAAAAACTGTGCTGTTCCTAAAGAACAGGTTTCTAAGGCCGAAGAGGTCTTCAGCATTTTGTAGCTACTCAAAGCTTTAAAATCAAGGCTTGGGACATTAAATAACTATTCAGAAGGAGTACTGTGCATTATCCCTCAAACGTATTCACAACAGCTCCTTTTTTCACTAGAGAAGAATGTTTAATTTAAAACCACATGCACTCCTTTCAAGACAATGCTTTCAGAGACGCTAGCTGTATCTTTCCACTTGCCAAATATAAAACAGGAAAATCAATAGCAAAATAGTAAAAAAGGATGTGATGCTTTGTTTTAAAGTTGGGTAATTTTTTCCATACTAGAGAAGGGATGTATTCAAGTCACTTTGCCTTTTGCAGAACTTGGAGACTAAAACATAATGGAAATGCCAATTTCTGTGGTCGGTGTATAAGTTATTTTGAGTCATGTATTCTCTTTACTGCTTGTAGAGTCCATGTAGCACATCCAGTATCCACTCAGTCAACAGAAGAGCCATTTAATATCTTTGTTATCAGAAGTTCTGTATGTAATAAAACCACCCTTTATAGTATCTCTGTATTCATAAACATGGTATTTGTCCACAGAGATATTATTTATGTTAGGGGAATTAAATTATTATATTTTCAACTTGGATATATCAAATAGCTTGGCATAAAATGTATTGCCTTGATATCTTCTGAGATTCAGTATATGCAGAAGTAACGAGTATTAGAGAAATTAATCCCCTTTATTTCTCAATAATTAACTCATTTTATTGGAATTTCATGGGGGTTTTCCCATTCCACTCTCATCCTTCATTTCCCAAGTCAAAAATTTCATCTGCTTGAACTTTCAGATATTCAAGGATCATGTTTGCAGCAATCCAAGAGTATCATAGGCAGTTTTACTTAGACCATGAAAAAGCTGTTTAAAGAGGAGTAAACAAACAAATGAACAATATTACAGTTCAAAATATTAAATATTTCCATGTCCTTTTTTCCTTCACTGTCCTTCCTCATAAGACAAATCTCAGGGAACATTAATGCCCAGGAAGACTTCATAGTTCAACTCATCTTTAAATCAGTCTAGAACAGAGATCAGTAGCAGAGGTTTTGGACTGACAAAAATTCATTGACCCTTTCTCTGACAGACAAGACTGTACGGACAACTTTTTTCCTAAGGTAATACTGTGGGAAAGCTTCTGAGGGAAGTCAATGCAAACATGTCCTTGTGAGACTATAGAAGGTGAATATTATAACACTTTTGTAATTTGAAATACTCTTACATGGGCACCGGATGTCACCATGACTCCAGGTGTCCATTGCAGAAACAACCAGAATTTCACACAACTTTTGGGACAGTGAATTTTAAAGAAAGATATTCAGAACTCATTGTACTCTCCTTCATAAATTCATAGCATCTCAATTTGTGATGCCCTAGAAATTGTAAAATTTAATCCTGAGATGTTATTTAAAGCATTTTGTAATTAAAGGAGATTTAACAGACTTTCTATGAGCACAGAGGTTAATATTGTCCCCATCTTTTACAAATGAAAAGCTATCCACCCTAGTCTAATTCAATATATAGAATTGAAATCAATGAGAGTTCTATATAAAGAGCAAGGGTAGAGAATGATGCAAAATGTCAAGAGCTTCTATTTATAGGTACTGAAATTCTAACAAAAAAGAAAAAAAAAGAAAAAATAAAAAGTTAGGTTTGAAAGGAACTGATCCTTTTGAAGTAAAAAATATTATCTTACTGTATAAACATAACCATGCAAAAGCAGAAACTCTGTTCAATGTCTTAGGATTGTCCTTGAAACTCCTTTTTTAAATGTTTAGAATTCGAAAAGGATCTCATTTCATTTGACCTTCCATAGACCATAAACTTCCAGAAATTGATACTATATTTTCCTTTTATGAAGGAGCAGAGACTTGTATTAAACTCAAGCTGAATAACATATATTGTTTATTTGTGCTCCTGTAGCAGTACCTGAAGTAAAACAATATTCTATTACACTTCTTAAAGACAACTTAAGTAGCTCTTAATAAGTAGATGATACATTACTTCTGGGTAGCAAAACATCCTATCCATCCACATGAGAGTGTTTTATCTTTTCACTTGAGTTTGGGATGTGGACTTAGCTAAAATTACACTTTCTAATTGAACTCAAGCCTAGTTTGCTGCAACACCACTTCATTGCCATTGATAAGGTAAATCATTCAGTGATACAGTGTAATGACTGTAAAAGTAGAAAGGACCAGGCTATTACTGAAAGTTCATTTTTGTATGACTAATAAACTAGAAAACTTACAAGGTAAATAAAAATTGAGAAATAGAAGTTTAAAACAATAAAAAGGCATTAGAATTGCAGAAACATGATAGTTTTGCCTTTTCTGTTAAAATCAGAAAAGATGAATAGCAGATACCAGTTTATTTTAATATGCTTGCAACAGAGGAAACTGTATCCCCAAAGGCCACTATACTGTTTTATGTTATTTTTTCATTGCCTCTAAAATCTGCTATATTTTTCTTAGACATATAAAAAAATATATTTTCAGATTTACTATTGAGATACTGCTATTTCATATTTATTGTTGGAGGTGCACTGCAATTCTTCACAGACTTTCAAATTCTTCCCTAAATATGTAGGGTCAGAATCCATAAAACAAAAATAGATGAACTTCACCCTAAACATTAAACCATTTTCTCAACAGTAATTATTTTTCTATGACACACTTTGGCCAGCTGAGTCCTAAGAACCAGAGACTAGCTCTTTCTTTGCTAGGCCTTTTGAAGAACTAATACGCACAGAGACACGAGACCTAAATAAACATATTATTCTGCATGAGTCCCTATTGCAATCTCCTTTTAGGTACAAAAAGGCTGCTATGAGATCTTTCTGAAACTTCTCTTCTCCAGACTAAACAACTCCAACTCTGTCAGATTTGGTTTTTATAGGACAGGTTCTACAACCCCCCAGCTGTCTTTCTGGGTCTCCTCTGGACCTGCTCCAGCTGGTCCATGTCCTTCTTGTGTTTGAGGCCCCAGAGCTGGATGCAGCACTCCAGGTGGGTCTCACAAGAGCAGAGCAGAGGGGCAGAATCACCTCCCTCACCCTGCTGATCACGCTCCTGCTGATGTAGCCCAGGATGCAGTTGGCTTCTCATCTACCAAGTCCTGTTCTTCAGGCCTGCTCACAGTTTTATATGGGCATAATACAGGTTCAGGGCACTCTGAAGAACTGGATGACTTTTAGCAGTCCTTTGCTGTCATTGGTTGGTGGAAATTCATTAATTTTAATTGTCCTGTACTGCTCTGTAACACTCTTACTCCAACTAGTGACAGTGGCAGAGCAATTTACTGAATGTATATAAATGCTCTGAGCAAAAAGCCAGAAATTTTTCTGCTAGAGATCACCACCTAGGCTAAAATTTCTTCAACTTCAGAATCCTAAAGCAACCACCTTTATTCCATTTCACATACAGAAGAACATGTGGAAGTGACCTGTAAGGTCTGAAAAATTACATCTGCGTGATGTACAAAAAATATACACAAATACAAGGGATAACTAACCGTGATCTATAACTTGTCACTTTTTCTTTCTCCAGACCCAGCTACAGTCCCCCTCACCCTAGTCAACCCTCACTCCAAACCCCTGGTTGTGTACCAAGGATGCAAGATATGTAACAGCTCACTAAATTTAGCTGCAGTTATAGACTGAAGTAGGGTTTTTAATTATTAGCAGGTCAAGGGCTTAAGGAAGTAAATGCCAGCATAGGAGGGTTTTATACCTTGTGTCATCCACGCCAGTGCTGGCAGTATAGGAATGACACATAGGAGCCATAAAGACCCTTTCCAGGGATTTTCAGGTATCAGCTATTCCTCTCCAAAGTGCTGCCTGATTGGTCAACAAAGACATAGGAGTGGTGAGCACTCTAGTGTTTACACCAAGAGCTCAATAGATCCTATCTCTCTCTTGGGTATCAGGTAAGAAAGTATTGCTTTACATATTCATGCTGTGTATATCCTGATTGCACAGCCTCCTCGCATAAACAAATTGACCCAAAACAACCTCCACTACAGCTAAATATTTTGGCTGGATGAATAATATTTGGCTGATAACAGCTTGGGATAAAGTTCATATGCTTGCATTTGGCAAAGGAAAATATGTTGAGAATTTTATCTATAATGTTATCTCCTTTGCTTAAAAACTTACGTTTGTAAACTGTTTGACACAGACTACAATGTAGAACTGCTCCTGAATTTAGGATATTGAACAATGATAGTTTATACTTTACATAAAGAAGGTGTTCTATTACCTATAGCTGGTTGAGACAGTGACTCTCATCCTAGCAGATTATAAACTCAGAGCATATAATGTATACTTTCCTGCATCCTAGCTCCAGAAATGCAACACATGTGGGCATGAAGCCACCAACCCTCAGGAACATACAACACTTTCACAAGAGAGCAAGGAGCAGACGCAGAAATACAAGAAACTGAAAACATATCACATCCCCACACTGGCTGTTTACTGGACACAAAGTCTTTTTTGTCATCTACAAGTTCATGAATGCTTAGGCCTTGGACAGCAAGGCAATATACAAAACAGAGGGACAAAGGACCAAGGTCAGAAGTTTTATTTCTTGCACATAATGGATACTCTATGTAGGTATATAAATTGCTGAAAGAAGGGGTTCATCAGAGCAAGTATGGTACAAGTCTGGAATTAACTCTGGATATAAAAAGGAATGAACCTGTCACCATTTTCTCTTCTAAATATTGTAATTCTTTACTCATGCTTCTTCTGGAACTTAAAAACAACCGAAAAAATATTAAAACACATTAAAAAGCCTAAAATTTTTTTTTGCGTGGTTGTCAGATAATTGAATGAACTATGGGAAGATGCAAATGCCTTGAATAAAAGGACCTAGGAACCTACACAGGATGCTTTGGTGCTCTTGGTGACAGGTTCATCCAGCTCTTTCAGGTTTGTGAGCTCACTTTATGAGGTCACTCTTTATGAGTCAGATGGTGGAGCCCCTCACTGTGCCATTCCTGTACATGGGTGTTGACACAAGGAAAGTGCCAATGCAACCAAAAATATCACATTTTCAAGACTGCCCTTAAGAAATGAGAGTTTCAAAGAAGAGACATGTTTTTAGATTAAGACAACCTGCATTTCCTATGGAACACTGAAAATATCCTTTCTTATTTATACACAAGTTTGAGCTTGATCATTTTAGTTGCCTTTTTTTGTTAATACGATGGAGAGAAAACCATTGATCTAAACAACATAAAGTGTCAATAAGCCACAGCAGCTATTTTTTTAAATCTTATGTTATTGATAAAACTCAACTTAATCCCTTGTCAAGCTTATTTTATGACAATGAGCTTCTGACACCGTCTTTCTAACCTTTCATCTTTAGTTCTTCCATATGCAAACCCATACCACATGCTAGAACACACACTTGTAATGAAGAAAATCTGTTGTGATCAATCAGAGAGAAAACAAAACCACAAAATATGCAACAAAAATCAGCATGACACAAAGATGATAGATCATAATTTAGCATTTGTTGTGTTTCCTGGGAGCTTACACAGGTCTGTTTTTATTTAATTATCACAAGAGGTAATAAAGTTAGAGGCATACCAATGGGGAACAGGTCATTACTGAGAGTTGTTAACTTCTTAATATAATCCACTGCTCTTTTAATCACTCGGCAACTAAATTAATTAGCTGCTAAAGGTTAGAAAACTTTTCCCCAAACCTAAGCAGAGTAAATGATTTCTTTCTTATATTCCACATTCTATATACATTATAAATAAATTGATTTTATTTCAAGATATAAAAACTATTCTTTTCAGTTACCGTATGAGCACTTGATTGGAATGCAAGCTTAAAAGATAAAGTATCAGGTACATGATAAATATAATTTTTTCCTTACAAATACAAAATCTGTCAACTTTTCAGTATCTATGAATTCTGTCAAGTAAAGATACACTTTATGACATCCAATTTTCATTACAAGTACTCAAAGACCTCCAAACCACAACTGAAGAGTCTTATGTGTCTTGTATGAAAACCAACTTATACCAACGGCTATCAGCATCCTGGTAAGACACAAAAGAGAGTACCAAAATTATTTTCTTTAAAAGAATATGCATAAAAATTTATGTATAAAAATTGCCTTAAAATAAATAGCAATAAGCTGCCTCACAGCAGAGTAAGAGCAAAGAGGTATTGAATCAGATATAGCTCGTAGATACAGTCATACACAAAATTACCTAAGTGTCAAGGATTACTTGCACAAGATACGTTTCTGCATTAAATTTCTCATTCCCTCATTGCCACTTGTTCCCACCTTACTGTCATGTTTAACACCTACTTCTCCTTCCTTCTCCTAAACTCCTACACACTCATACACAAAGATTCTTTAATTGCCATCAACTATATAGTCCATATATCCAAGACATTTTTAAGAACAGATATGAGTTCTGGACAAGATTGCTTACTTAGAAAACAACACTTCCTTTACTGTGCTAGTCAAACAATTATATTTTTTTCAATTTTTCTAGTACTGAACCTGATAGTATGTGTTATTACATGCTAAGAATGCATCAAGTGCAACACATTTCTAATCAAGTGTACATTTTTAATACAGCAACAGTATAATTTGATATATATACATACATAACTGGATAAAAATCTAATAAATGACATAAAGCTAAGCCTCACTGTGAAGTTAGAATTTACATTCTGACTCAGACTCTCTATATATGTTATTATAAATAATGAACTACACATACGAGTCAGAAATTGGGTTTAAGTCCAGTAGATGTCTCACAAAGAAGTCAATATATTTTTACTCAGGCTTTACAAGTTGGTAACTCCCTGGTCTTTCGTCCACTGGTAAACCCAGTTATTTTTTGCAGATCCAAATCCTCCCTAGAAGATATCAAAAGATATCAGAAAATACTACATTTCTCTTATTAACAAATAGATAAGCGTAAGCTTTTTTTGAAGAAAAACTTCTTAAAGAATAGTATGGATAATATTATGAAATCTCAAGTGGACTGCTCTAACCTTCCCATTAAATCAGTTTTAATTATAAATTCTGAATTGGATCTGAAATTTGTTTAAAAACGTGTCTACTGTCAGCTTTTTATAAAATTTGTTTCAGTGAACAGATGGACATTTGAATTTCTTCTTAAAAATGTGTATTTATGTAAGCTTTTGGTAGGAAAAAAAAAGTCACATTTAGAGAAAATATCCAACAGGAAGGTAAAAGAAAATTCCAAAAGGAGGACTGGAATTTTTCAAGCTACATTTTAAGGATTAACTAAGTATCTGTAACTGAAGATACCACCAAGCAAATACTTTGGTGAAGCTAATTTTTGCAAACATACAGGAAGATCCACACAGACCCGCAGTATGCCTTGCCAGAGTTCCTCAGGATTTAGTTTACCTTAATCGCCTTCCAAATTACCAGTCAGTCATACTGAAAATACACAGTGTATGTCCTCAGTTACTTCATGTTCTTAGACATGAATATTTATTGGCAGCTCTCTTTTTTATTGTGGTAAATGTTGAACTGTAGGTGTTAGATTCCATTTTTTGTATTGAATTTTTTGGGAGGTGATTTATAAAAAAAAAATCCATTTTTAATGACTTACAAAACTTGTTATATCAAGAATACAATAGACTTCTTCAAATCTCAAGCATGCTTATACACAAAATAATTATTGCCTCAATACTGCTCCAGCAATGTGCTGGGCAAAAAAAGAAAAATTATTACAACAATGTAGATTGGAATAAAATAAAATAGAGAGCTCAAATCTTTACAATAAAATTAATTTCTTCCCTTTCTGTTGCACAACACAATTATCTCATATTCGCTATATACTTCATTTTTCCTTTCCTTTATCTTTTCATTTTTTATCTGCCTTTTTAAGCTAAAGAATGAACAGTTCTAATACAGTGAATTATACATTTTCAAAGAGATTAAGCATGAATTAGGAAAAAAAAAAAGAACATATAAAGCCAGTTACTTTCGGCCTTACTCAATCCAGACTTAAAAACATGAGATGCTGACTAACAGTGCATTGCTGAAGGTCAGCAAGATCTAATGCCTGACTGTACCGAGAAACAAATGAAACCATTCATTGTAAGCTGCCATGAACAAACGATAGCAAATACTTCAAACAGAAATAATGGAAAATACTGCAGAATGAGCAAAGATATCTGCAGAAATAAAGCAGGGTTGCAACTTCTTCATACATCTCTAAACACCATCACTTCTACATAATGTACATCTCTGTTCACATCACCCAAACATGTTGCTTACTACCTACTGCGGTAAATTCATTCCAGATATGATTCTAAAAATGGTATGTGATATTCCATTTATTAGTTCTTCTAACAAGGTGTGCTTTGTCTGTCTGGGATGAAGTTAATTTTCCTCACTGCAGCCTGCATGGTGCTGCGTTCTGAATTTGTTGCCAGACATATTAGTAACACAGCAATGTTTTGGCAATTCTTGGAACAGTGTTTGCACAGAATCAAGGTTTTCCCTTCTTACTACTTTGACTCTGTCCCCAGCATGGGATGGCAAGAAGCTGGGAGGGAAAACAGCCGGGAACAGCTGACCCAAATTAGCCATACCATGTAACATAATGTTCAGCAAGAAGAACTGAGACAGAGGAAGAAGGGCGCGAGGGATTGCCTCCAAATGCGGCTGGTGCTTGGTCAACAGCTGGACAACGGCCTGCTTGTAGGAGGTGATTTCTTTGGTTTCCTCCTTCTTTTCTTCATCTGCTAATTTGGCTTTATCCAAGGAATGTATTTTTCGGTTTCATTTTTCTTATCCTTTCCCCCAACCTGTCAGGTGGGGAGAGTGAGTGAGAGGCCATGTGAGTACCTGGCTGCTGGTTACGACCAACTCATTACACATGCAAATGTAGCTTTCAATTCAAACAGTATTTATACACCTAATGTAAAACACCAGAACTCTTTTAAGGGAACCTTATGCTATTCCACAAAGCCCACAGTGACATGCTCTACTGTATTATGTAGCTCTTACCATATTCTGCAGAGCAGAGCTGAAAATCACACAATTGTACAATACAAATTTGCATGCAACCAACAGCAATGTGCTTTTCATCTCCAAGGATATTAGTAACTTGACTGCAAAATCATTTCTTAAGAATGCTGTCACCTCTCCTTCCCTCAGTGATATCATTGAAGCATATCAGCCCTTCTTTCTCTCAGTAACACATTATATGGACAAGATAAACAACACATCTTTAAAAACCACATCAGTGAAGGGAGTTAGCTGTTCAGTAAGTGTCACAAAATTGAAGTTTACAGTAACCAGATGATTATCAGCTGTTCTTTTGTGTTTGTTTGTTGTGTGGGTTTTTTTCTACTCTACCATCTCATCTGACACTATAATTACTTTTGTATGTGAATTCAGAGAACACAGACAGAATTTCAGTTTGATAAGACTCAGAGCTTTCTTTACCATATATTCGAAATGACTGCATCGTTTGGAAACAGATAAGACATTAGAGCTCTGGAAGAGTGAACATAGTACACCAGGTTACATTTTACCCTGACAAACAAAATGTTTCTGAAGAAAAGTACAATACAAGGAAACAACAGAGAAAACAACAGAAAATGAAAAACACACTAATAAGAACATCAATAGAAATTGGCTAAGAGAAATCCAAAAGAAAATGAAAAATGAATTGCTAATCTCCAAAGGGAAGAAGCATCACAAAAACCAGTGAGGCATGATATAGTTCCAACTCTAGAAAATCAGTAAACATCAATATTTAAACCAAAACAAAGCTCTCAATAACTGACTTGTCTGAGGCACAAGATATCCTTATATCTCTGCCATTAACAATTGTTCATCTAACAGTAAAATTCTCTCTACTGTTACTTTTCTGTATGATTTTTTTAAAATTAATAAAATACAGAAGTCACTTTGAAGGGAAGGGGGGGAGGCATTGTAGATTTTAACAGTTTTCCAAAAGGAGTTTGAACTACTTGTCTTGAAATGTAGTTCTGTTTAACCAATAGAGTATTACAGATGACTGCTTTAATTCCAGTAAAGTTTCTTCAAAAAAGTTTGCCAAACAATACCATTTCTTTTATGAATAAAACAATTTCTGGGAAAAGCAACTGTTCCAGGAGTTTACCACTCTCCAAATGAAACTCCAGCTCTAAAATAACATACAAATATTAAATATGTATATTAATGACTTTAAAGCTGTAGTTGTTGAAAATCTTAGTTTTCCTATGATTACCTATATTGTTTCTCAGATAACAGCAATAACTGTCATTAAGTTTATTTAAAACAATAACTTAGATTATGCCTTTTTACCCTTATTTCCATAAAGAAATAAACTCTTTGGATGTTCTGACTATCCATCATTTTCCATTTTTTAGACATTCAATCCTACAAAAAATAACTGTTCTAACTAAAAGACCTATTTATCTAGAAAATTAGGGGGAATTTTACAATCTTATAAATATATTTTCTGAACAGAACAGACCTAAAACAAGTTATTATTACTAATTGTAATTACTGATCAGAGGCTACCTGATCATATTTGCAGAAATATCTTGCAGATCATATCTTGCAGAAAGACAAAAGAGATGAACTTTTCTTTAAATCCACTCCCTCTGTGTGTTAGGTAACTTTCAGGTGAGGTCAGTTTGCACCTAGATCTGAACTGTACTAATTTCCTGAAGTACTGCTTTAGGGCAGGATATATATAGTGCAGTGGCTATGCTACAAAAAGAAATTGGCAAGTTCTGCTTCAATCTAATAAAAGTGACCTGAGCATGTCTCATAAATCTAGATTTCCCAAGGTAAAAATGGAAGCAATTTTAATTTCTGAAACCTTAGGACTAAAGTTTTACTGGACATAAGACAGTGTGAGAATTCACACAACGCAGCTGTGAAAAGGGGTAGTGCAAATCACAGTTGTGCATGAGGACCCTCAGTCCTACACAACCTCAGCTTTAGGAATGTGAGGTAACTTTTTATGTGGCCCCCACACTAACATAATTTTCTTATGGCAAAGCTAGGTTTTCTGAAAATCAGCTGACAACCATAAACACAGAGGAGCAGTGATAGGTGTAGGACCCTAAGTACCCTAAGAAAGGAAAATAGAGCACACCACTGGCCACTCCAAAGGCCATCGAAGGAAAACAGTGAGATGGTTGTCCCTGTTGAAGACACCCACTGAAGCAGGTAAACAAGGAAACCCTCACCAGGAAGCCATGTTCATTAAATAGGATCATCAGGGTGAAGGACTTTTTACAAAAGTATTTGTGAAGAAGGCAGAGAAAATATTTGATACTCTGTAACACTTAAAAAGAGACGTTTAGGGAAAGGACCAAAGATATGTAAAAAGAGGGCTCAAGATGGGTCTGGGAAGGATCAAAGTGGGAAAATAAAAAAGGACAGAGGTTTGTTGCATGTAAAGAGGTTGCTCAGCATTCCTGCCTGCCTGAACCTCGTGCTACACCATGGCCCACCCTATCTCCTATCTATCTAAAGCCTGTCATATGTGTAGGTACACTCACAGCTCTGAGCATGCACACACGGGAGCCAGTGAACTTCCAGCTGGACTAGTCTGCAAGCACAGGATGAGGTTCTGAGTGCCAGCAACTCAAGTGAGACCATGAAAGTCAGGGGCTCATAGGTCCAAGAGCTGCAAGTGGGGAGATGGAGGTTCTAGGGGTCATCTACAGCATAGGTAAAGAGTCTAAGACCAGGTACAGGAGAGGGGAGACTTGTTATGTGCTGTGCACGTGTTGCTCAAGAGTTCCTCCCCACAACGTGCTTCCCTGGCAACATAAATGAAAATAGGGTAGGGACAGAAGATCATCTATGCAGGTGAATAATGAAAAGTCAAGTGCAACCAAAGCAGAGTGTTTCAATACAGCAGTATGGGTGTTCATGAGGATGAAGTTACTCAGATGTTATCCTGTGGTGCCATTGGCTCAGGATAGAGAGATAAAATTACAAGCAATGGTAGTTATCTCAGGGTTTTGCTAAAAATTAAATTTGGATAAATATGTATCTAACTGCATTTCTAGGTAATCAAATTACTCACAATATGAAAATACCCTGCTATATTCAATTACAAAAGCTAGTTTGTCTTAGTTCACATCTCTAGTGTCTTCAGTAATCATTAATAACCCTACTGGAAACTGGCTGAGGTTCTCATCTGAAACATACTCTTTTGTCAATGACTTAGGTAGAAAATGTGTATTCTACAAGTGTCATGACTTTCAATGGAAAATTTCAGTTTTCATTAAAAATTGCAATTTTTTCTTTTAGAAAACTGTTCCAAGTTACCTAAACCTGCATCTAAAACCATCCTAAAGCCAAAGTTAACAGGTTTGTCAGTCCTTTCAGTCTAGAACTAGCCTGGTGAGGAGATATAGATATCAAAGCTTTCAAATTCAACTGAGAAATACATTCAGACATCTCAAAACCTCAGGAACAACCTAGAAATCCTGGAAAATCTAGATACCAGGTCTTCAATCTGACAAAGATGCTCTTTAGATAAAACTCTCAGGAGCTTGGATTTAAAAATGTGTAGGATTTTCAAGAAGAGAGAGGCTTTCAAAAGCCTACTTACAAGTTTGAAATTAAACATTTTTTTCTATAAATAAACTTCTAGAATTTCAATTCTGCAGAAAATTCCAGCTGCTCCTTCCACTATAGATTTTTTTTTCCTATTAGTTTCTGGTTTGGAGTACTGAGCAGCACTTTCCTTTCACACTCCGAGGAAATAGAATTTTCATCTCTGGAAAATATGATCCTTTTTGATATACCACCCAAGATAAAATCAGACTGCAAAACTCCTGAAATATTTTCCACAGCTCTTTGAAAATTAGCTTAAAAATACACTAAGTATATATAAATTCATAAACACATACACTCATATTTATACACATACACTCATATTTATTCACATAAACATATGATATGGATATATTTTTGTCCAATGTCTAGTGACTGATCCACCTGAATGATGGTATTCCTCTGTTTTGGCTACCTCCTAAAGCTTTCATTTCCTCCTCCCCTCCTTCATCTGATGGAAATATGTGGTCTCAGAGTGAAAAGTTCAATTTCTGTGCATTTATGTTTGGCTATGGTAATAGTTGCAAATGCACAGATTGAAGAAAGATTTATTTTTTCTCAGTGGCTAACGCAGAAGAGTACTGTGTACCTCCATCTGTCACTGACATGAGATGTGACCTTTTTAGATATAGTTTCTTCATCTGTAAAACAAAAATTGTATTAACCTACTATACATCAGAACATTAATTTAATTAACGTTTTGGGGAAAGGAAGCTTAGAAACAGTCAGATGAAAAGCACTTACAGGTAAAAGTAATATAACTGCTACAAATCAAAAGACATTTGGAATTAATATATTAATCCAACTGTATTTAACATCAGGATTCATGTAGAAAAGGGATATCAAATTCCTATTGCTTATTCCAGTATTTTCCTAAAACATCTGGCAATTACTTGCACTTTTGGCACTGATACGTCCATAATTGTATCCTGAATAATACTGAATATTTGTAGTAGCTGTATAGTTAAATAAATTTATAAAAAAGGAGAAGCAAAGAGAGCAAAGCTTCATACAGAAGTAGGCCTTCTATTTATTACTTTCTAATAATTTCCACAGCAACATGTGGCAGTCTCATAAACACAGACATCATGAAATGATGACATTTTGAGTTTGAATAGAAGCCACAGTCCAGAAGTGGAAATGCTAACAAAACCTAACAGAAACATCAATAAAACCTGATAAAATAATTAAATGCCACATAAAACATCTGTAACCATTTTTGGACAAGCTCTTAAAAATTAGTTCCACTTGGAGAAATGCCACTGCATTCTTACCAATCCATGGTTTTCACATTCATTTAACCAACATTACACAAGTGTTAAAGGATCGTCCCTAAGTTTCTGACAGGTATTATTTCCACTATTAGAGCCTATTATTGCTATTAACATTTATTTCCCAGGTTAATAAAAATAATTAATATTTATTTTAATATTAAGCAATACTAAAACCTAAACATTTGAACATATATTCTGGAAAATGTCCCTGGAAGGCTCTTCATAAGAAATGAAGTCAAATTAACATAATATAATAAGTTAAAATAATAGTTAGAGAGTAATGTATTTTTCCTGCATTATTATTTGCATGCCAAAGAAGAGCACTTTGAACCTATATATACAGATTCTTAAACTCTTGCTTCTCTCACTGTAACTATCACCTTCCCTTTGTTACCATCTCCTTTTATTTCCACATAAATTTCACTGTAGTTTGTGGTTTGGATTTTAAAGCATATGTTTGCAGATATGGAGAACTGTCACAACAATAACAGTGTCTGAGTCCTATGCTTCATAAAGCATATAAAAAATTACTTTGTTCTACCTCTACCTTGGAAAGTAGTTCAGATTTTAAATATACAAATAGTATCTAAACTTTTCAGAACAAGTATGATACGTATACATGCTGGTGTATTTGTACATGTTGTTGGTTGACTACATGTCAAATAACAGTAAAAAAAAATTAACAATCCCAGGTGAAGGAGCTTTAGTTCTTTAACAGAGCCCTGCACTTCAATAAATTATTGATGCCGAATTGGTGAACTTATTTCAGGACCTAGAGAATAGATCTAACAGTGGAAACCTGTCTGGCCAATTCAGTCATCATTTCATGATGAAGAAAGAGGTGATACTGACTTCTACAGAACAAATTTAAGACCTGGTTCCCCAAGATATTTAGACTAATGAATCACTTGAAATTATATATATGCATACCCCAAAAATTAAAATCAGTATTTTCAAAAAAAATATAGGTAGGATTTGTCCTTTATTTTATAATTCAGTTTCTCGGTTATTTGTCAATATTTTAATTATACTGTTTATAACTGAGTCTAGAACATTTCCCAGTATAAAACTTTAACTGATTTTCCTCTTAGTTTGAATGACATCTACTATGCTAATTGCTATTGGAATTCAAAGAGGAAAAGGGGAAGGTGAATAGGGAGGGAAATGTAAAAATATGAGTCAGTAGCTCTAGTAGTTTTAATCATCAGTTTAAAATTGAAAATTCAAGAGGTAGAAAAGCTAATAAATAAAAAATGTTCATGCACTACCACACAATAATTAATGTGGGTATGCAGTAACTAAACTAAACTTCTCAAGATGCCCTAAGGCATGCAAAAAGTAATACCAAATATCCTTTGATCCATTTTGTGAAAGTTTAACTATACTTTTCGAGCAGAATTTAAACTTGTGCTCTGATCCACAAGTAAAATCCAGAAGCCAAAATGCAGGATCTCTTACCCCAGGTAAGCATTAATTAAAATTTTGAAGTAAAAAATAACCAGGCAATCAACACTAAAATAACTTCAGACACTGCCACCCTGCTGAATTTATAGCTACACACAACTCTGAGCAAGAGTAAGAATTACGTCTCAATTCATCACACAGTTTCACCAATAACACATTTCTTTTCACTGCCCTGGTTTTAGATTTCTTAAACCATTGCTTCTTCAGGAACTGGAACTGAGTGGGGGTTTTTGCCCAGCCAATGGAGCCTCTTCAATTCCACAATGTAGTGGACTGAAACCTCACTAATCCAATTCTCTTTGGCTTTGTCTGGTTTTGGAAGTACTCAGCAGAGCAAGAAAAGTATTCCTTCTCTCACAGAGCCAACTTCCCTCCAAGAGTGATCATTTTATTTGTTAGATACATTTTTATGACAGTTTTATGTTCAAATACACAAATGATAACAAGGTTTTTTCTGAAAAAAAACATATTTTCCAGAAATAGCTACAAAGGATGACAACAAACTTCACACATGCTTATTGTGAACCTCGGAACCACTGCTTGGCACAGGCTTATTACTCTGACCAATGCTGAGACATTTTATCAGAGGTATGCATCTGTTGATGATCTCAATGTAAGGCTTATCATCACTCCTATGCTAAAATATATATCCCTATTTAGAAAAAAACCCCAAAGCACCTATTGGCCTATTCAGAAGCATCAAATTGCTTCCATTATTTACCTGCAATTGTGTACAGAACAACAAAGAGAGCTAAGTATGAATCACTCTAATCATATAAAGAGGATAATACTTGCAGCAGTAATGAGACATATGATAAGGAACAATAGGAATTGTGATTTTACTTGGGAAAAAATCTAATAAAAAAGTCTCTCAGAATTAAATTATAGTCTATTACATAGCACAGAGCTTTTCAAAATTGCAAAACTGCTGTCTTTATTTTATTATTCACCCTGAACTAGCAGCTCTCATAAACTTTCCAAATTCAATTGCTCCTACCCCAGCCCAATCTTCCCATCCAATTTGCATTAATCCAATCACAAGCACTGAGTGGTTCCCTTGTGAGAATGCAGGCCCTTAAAAGAAAAGGCTAGATGTATTTAAAGTACTTAACAAAGGCATCCCACTTTCCTTAAAGAAATAAAATTAACAATCTAGAAAACTTTATATGGTCAAATTTTAGTGACTATTTCTGTATTTATGTGTTTGAAGTCAGTAGACTTGCTATTAATAGATTAGTCAAATCGGCATTCTTGTTCAAAATTCCTATAGATTTCTAGTAACCCATGAACCAAGACAAACCATACATAGCAATGCAAAACCAGCCAAGCCACCAAAGAAAGACTATACATGAAAGTATCTGGGGAAGAGAATGGCCTCAGGCAAAGAAAATTCACAAGGAGACTATCCAGACAGACAGCGGAGAGAAGCCGCAGTTTTCTGAGGCATGCTGCCCCTCAAAACCCCACAGCACTGAACTTCATCCTCAGGACTAAGTCTGACACACATGGCCAAGAATGACTGAGCCAATCATTAAAGTCTTTTTTCCCTTCATTCACTAATTCAATGGACTTGTAGAATAAGTAGAGATGGTGCTAGAATTTGCAAAAAAGTACAATCACGTTCATTTAAGAAGGCAGAAGTCAAACTCAGGAAAAAAGTGTGACATGGTAGGTAGTCTCATCAAAGGTTCCTTTTCAAACCCAAGGATTTAGAATATCTCTGAATGCAAAGCAGCTGCATGTTCTGCTGGACTCAGAGAGACTGAGTTCTCCAGGCTGCCCCTGGGTCAGATGACACTTTGGAAGAGGTAAAGAATGATGAATAAACCTCCAGAAATGGCTATTAATGTGTTTAGCTTAAATTGTTAACCTTTTCATCTTATGCTGTTGTCTTGAGAGCACAGAAATCATGGAGAGTAGTAACTAAAATGAGACAAAGCAGAAGACACTACAGACACCAGAAAATTAACGTCATCTTGATTGTACATGTAGTTTGGTTGCTCTCTAATACAGGCTAAGACTCTTTCATAGCTCGTTTCCAAGAGGAATACTAGAGGAAGAAGAGACACTAAATCTTCCTCAATTAAGTTTCTTCTTATCCTGACCATATTGTGAATTGGAATGGCCTTTCACTCAGCCTTCAACAAGGACCTTAATTACGAATTCAATTTAATTGAATTCAATTTAATTGTGTAAGAAAAATGGCTATTTTTATTTGCTGCCTTGTTTCTATGATATAAATTACTACACTCCTTCCTGGAACCAGTTAATACTTGTAATGAGAGCATCCCTCTGTTAGTACTTAACCTACTGACTTAAACCTGCTCACATGCCTGTACTGTCATCCTCATGAGTGTTCCAGCAGAGAACACGTTGTGTAAGCAAAGCAGCAACACCGGACTGAGTCAGCCTCTAAATTCTTTATACAATTACCACACAAAAAATAAAGCTCATATAAACCTAAAATCTCTGGAGAATTTTAGCTTTTTTAAAAAAACATCTTTCAATTCCATGTAATAAATTTACTGGACTCCTGGAGAAATGTAAGAACAAATCAAGTGGGACAAGATGAAAGAATATATGAAGTGATAATAGGGAAAACATAGCCAGTATATGCACTCCAAGAATATGTCCACAATGGTTTGAAAAAAGTTTCCAATATGTTTTCTAAGAGAGTAATTAATATTTCTGCCATTTCTGTTTCTTTCTGCTACTGAAATATTTTGGTGATGAACAAGTAAACAGTGATGTGCTTAGGGTCAGGCATCATACCTGAGTGGAAAAATGATAAACTTTGTATTATTATTATTTTTCTGATGAAATTTATTTTTAGTTTGAAATCCTGCAGACAGAAGGACGTATACTGTACTATACACTTAAATAAGTACAAAATTACACAAGAAATACTATTGTAGCCCACTGTTGAATTTATCCTAAAAAGTCCTTTAGTCCTTTAATTCCAAAAATCCTTTATTCCTCTAAATGCCTACAGTGTAAAAAAAAAAGTCTCAAGAAGAGAATGGGGGGAAAAAAAGCTAATTATCTTTAAGTGATTCAAAGGGTATTGTTCTTGGCAAATTTTCTCTTTGGTACAACCATTAGAATTCCTGATAATGTGGGGAATGAACAACCTTTAATTATTACTGTAACAAGAAACATGCAGAAGAGAGGTAAGGAAACACTCATTCAAGTATCACATTCCTATGTGAGTCAGAGAAGCACGAAGTTCTAAAAAGCAGGAGCCTTGAATAATACTTTTTCTTTCCCTACTATGTTTACTTTCTGTCTCACAGTCTTATTAACAATATTTCATATGGGATTTGATGATCAACAGAACTTAGAATTTCACATTTTGCAAGAAACTCTTATGGCAGCAAACAGTCAACAAAAATGTGTCTGCCTTAAAAGAAAAAAAACACTATGTGAGTATAATTCCAAGTATTTCCAGTGATCATATGAAGATGTGATATACCACCTAAGATAAACCACGGATTAATTATCAAACTGTCCTTTTCTTTAATTTGGAAGGCTTGTGAGTGGCCTGTAAAAGACAGCAGCTTGTTGTTCCAAGTCATTACTAAATCATGGTCCAGGCCTACTGGTATTAAGCACAATTCTTACTGTAAGCCATTTTGAAGATACTCCTTTCAAAAAAAAAAAAAACAAACAAAAACCAACAACAACAACAACAAAAAAAAAAAAAAAAAACAAAACCAAAAAACCCAAAAAACAAACAAACAAAAAACAACAAAAAAAACCAAGACAAAAGAAAACAGCAAACTCAAAAGCCTCCTCTACAACAGAGAGGGATTAATTGAGAGAAATAATCAGTCTGCAAACTCAGATAGAACTGTACACGTGGAATGATTTAAAAAAATCAGACCAGTCAGTATTTTGAGGAACAAGAATCTAACTTGCACAAAACTCATATACCCAATTAGATAAATTAGTATCAGTTGAATTTTAGAAACTTTCAATCTTTTGGAGGCCTTCCTAAGACAAATTACTGTAATTCAGAATTCTTATCTCAAAACAGAAAATGGTTATCTCTGGATTAGGCCAAACATAATTTTTACAATTCATTTTCAGCTGCTAAGCTCCAAATAATTGGCTAAAGTTGTTAACTACATTTTTAATTTTAACAGAAGTTCTTTAAAAAATATGAGAAGGGAAGAGTTGTAATCAAATGAAAGATAAATTGTTCTGCTGTTCACAAAATTTAGGTATTCGTTCAAACTAACTGTAGACTTCTCGTATGGATGAGTATGTTTGGTGTGGGAAGAACTCTTCAAAATCAGCTTCTAAGGAGCCAGTTGGAAATAAATAAATGATCAAGCAAATGAAAAACAGGGAATAGTGTCACTCAACCCTCTGGCTACAGAGAACTGACAGCACATGATTTTTAATGGCTTGGTTTCCTTGGCCAAAAAATGAAATAATTGTTCAGGTCCCCAAAAGATCCATGATTTTCAATGCCTAAAAGCTTTTTAATCTGGATTTGTTGAATTATACACAGATTTGAGGACTTCATAATCTTTCAGGATTAATCACTTAATACCTAGCATAAAATGTTCCACAAATATATTAAAACATAGACATGACAATTCATGGAGTCTTTGAATAAAAAAAACAAGACCGAACAAGGCTTTGAGGAGGAAAGGCTTTCCATCATTTAAGCTAGTACACTGAATAAACGCTTTTAAAAATATCTTTGGCATAAGTAACAAGTAATAAAGCAGGCACTAATTTTATAAAAAACGTTCTTGAGAAGTAGAGACTCTAATTTCTCACTTAAACATCCCTCACAATTACATATCCAAATCTCACACAAAATGTCAGCAGCAAAAGAATGCTGTGTACGATGACACAGCATCCAAACCCAGAGTCCTGTATCCCTTCTGTGGGAACTGCTTACACGTGCCCCCAATGCCATTTGCTGCATGGCTCAGTGAAATAAGTGACAGCCACTGCCTCAACCAACAGTGCCATCAGAGTGGAATTTAGGGCCACATTATGCAGAGTCCCACATAAGTGGTTGCACAGCTACCAGCTACTCAGGAAGTAAGCAGTTGTAGAATCTACTCCACACCAATATCAGAATAAGGCTGCTATAAGGCAAAGTAAGAAGTCATTTTATGATTGAAAGCAAGATATATCCCCTGTCTCAAATCTGCCTGATGTATTATGGTAAATGTGGAAGGAAGGATTATAGACTTACTGAAAGTGCTTAAAAAATCAATCAAATATTTTAAGACGTAAAGTTATGACACAAGAAAATGTCCATTAAGGCAGAAAAAAATTTAAAAATCATTGATTTCTGGGGAGTTAGGATCAATCTTTTTGAGTATGAAATTGAGTGTGCAATCTTCACCCAAGGGGCAAGCAATCTCTTTAACCTCACCTAAGGGACAACAGTCCTACTCCGCTTCCAAATCAAAAAGAATTGGTTTTACTCGTGAACCTGCTGTTTTCCTAATGATGACAGCTTGCTTTTTCTCTGCCCAGCTTTACAGTCCTGAGTTAAGTGAAGATCAGAAATGAATGATCACTGTACTTACCAGTGCAAAGAAGGATAAGGAACGCTACGATTCATCCCTGACAGGGTGGTGCTAAAAGAGAAGCAATGCTGGTGCTATCTTTCTCAAGAACATGACGGTCACATTAAGACCAGTCTGCCATACAGGAAGTATCATTCAAGTCTTCCATCAACTGGAAGAAGACATTACCTTTATACCTATGAATCATAATGAAAGGGCAAGCTGTGCTCCAGAAAAAAAATTTAGTTTTTCTTACAGTCATCCCCTGATTCATAACAAGCACATCAATTTTGTGCTTCTTAAAGGCACTCTCAGGCACCCACTGTTACCATGCCACGTCTTTTCCCCCGATACTTGTTCAGGAGAGATACTTTTGAAGAAAAGAAGTGGCAGAGAGAAAAGGAATCGAGAAGCATGACAGTATTTGATCTTGAAAGACTTCTGTATAAGTGCTTTTCATTGATCATTAAGAACAGGAAATACTAATATTATTGAGCTGCAATGGCATTCATAATTTCTCCTGTAAAGAAAAAAAAGGTTTAAAATGAAGAAGAATCTTACACTCCGATGGTAGTATATTGATAAGCACTATTGACTACACCAGAGAATTGAAATGGATTTGGGTTTTTATGGCTCCATCCCTTTTCTAACAGTTCATTTTACCATTTGCGAAGACATGCTATTCCACTTATTTTTTGAATAATTTTTTGATTTAAAATTAACATGGCAAGGCCCTCAAGAAGTATCATAAAACATTTCAAAGCCAGCAGAATGATATAATTTTTATGCAGTGAGCCCTGTAGCACTGCATTTCAACTGTCACGATGATATCTTAATATTTCATAAATGTTCTTCCTTATTTTATGAATTTCAGGCAGTTATCTAAAAATCAGTCTAAGTAAAAAGAATATTTGTTGAATGACATGTTTCCCTGGCACATGCAAGTGAACTTACTGAATCAAATTCTGCAGAATAATTCGAATGTTTGTCTGCATTGTTTATATTCTCCAATTGCAACACATTTTCCTCTCAAAATCAATTCATTCAGGTTTCTACTTTTATGGCCATCCACTTGATAAATATGAAAGTTAAGCATAAAATTTAAAACAGATTATTTTATTTTCATTCTAATTCAGAACAATGAGAATTTTAGAACTGTGTTTAATTGTCACTTACATTCAAATCAAGTGTCTTGATTTTCTGACCACAGTACTTTATGTGGAAACATTAATTTGAGGTAGAATACTGCTACATTATCACAGAAACCAGTTGTTATCAAGGTTGAATAGGTGTTAGGCTTGCTGGAAATGTTTGCTAGGTTGTTAGTTTAGTTTTTGGTTTGTTTTTTTTTTTACTCTGTAATTAATTGCAAAGTTTTTAAAGACACGGTATAAGATGGGTCCCTAGATAAAAGCAGAACAAAAAAATCTGACTGAAGCTCCTTTCACTAATACAAAGACCATAAATAAGGTAATTATATCTGTGTGCTGTTTAAAATGATGGATTTGTCTGAAGTTTGTGCCTAGGTATTAGACAGATGCTTTTATCCTTAGCTTTAATTTTTGCTTTCTCTGATGTGTTGCAGTTAATCAAACCAACACTAGATATTTCTGTTAAAATAATTTACTTTTAATTTTATTATATCCTAGAAATCTTATTTTTGTGTATCTTTTTTTCCCTTCACCAGATACTTGCTATTTTTATGCTACCTTAAAAGAGATATGAAACAACAAACACTTTGTCACAAAAGTAATCTTATAATCTGTCTGTATAAAATTCATCAGAAACTGGAGCACAGACTGTTTCCAAGCACAATGTTGGATTTTTTTTTTTTTCGTTTTTTTGGGTAACTTTTTATAACAAAATTAATGGCAGCATTCTCTGTCCTCAGGCAAACAGCATTTTTCCTTTCCATACACATTCAGTGTCTTGTAGCTTATTCACTCTAGCTTCTAAACACTAAAGAGAAAAATCCATAACATATGCATGATACTTCAACTGAACTTTTTAGCTTATCATAGATTTGTATTTGAAACCTTTCATCAATACTGTTATTAAATATTTTGTTACTATCAGTTATTGTCTTTTTGTAGATCTTTTTGCCTTCTACAAACATATTTCTGCCACTATTCCTCAGTTGCCCTCGAACAATGAAGCAAATTACATGGAAAAGTTTGTTTTGTTGAGTAACATATCTATTGTCCAGAACAAGTACAAATTGCAAATGATGAGCAATTACTAAACTCCAGGAGTTTAAAACTGGAATTCTGCTTTGGGCTTATATATAAAATATTACACCATGAAAGAATTAGATCACTGAAATAAAGTAATTAGAGTCATAATGCTATAACTCCACACTTTTATCACTGTATGCATAGCTGGATTTCTATATATTACAGAAAAGTATAACTTCAGACTTAAGCTTTGTAAAGAACCTAGATTGTATTTTCTGAAGAGAAAAACACATTTATAACGTGAAAATGTACAAATACCTAGTATTTAGCACACCTGAAATTGTATTGTCCTAATAATGACTAGAATAAACCATTAAACAGGGCTGAAATGCTTTGTCTAACCATGATATAACTGGAATAATCCCCTAAGAAGGTATTTGTCCCCAGGAGGATAAATCTTAATTGCATTTTTTGTCAGTACAAAAAGTTATGGAAAACAATTTGTAGTTACAAAAGCACTATAGACTGGTAGAAGATGTCCATTCCCAAATGCAAATAGTGGACCAGACTCTTTGGAAGCCATGAATGAAAGAATTTCATTTCACAATTAAAAAAAAATCCAACATTTTATATTACTGATTAGCATATGCACTTGTTCATTAAAAGGGATTGAGTTTGCCCTACTATAGTACCTTTATTCACTGAATTTTATGCACTTAAGTTTAGACATGAAAATCTACATTTCTACTTTAACATCTGCAGAGGGTTTAAGTGAGCCAGGCACTCAAAATTTTTGATAGAAGGTTCATACTGTAAGTATAGGTCCTAATTTTGTTACAGACAAAAGGCATGTTAAGTCTTTTTAGCTGACATCATCTCCATTTTACCAATGAAAAGTAAAATGGAAAGGTGTACTCGGGTGATTTTAAACATCGTGAGCAAGGCATAAAGTGGACCACATGGGCTTCAGGGCAACTTCTGGAGTAATTATAAAGGAAAACAGAGATAAAATGATACAGAGTTCTGGTAAAAGCAGCAGTGAAAGCATCACTGAGAAGTCAGGATAGGAGAAAAAAAAAGTGAGGAAGTCAGACTTGCTAGAGAAGTTCTACACCACTCTCAAAAAGTCACCCTTAAAATAACACTCTGTTATTAGCATTGAGGCAACTAATTTCTTATGAAATTGTAGTATATTAAATTGAATCTCTAGTGTGAAGATGATAGCTTGATTCCCATTCTTCTGTCAGCATCCTCACTCTTCTCAGGGCATCTTACGCATGCTAAAAAAAGATTCAGTCTCATATGAATGCATAACCAAAGAAAAACTTCTCCCATTTTTGCAGGAAAAATTACATGTTCCGCTATTAATACAGTTGCTATCAACGTAAGGCCTACTCTCCCACCTTCAAAGCACACCTTGATGACATTAATCCAGAATTATTTCATCTGCAGCCAGGGATAAGCTTAACATAATGGAATCTTTCTGAAGTCAGGTTGATTAAAATAGCCCTATGAATGCTAACCAAGCTAAAAATAGGTGCTAAATTATTTTAATCTTGTTATCGAATAGTAACAAGACATCACAAAATGAAACCAATTTATATTATACGAATTGGTTTCTCTGCTCTAAAAGATCTCAGGAAATGGCAGAGCATTTCATTGTGGGTGTGAAGGAAAGAAAAGAGTTGCAACACTTGAAGACTTGTTTCATACAGCTGTGCTTTTTACATAAAAACAGGTTTTAAAAGATTCTGATCCTATAGATCTTAGGATTTGGGTTAGATCCTCTTGAATAACCTGAAGGAAAACTGAGATTTAACCCAATAGAACATGAAGTCTCAACAGCTTTGTATGCCTAGGCTCAGCCACCCTTGTTGAAAGCAGTGCAGAGGATTGCCAGCTATTTGAAACATGACATGCACATGCTTAGGAATTATGTCTGGCAGATAAACACATCATTATATCCAGCATCCGCCAGCACCCTCAGCACAGACCTCCCTGCCCAATTCACAGCCTGATGCCATGAGGAGAATGGGCGTCACTCCCTGCAGTCTCAGGTACATGGGAATGTGAAACGATGCATACAAGAGCTTTATGACAGTGATAGTGTACCAATAAACACAGACAAAAATGCCTCCCAAAAATGGATGGGCCTTTTCTCAATCTGACTGCCATTCTCCTTGCAGGACAACCTGCTCAGGGCTAAGGCAAAGCTTCTAACATATAGACACACAAAGAGGTTATTTATTGCATGACTTGTTACTGAGCCACACTGCATTACACACAGCACATATAACCGACATGTAAAACATTTTCCAGCATAACCATCTGTGCAAGAAGTCTTTGAATGGCACTGCTGTAAGACCTTCAAATGTGTATCAGGGTTTGAAAAGAAGAGATGGCCAAGCTCTGTCAAACCAGGAAGACTTTTAGTTATCCTCTGCAAAATTCTTCATGCAGCTTCATGGTCACCAAATCCATGGTACAGGAAGAACAACCTCTATCCTTTCCTGTATGGTTTCTGCAGGACCACTAATGGTGGCCTGGAATTCTACATTGAGAGTCAATCTCGTTATTACATCATATGTAAAATGGAAGATACCTTTGTCCTCTCAGTGCTTTTCTACCGATGTGCTTGGATACGTACTGAAGTCAGCTCTCCTTTAATTTCAGTGTGTTAGACTGATGTATTTATAAGAAAAGGATAATGAAATAGTATATGGAACCAGAAATGGCATATAAAACCAGAGACTGACATAAGATTGTACTGTATCATTTCATAAGCTTCAAGGAAAACACCCACAAAACAATTGTATATAGGAGATACAGATTTCAGGAGCACTTGTCTTCTAAGAATTTAAAGCATTGAAAATACAGGAGAGTTGTAGGCCAATACTGCATAGAAATTGCTCAAAGGCCTTTCAGACATAAAATTGTGAAGCTGGTTTATCTAAAAGCCAGGAAATGCCTGAGGTCTCAATATTCCTCAAGTAAATGCAGGAAAATATTGGATCCAGGCCTACAAGTGTGCAGCACATATTAACATACTTCGCTCAGTCTTAAACCCACATAATTCAATTTCTCACAATGTTATTTCATAAAATCTTAGATTCAGGTTTCTGTGAGAAGATAACCACACATTCCCATCTTTGATGGGAAGATTAAAGATCGCATAACACAAGGTAGGAAAATCCTATCTTATGTAAGACAAAAATAGCTTAAAATCCCACAGACTGAAATCAAGATTTTCCTTTTATATTGGGATCTGACTCTAAGCCACCAATACTGTCATTCCTGTCATTCCAGAGGTGACATCTCAATAGAAGTCCTGAGAAACATTACAGAAACATGCATGGAGGAAGAAGTTTCTGTCATAGTACATATTATAATAACTTCAAATCAGTATGATACCTTGCTATTCACTGACTGACAGTTCAGAAATGCTTTAGATAGGTGAAGTTCTCACTACGTGGCTTATGCATGGCCTTCTAAGCAGAGTTGCAGAGAATTCTTCAAATTAATTAAATGGCATTCGACAATTTCTCAAAATTAATTTTGGTGAAATTAAATATATTCCTTTACTTGATTCCTGTTCCTTTGTCATCTCTTTCACAATCTAGATGCATAGCTATTATAGTAAGTAACTTTAGAGTTCAGACTCTAAAAATGTCAGGTAACAACTCTTTCTAATGAAACTATTAATCACAGAGGCAATTTCTCTTTTGTTTATTTTTGCAACAAGAAATTATTATTTTTGTTTAACTCAACTGCAACAAGGAGTCGTAAATGTCAAACATTGTCCTTTAATTACTACAATTATTTCTGCTTTTTTTAGAAATTACATAAAACAATTGAAAGAAGTATTCATTTAATAAATCAGCATTTCATTCAGGTACGAAAGGCCACAGAATACAAGGTAAAAGGATAAAATTACTTTTGTATTCACTAGAGTAAATCATGTTCAGTTATGCAACAACCTTTCTAACCATGTTACCAGTAAAGAGAAATATTCTGCTAATTCACCCTAAATTAAGGTATCATGAAATCTGTCTAGCAGCTTAAGAGGGAGGACTACAAAGACAAACAGACTTACACAGTGTTTGACCGGGTGTGAAAAATAGTGTATGTTTTGAAGAAGTCTGCACTTACAAACCTTCTCAAAACAAGCTGGGCTTTAAATGTTGTGTTCAATCAACCTCCTGCTTGCTTTTCCATAAGGGTAGCACCATTGTATAAACACACAATCAAAAAAAAGAAAAAAAAAAACAAAAGAA